>CAEFZP010001584.1:17500-35000 GCA_903064625.1 Mallotus villosus
GACGTCCATGTCGTTCCGAGACGCGTGCTTGTCTGCGTGCATTCGAGTGTGTTTGTGAGTGTGCTTCTGTGTGTGCGTTTGTACATGCACCATCCTTAAGCTATTCTGGCGACTCTTCGGAGTGCATACTCGTAGTTAATTACACGGTACGTTCATAGTTAATTAGGCATAAAAGTCCCACTGTCCATCTCTCTCACCAGGGGTTTAACACACTCACACATTCATATTCTTATTAAGGCTGCGCTGCGCTCCTGGGGGCTCCGCTGAAGCTGCCGCCTGATTGGACCAGTGCCATTTACAGTACTTCAGTCAGACGGGCACTTTGCATACAAGGAACACGCAAGCTGTGAAGTGCTACCCACCAGGCTCTCTACGTTGATGTGGCCCTTAGGCTAGGGCAGTCCTCGAACCCACTTCTAAATCAAGTGGCTGCCCCGCCGCATGCTAGCCAACTGACATTAGACCTGCTGGATAGACCGCTGTGCGTAAGTGCAATGAGCTAGCCTACAGCATTAGCCCAGCTTGAGAGATGACAGGGCGTTAGCGCAAGCAGCTGGCTAGCGAAGCGTTAGCCCCGAGGCTAACACAACGGGGGGATTTCTCTGAGGCGAGGAAGAATTCCGATAGTCCGCTACCGGGGGCGTTTAACGAGGGGAAAATATGTATGAGGAGTCCGTGGTGTTTCTGTGACAGTGAGAGGCCGTCCTAATGGGGTTTCTATGGAGATGTTCAATCATTGGGGGAATTCCCTGCATGATGTCTAGCCCTGAGGAGAGAGAGAGAGAGCCTCAGGGACGACTGCGTTCTGATTGGCCGTTTCACACCCGGGGTAAGGCTCGAGTTAAAAGGTGAGAGGGAGTGGCATGCTGGGAGACGCACGCTCAAAAACAAAAACACAGAGACACACGAGACACACTTTGCCTCGAAACACACAGGAACACAGGAAAACAGAGACCCACACACTCAGCAGGAGAAGCACAACAGCTCGCTTTGCCCGTCTGTTGTTACAGGGTTATACATCCCTATGGGGAGTGTCACTTGAACCAGGACTGAAGGAGGGCCTTTTCTCACTTTCATCTTACAGCGGGGGACTTGAACCTAGAACCCTTTACAAGATGCCTGGCGTACGGTCTGTGTATGACAGCCCCGGTGCTGTCCCTGCGGGGAAGGAGCGGGCCTGGGTGTTTGTTTGTGTGGGTGTGGGGGAAGGTTTGCCGCCACGCTGCTAGCAGGGTAAATAAAGTGGCTTTGTTCCTATCTGTCACACTGTGGAGCCGTGCCGCGGTGCAGTCGCCTCCCTCTCTCCTCCCTCGCTCGCTCTTCTCTCCACCGCTGTTCTCTCGTTCTCTTCTTTCTGTCAGTACAGTACTCCCAGTGGGGGGTCTCAAACTATATGAACTTCTTAAAACTGTGGGAGAAGGCAAACTGAGATGTGTACATACTCTCACACACACACACACACACACACACACATCCACACTCTCTTCTGAAAGACACGCGAAAGCAACACAAACGACCATACGCACACTCTTCTGAAGCAAACAGGAAAGCAGAACACACACACACACAACATAGGAACACGCACGAGCACAGCCATCCGTTGAGTGTCCTCCTTCAGCTGAGTGGTGGGCTGTGGGCTTTGTTGACATTCAGAGTCCCAGCAGTCACTCGGCCCTCACCCCTCTCTCTCTCTCTCTCAGGGCTCTTCACCACACCGCATCGCTAATAGAGTGGCACAATGAATATCACCCGGCCCTGACACCCTCCTCCTCCCTACTCCTCCTCATCCTCCTCATCCTCCTCCCCACACATACACACTCCTCTCTGTCATCCACCCTTTCTCTATCGCTCTCTGTCTGTCTCTCTGTCCGTCTGTCTGTCTGTCTTTCTCAAGAGTCTGCGGAGAGGTCTCTTCGTGACAGAAAGTGAACACAGAGGCAGAGAACACTGCGGTCCACCATGTTCTAGCCAGGCTTTGGCTATGGGGAGGGGGGGAGGGGGGGGGGCTGCTGGAGGCGGGGTTACACCAGCGAAAACAACCTGGCAGAAGCCAAAATAAAAACGGTTTGACTGACTGACTTCTGAGACGAGAGAAGACTTTAAGCTGCCAATCAGCGAGGTGAGAAGAAGCGGAGAGGGAGCAGGAGGGGCAGAGAGGAGAGGAGAGCTCCATGGCGATGGAAGGACTACAAGGTTCCACAGAGAGAAATAAAAGAGGGGGGGAGGGGTTGGGGGGTAGATGGAGTATGGGATATGAGCGCTAGGCCTATTTGGGGAGAAGCAGGGTTGGGAAATTGAGAAGGTGTATCCGAGTAAATGAGGATAAGAGTGTAAGTGTGTGCGTTCGTGTGTTTGTGTGTGTGTCGAAGATAAACCTCTTCTAGACAAAATACAGTGCAGAGGAGAAGACAGTGGAGAAGAGGAGAGGAAGGGAGTGAAAGACAGAGAGAGTGAGAGAGAGAGAGAGAGAGAGAGAGAGAGAGAGAGAGAGGAGGGATGGCTGTCAGCTAATCCAACACATGACAGGATTAGCTGCAGCGCCTGTTATGATATTTTGGGGGCAAACAATAGCAGGAGCCAAGCTGGGGAAGAATCCACGGCTATTGTTCCAGTGGAGGGGGGACAGAAGATCGTGTGCCAGTTAGTATATAAGCCTCAAGCTGCACATCCCCAAAAGACCTACGGAGAGAGAGAGAGAGAGAGAGAGAGAGAGGAGAGAGGAGAGAGGAGAGAGAGAGAGAGAGAGAGACGGAGAGAGAGAGAGAGATAGGCCAGGGACGGAGGGCAGACAGGCTCTGTGTCCAGTTGCAGGGAGACAGGCAGAGAGAGGGAGACAGGCAGAGAGAGGGAGACATGGGCGTTGTCTGCAGGGGTGCAGTGAGGAACTGAGAGGGATGGGGAAGAGTGCCACCTATTGGACAATCCACCCCACTTCACTCAATGGGAAAAGAATGACATTACAGAATGTTTGTTCTACTTGTGTGGAATCTAAAGTCCTAAACCCAGTATGTGGCAGTGGGTATACACTCTCCTCTTCTGTCCTTCTAATTAAATATCAGTTCTCAATCACGATTTCATAACTGATAGTATTACAAATACGACCATTACACCTACTAAACTAAGCCAGATTGGGAAACATGACAAAGCAGATTCTCTATTGAAAGGGACTTGACCGTTTAAGAAGAACATTCTAGAAGTGGGCATCAGATGTGAGCAGTTCCCCGTACACCCGTTGCAGTAAACCTACCCAGCATATTGAAAATGAAGTCTTTGGCCGTGTGCACCTCCAGAGCCGTCTGGTCCCCAAACTCTCCTTGCTCCAGCATTACCAGCTCAGTCACCTGGGCAGAGAGTTGTTCCAGCGTGGCCCCCGAACGGAAATCCACCTCCGAGGGCTTCTTGGCGGAGGCCGGGGACCGGGGGGTCACCGCACTCATGAGGGTCTCCATGACTCTCAGCCTGGGGACGGGTGGTGGCACACAGGCAACGTTACACTGATGTTATAAACTAGGGATTCCTTGCTGATGTTTTATGAAGTTGCTTGCTTATTATTATTAAGAAACTGAAGTGAAGAAGGGTGCTTTTAATCATCCAGTTCATGTGGGTAAAGACATGTCTGTTTATCTTATTACACGGACACGGCGAGTTATTTGTATGGTCGCATTTGTAAACAGCTAAGATAGCTTTGCGTTTGCTAATTATCCTACATTGCAAAACATATTTCTGATCATAAAGAGATTATACTGTAAATGTTGTCCATGCATTAGCTAGCTATGCATTTGTTAATTTAAAATATAATTCCGTCAGTGACAGCGTGGATCATGACCCTAACTAGGTCAATTAGCCAGCAAGCTCGTAGAGCAGACAGGCTACTTAGACGGCTAATTTAGCAAGCTTTCATAATAAGGCTATCTAGCCAAGTAGTAGCAAATTAGCCACAAGATGTGCTAGCTAGCTAATTACAATCATACAACAATGCATGTTACTCGGCAAGCTCCCACTAGTAGAATGCCAAGTGTATATATCGATTAACTTAGGTGCTAAACACTAGAGACTGATTAGGTAAACAAACAGACACCCTATAGCTTGCTACCCAGCTAGCTAAATTAGCCGCCTAGTAACATGACAGGTGGGGATCAGTGAACACACAGCTGAGCTAGCCAGAGAGCACTAGCGATTAACAGAGATCTTTGCAGACTAGCTAGCCTATCCTAAATCATTTTAACTGTTTAATTTGCACACACCCTTTGGGAACAGATGCGAAGAAGTTTCTCTGCTATCTCCGATGTACAATGTTTTGAAATCTAAATTGAAATCCGATTTCTTCTCCACTCATTTCCAACAGGTCCCAAACGCTACCTTCCCCGTGGCAACAACGACCCCGGAAATCACGGTCCTCCACAGAGCATCTTGGGATTAGTAGTGTGTACAGTACACACCCGTCCTTAAAAAAACTACAAAGAGGATTTGTGTGATTAAATCTCTGTGCTTGTGTTATGAAACAAAGGACAACATGGCATTGCATGCAATAATACAGCAGAATATGCTGTACATTGTAGAGAGATAGAGAGGCATGAGACGTTATCATACTCCAAATGTAAAACGCAATAACGTAAAACAATAATCTGTCCTGACACTCGTTCAAACTGATTTCTATCAAATGCACAAATTGATTTGATTGGACTGGATGCTGTCCCAGCAATCATGATGATTGTGAAGAAATTTCACAGCAATCTGAGCGAGTGCTGATTCTTAAGTAGCCAACATGAATTTACATAATATACAAAACAACACTTCAACATACTGATTTGAAGGGGAATGACACCTCCAGTCTCCTCTGCCAAGACAGAGCGAGACACGGCGCCAACCGCGGCTTTTAGAATACAAAGTGTCACCACGGGCTCATCTCAGCCAGAGCTCACTGACAGCTTTTAAACTCTTCCTCTCTTCCCTCAACCTTTTTTTTCTTCCAAGGAAAGAGATGTGATCAAAACAGCCAGACCCCCCCCCCACCCCCTTCTTCTCCTCCTCTTTGGGTGTCACCTTGAAACACCTCCCCTCTTTGAAGCCTGTGTCTTAGGTGCTGACAGTGCAGATAATTGGCCCAGTGGTGGTAATAGTCGGTCGGTCGACGATCCAAATATTCAACGGCTACACCAGTTCTCCCGTATCAAAAAAAATACAGTACAAAGGGACGAACAGAGAGAGAAAGAGAGAATGAGGACAAGTGAGGCGAGGAAGCAGCCCAACCGCCCAGATTTTGGACATACAGCAACCACAATATGAGAGTGTGTGACACATACGCTTTATCCCCCACACAACTCAAAATCCTCACAAACGTCGTCCTTCAAGTACCGTCGAGCATGCGGCCCCCCCGATCACTTTGAACACCTCACAGCTCTCCCATTCTCGTCTCTTTCCTTGAAACGGCTTCACTGATGCACGGCGAGGCCATCGCGGCCGTAGCATGGCACTGAAACAGTTTGATACGGAGGGAGGAGACGCTACCCCCCGTGCCGGCCTGTGACAGGCTGCGATGTGTGTGTGTGTGAAGGATCAGTGTCCATTCGAGTGAGGGAATGATCTGAGCCCAAAGTGTGATAGCACTGACCATCATTTAACTGGCTAGAGAAGGTCAGGGCGGGCGGGGCGGGGCGCTGGTTTTACTGGAGCATTGTGGGGGCTCCAAACAGCCATTACCTTCATTCCGCTCCAGTGTGTGGGCCCCTGTCGGCTGATTGATGCCTCGGAGGGAGGATTTGGTGCCGGCCTCTCTCGGTGTGGCAGAGCGCCGGTGTGTGTCACCGTGTGTGTGTCGCTGTGTGTGTGTGTGTGTGTCTTGCCTGTGTTTTTGTGTCGATTTTTGCGAGCGCCAGAGGAGAGTGCCTGAGTGCTTCTGCGCGTGCGAAGAGTGTGTGCATGCGTACGTGTGCACGCATGCTTGTGTGTGTGTGTGCCCGCGTGCGTCAGAGAAGACGGAGGAGCAGGGGCAGATGAGAGCCTGGGGTAATCGTGTCAGATAGCGGAGGCGGAGTGTTTCATTTCGGCTTTCATTGTGAGAAGGAATGGATCTTAAGCAGCACATCCTCCCACAGAGTCTATCCATCCTTCCTCTCTACGTCCTCTCTCTCTCTCTCTCTCTCTCCCTCTCTCCCTCTCTTTCTCTATCTCTCTATCTCTGTCTCTCTCTCCCTCTCTCTCTCTCTCTCTCTCTCTCTCTCTCTCTCTCTCGTCTCTCTCTCTCTCTCTCTCTCTGGCTGTGTGAGTGATGCTCTTACACCCAAAACACACGCTGTGTCTGGCCAGACCAGAGAAATCAATTGGACGTGGAGTGATCCCAGAAGAAGCTTGCTCTGAGATAATTATAAGTCCGTCTGATAGCGGCAGAGCTTGGTGGGAGGGAAAGAAAAAGAGGGAAAAAAAACATTTTTCAACTAAATAATAAATTCTGCACTGAAAAAGAGAAGGGAAGAAGTACTTGTGAAGAGAATCTCCCATGAGGTACAATTAACAATATCTACGGCAAAAGCTGCTCTTCCTTTCGGACGCCCACTGGATGAGAGAAGACCAGGGCTTGAGCTTCAGCCAGTCTCAGCAAGCACGCTAATTATACAGGCCAAGCTGTTTTATGGGGCACGGTTCACGCTACTAAGCATACCACAAGCCAATGGGGGCCGTGTACATTGAAGGTGATGGGCTACCTCACTGGTACTATTGTTACATTGAAGGCAAGGGCTACCGCATCATTAGGGGGTTCAGAGATAAGGGTTACCTCAATACCCGACCTTACCTGACCCTCTCTAGGGCTGGGAGCCAGTCGCAAGTCACCGTGACAACAGATCATGTGTCTCTGTCTCCCAAAACAAGCCAACCCCTTCGGTGTGTCCAAGAACATCCAACATTCTAGCAGGGAAGATCCCCCCCATACTGAGACTCCACACATCTTCCCTGCCTGCCTACTATTCTAGGTGTGTGTGTGTGTGTGTGTGGGTGTGTGTGTGTGTGTGTGTGTGTGTGTGTGTGAGAGAGTGTGTGTGTGGGGGGGGAGGGGGGTTAAGTAGCTGTGTGTTCTCAGGATAACAATCAGTGTTTGATTGCCTGACCCTGGTTTTTAGGGGGAACTTTGCTAATAGCGCTTCTAATTAAGGTTTTACGACTCATGATCAGAGGTCTTCCGGGACGCGGCGCTCTCGTCGATAGAGCTTCTCTTTTCAACGGAGCCCGGCTTACACGAGCTTCGTGGGGCCGCTGCAAATTGACCCGGAGATTTATAAAGCAATTTTCAAAGGTCCCTTCCCGTCCTCTAACAGTGAAAGAACAGACATTAGACCTTCAATAGATTCTGCCATTTCAATTTGAATGCAGACAGGTCGGCAGGCCAGCTGAGACGCTAGGGAGATCACTGGTTATGAACTGAGCTGTCGTGAGGGACAAATTAGTTGACCAGACAGCATGGAACCCTCGTGAGATCGCTCTAACCGCTCCCCGGCATTACTGGGCATGCTCAGTGGGGTACCACAGCGGTTAGTCGACGCCCGTTCTTGGAGGAGGACACCCACTCATGTTCCAGTTCTGTTCGGTTCCAACACCTCATTAACCGAATATCCATCTTCCCTCCCTCGCAATCTCGAGGCGTGAATCTCTGCCTCAACCCTGACTGAATGTGCGGAAGTAGGTGGTTTTATACACGACTGTTACCGATCCAGACTTTCAAAAGCAGGATAAGAGTGTCAAGATAAAGCTGAATTAACAGAGGGTGCACGTTATAGGCCCAGACAAACCCAACTTTAATACAGAGTTACCCCAATATTATTCTGGTTTCAAATAGGGCTACCCATACTGAGTTGTATCCGGTATGGTCATGCTGGGCAAAAACATGACCTTATTAGTCTTGGTGTATGCAGGGGCTACAGTATTCTACCAGGAAGTTGAACAAAGGAAAAACCTCTTTTTAACTTGTTTATTAAAAGTCAAGTAGTCCCTTTTAAATCTTCACACGCAAGAAAATCCAAGAAGATATTGTGACGGCTCTCTCACATTGGTCAAGCATAGGAGACAATGAAAGTCATGAAGAACAGGAAGTGACATCACAGCCTAATCACGTCTGAACACCCCGGTGACACAACCAAGGAGTATCCAGAGATAACTCATTCTTTCTGCTCCACCCACCCCCACCCTCCTCCTCCACTATCACCCGCTGTACATTCAACAGTTCGTAACCCATCAGTGAGTCTCCTCCCTCCACCATGTGGGGAGGGAGAGGAGGGTCAGAAGTTAGATGACGATAGCCAGCCAGCCAGCGATCAATGCCATGCCGCCCATAGGCGCCACCTTGCGCATGCCTGGGTCGCCCGTCAGCGCCTGGTGGTAGAGGGCGCCGCAGAACATGCCCATGCCCGCCACCAAGAGTGTGCCAGCCTGTGGAGACATCAGGGCCGTTAGAATCACTGATAAGACCGTGGGCATACGAGTCATAACACCCCTTTTTAGAGATTACAGATGAATAAGCATTTGCAAGTTAGCCTGGCATCGCCATAGTGTCATGTAAACATGTTTAGAGGGCATTTCTGTGTTTCGATTCGATTCAGACAGTAAGGAAAAACCTCACACTCACCACGGCTGGTTTGCTGCTGTGTGCTGCCCCAAGCAGGGCCAGGCTGTGGTAGAAGTGGTACTTGTTGGCTGTTTCATACAACTGAGAGGGAGAGAGAAAGACATCCATCATATACTCTCCACTTCCATATACCTCACTCTAACCTGTGTCATGGTAATGATAACAAACGATTTTGATTAAAAGGTTATTAGAGTCATATTAAACGTAATTTGTCATACTTCTCTCTGGTAATCATCACTGTCACTCTGTTTGAAACCTAAACAGAAGAGAGATAATTGTCAATGAACAACAAGTAGAGCCTGGTGGTTTTAACTCACTGGTCAAGGGTAAATAGAGAATTACGGGTAAAAAGAGCATTACAGGGTCATTCGTCGTGTCCCGTGGCCACACTGTGACATAAGGCACCGACAGCTTTATCGCGCTTATCTAACTGTATGCTGCGCTACAAAGACTATGCACACAAGCTGTCAAGCAGCGGAGAAAGATAACGAGACAAGGTTACCGTGAGCTCCGTATGCGCCTGCTGCGACTGCAGAAGCCCCCGAGAGAGCTGCCAACCTCCGTACAACCACAGACGCAGTCATTATTTGTTATGCTCTGAGAAAGTGACAGAGGAAGCTACGTTCATTACAGGGTTCAGGGCAGAGAATTGCATCCGCTTTCTGGGTTGTCTTGCGCCAAAATGGCGACCGTGTGGTCACAGTTTCAGCACGTGGTTACAATCACATACAATCACAAACTAGTTGAATTCACTGAACGAAATGAAAAAGCATCTCGACATCTGAAGTATGGACCTGGAAACAATATAATTTAGAACAAAAACAAAAGATAGTGACATTATGTCTATAGAGAGACCTTTAGATTTTATTTATTTATATATATATATATATTTTTTTTTGGGGGGGGGGTTGAGTGTATAATTGTGGGCTATATATTACACCAGTGAATCTATAAAGCAAATGTAAAACACATGTATGAAACGTACTACAATTCAAAGGTTTTGCCTAATGGTTGCGACCAGGGGTTAAATTGTGATTTTCTATGTGGGGGGGGCTCTGACCGAGGGGCAAATTTCACAAATCTTTTGTGGATTGTGCAGTAAATAACAGACATGAAAACGAGTCAGGGGTGAAAAAGGTGAGAAGGATTACCCCTCTAAGGGGGTCTGGGTGCATGCTCCCCCATTAGAATTCCATATTTTAAAGCATCAATCTGATGCATTTTGAGATACTTCTTTTGCCAACCTGGGGAGAGCTGGAGAAACGTAACTTCAGCCATGAGTCATGCGGCTAGTTAGAGACTTCCATGCTTAATGCGAGCGCGCATAGCGCGCGAGTGAATTTTTTTGGCTGATTTGAGCGAAAAAAAAATTTGGAGCTTGATGTAAAACAAACAAACATCCGTTTGTCCATTTGGTAAAACATTGTCTAGTGAAGGTAATACGTTTACGTTTCTTAGCCTGGCTTTCCATCTTTATATTGTCTCTATAGCTAGCTTTCCATCTGTCAGTCACTGTCGTGTGTAAAAAATCTACCTCTTCAAAGACGGTAGCGTAAATGTATAATTTTCGTGCGCGATATGCCTACTTCTCAAACTTGCTCCAGATGTCTAGGCCAGCCTATCCCTACCATTATTTAGAATTGTGTTTTAAAACAACATAGATTTGCAATGGAAAAGTTGTAAATGAGTAGGACAACATTGCTCGTGATGGACTAGGCAGACTGCCAAAATCGGCTGGAGAACTCCAGACCCAGCCGCTTATGTGCCGGGGCTCCGCCCCGGACAGCCCCGGACCAATTTAACCTCTGGTTGCGACATGAAAATAGAATTGTGTGTGCTTATTTTTGAATTGATTTAGTTTGTTTTGGAGATCCACAGACAGGTGCAAGGTTATGATTGACAGTGAGATTGTTTCATTTTTAATCACCTCAAAAAAAGAAATCAAAGTAGACAAAAGAAGAAGAACAAAGAAAGTATTTGCCTCTAAAAACACAAAACACACACACACACACACACACACACACACGCACACACGCACACACACACACACACACACACACACACACACACACACACACACACACTGCAGGGAGCGGAGAGACAGAGCACACACACACACACATGCAGGAGTGCCCACCAAAGGAATCTGCTACCTGCATTTCCATCCAAGTTGTTCTTCCTCCAAGCAGCCAGGAGTAGTGGGCAGACTATCAATCTGTTATTTTATGTGTTGAGTTCTTCTTGTGAAGGAAATGCATGTGAGTGCCTGGAGAAGATGCAAACTCCACACTGGGAGATAGCCCACCTGAGCACCAACAGACCTGTGGAGGATATGGATGTCTGCCTGTGATGACATTACTGTGGGAGGATATGGATGTCTGCCTGTGATGACATCACTGGGGAGGAGAGGGATGTCTGCCTGTGATGACATCACTGGGGAGGAGAGGGATGTCTGCCTGTGATGACATTACTGTGGAGGAGAGGGATGTCTGCCTGTGATGACATCACTGGGGAGGAGAGGGATGTCTGCCTGTGATGACATCACTGGGGAGGAGAGGGATGTCTGCCTGTGATGACATCACTGGGGAGGAGAGGGATGTCTGCCTGTGATGACATCACTGTGGAGGAGAGGGATGTCTGCCTGTGATGACATCACTGGGGAGGAGAGGGATGTCTGCCTGTGATGACATCACTGGGGAGGAGAGGGATGTCTGCCTGTGATGACATCACTGTGGAGGAGAGGGATGTCTGCCTGTGATGACATCACTGGGGAGGAGAGGGATGTCTGCCTGTGATGACACCACTGTGCCATCGCTTTAAGGAGGCAAAACGAATTCTATTTTGATTCAGTTGGAATAGCACTTTACAGCAATCTCACTGTGGGTAGAGCAGTAATTCTATCAATGTTCACTTCTGTTGCTATGTCGAATCAGTGATTCAGTGGTATTGAATCAGTGGTAAACACCATGTGCAGGAAATATGTATTTTGAACCGCCTGCAAAATGCATACAAATTCAATGCCATTTTCCCCTCTGAGTACATTAATGCCCTCAGGCGTAATCATTTTTAATCATATAATTTAAGACATTGATATGTGCATGAATTAAAGAGCAATTACAAACCTGATACTAGCCAGGCAAAAGGGTCATTTTTCGTACATTTCTCCTGCTATCATCCATGACCTGTCTGACCTGAAATTCACAGCGTTGAAAATCAAACAAGCTTTTTTACCTTCACTTTTTAAGGACCTTACATCCAAACCAAATTATTCATGAGCTAAATTATGGCAATGTGGTCCACATGAATTATTAATGTACCTCCCATTTCCACAGTGAAAACTTCCAGGGCTTCAGCAAGGGCTTAATCTCAACCGCCATTACGGTGTAAAATCGAGACTTCGGACTCCGGGCTGAATACAACCCCTCTCTCCTACTCTAATTTGCAATTCAAAACAGTTTGTTTCACGGAAATAAATGTATTCTCGTTGTTAGACTAACCCATTATGCCAATTTATACCCATGCCAACAGTAACACCTTTACACCTGTTTATTCTCTGACAGACTTCTTTAGGGAGTTTATTTGCCATAGGGGGGCGCTGTTTTACTGTTTGAACCACTTTGGCAAACTGGGCAGAGAGCTTGGTCTATTATGCCAATTACCAGGGTGGTTCCACACTCAGTCCTATTACATTCTCCACAGCCATTTAAGTCTCAGCCAAGCCTGGCCTTTGTCAAATCCTGTCCTCGGGTTAGAAAGAAATAGGGAGGCAGACTGTTAACACAATGTTTGCAATTATCACATTTTAATTGCTGTTTAATTAAAAAACAAGGCTTATGGCTTACTATTCTACTCTTCATTCTCTCTCTCTCTCTCTCTCTCTCTCTCTCTCTCGCTCTCCTCTCTCTCTCTCTCTCTCTCTCTCTCTCTCTCTCTCTCTATCTCTATCTCTCTGTCATTCAACCACTACAGTTGTCCACCTCATGACAGTGTAATACACGTTTTGCGATGAGACAGACAGGGACCGTGAGCTCAGCGGGGAAGCGTTTCATATTGTTTCCTCTGACAAGCAGCAGATGATGTTGAAGTCCCAGGTAGGCTCATGTGTTTCACCGGAGCCTCGCTTCTCCTTTTCTCCCTCCTCCCCCCTCCCACTCTGCTACTCTTCTCTACCCATGTTTCCTTGACCTTGTCTCGCTTCTCTCCATCCTCCCCCTTACTCCACTGTCTCTCCTCCTCTCTCTCTACACTCTCCTTCCCCTCTTCCCCTTACATCTCTCCTTCGCTTCTCTTCCCTCCTTCTGTCTTCTCCTCTCCCCTCCGTCCCTCCTCTCCTCTTCTCTCTACACTCTCCTTCCCCTCTTCCCCTTACATCTCCTCCTTCCCTCCTTCGTCCCTCCCTCCTTCCTGTCTCCCCCTCCCCCTCCCCTCGTCCCTCCTCTGCCTCTCCCTCCTCCTCTCCTCTAGGGTCCTGGGATCCTTCAGACTGTGCCAAATTCCCTTCCTCGGACTGTCTACCCCCTGGCAATATCGTGTCATGATGAATCCCTCTTCCCTAAGGACATGTTTACAGAGAAGTGTAACTCGCGACAAGCAAGACATTGCTTATTTAAACCGACTGAAGACCGATGAGGTCAATATCTGCACCGAGCAGAGAGAACTTCATTTATGCAGTCAGATTTGTACGTGTATTAGGAGAGCATGCCGACATCTCTTCCATGTGTCGGAGATCTCATCGCATCCCTCCAGTCCTTCAGTCATTGCACATCCTCTCCTCCTTTTCCTCCTTAGGCCTAATTTTCTCTCCCTGATTTCCCCTCATCCTCTCCCCCCCCCTCCTCCCCTTATCCTCTCTCTCTGCCCAGTACTGGCCCGTGTCAGTCTGCGTGCGCTCTTGGGGACATCACCAGTTGTGACTGTTGGACCAGAGCAAAGCCAGTCAGGCAGGCAGCTCGCACGCAGCCCAAAACCCAACCCAACAGGGCTGGAGCTGGGTCCTCCATGCCTTCCCCATGTCTCCCTCCCAAATATCCCCTCCCAAATACTAGAGGAGAGGAGTGTCTGTGTGGGTTGACCATGGAACAGGAATGTGAACCTCATGTCTTGTTGCAGTTGTCCTCGGCTCGTGCAGGTCAAGACCAAGGCTCCACTCCGCGCCCTGCAGTTGGATGTTATCGGTGTTTTTGTTTAAGAGTTCGTTTTTTCTCCAGATAAGAATCAGCTGCTTTAGTGGTGAATTTGGGATTCCGTCCGTGGGGTGTCTGGCGAACGCTGGTTAAATGTCAGTAAGAGTGTCCCCATGGCCCTGTGCCCCGCCGACACACACACACACACACACACACACACACACGCACACGCGCGCGCGTACATGCGTTCTCCGCTGTGGTCTGAGCAAGCTCGGCACGCCGTTCCGACGCAATTAGCAAACTCGTTAAGCTCATCTGAATGCCTCCTCAAAGAGGATCGATGCAAATGGATAGGATTTAGCCATCGGCGGTAATTAGCACAGAGAAAAAAACCTCACAGGAGCTACTCTCGTACCGGCAAAGTAAATGTTATTGCCAAAAACAAACACATTTCCGCCTCTGCACTCAGCAGGCAACGCTATCTTAATACGGCGCTTCAATCATCTCACATTTAATAAACTCAAGAGAATGTGGCTGAAGGAACCAGGCTGAGCTGGTGCTGAGAAGAAGCCTGATGTGTTTCTGAACCTGCTGGATCCGGGTCTGTGGTTCTGGTTCTCTGACAGCTCTGTGACTGTGGGCTGAAACCTCCTACCTCCCACCGTCTACGGGTGGTGCAGCTTTCCTCTAGTGACAAAACAACAGCTCGGAAATGATATTAATGTCAACTGTTGGTGTCACTTGACCTGGTGAAGCTCTTGGGATTTCTGCTATGCTGATATTGATGGGCTCTTTCCATGGCATGTCCCTGAACTGAGTGGCGGTGGTTTATTTGTCCTTTTTTTCTAATTTTTTATGAGGGAACATGTTGTCCCTCTGTCAATCTCAGCGTGTCCTTGGGGTTTTCACTCAACTACCGGTTTCTTGGTCAGAGTGCTCAGTGTCGGCTCGGTTCTGGTTTCGGGACAATCTCTAGTCGTTCCGTGTGGGTAATCAAGGCTGTCAGGCGATTCGTCGCTGTCGTTTGGCCACCCAATCACGCAGAGGCGTCTTGCGGCTGTTTGTGCAGGTCGTCTGTCTTGTTCTCTTAGTGGCCTTATCTTCTTATTATCTCACTCTCTCACTCTCTCTCTCTCTCTCTCTCTCTCTCTCTCTCTCATCTCTCTCTCTCGCTCTCTCCTCTCCTCTCTCTCTCCCTCTCCTCTCTCTCTCTCTCTCTCTCATCCCCTCGCTCTCTCTCTCTCCTCTCTCTCTCTCTCTCTCTCTCTATCTCTATCTCTCTCTCTCTCTCTGTCTCTTGCACACAAATAAGACTCATGATTACGTGTTAGATGTTTTATCTCTTATCGCCCTTCTTTAAATTCCTCTATTCCACACCTCCTCTAATGATCCCCCATCTGAACGCCTCTCTCTCTCTCTCTTTCTCTTTTCTCCTCCCGATATCAACATTCCATCTCCGCAATCACGTTGACGGACAAGTGGATGCCTGCAGGTGCACTTACCCTGGGAACAACAGAGCAGAGAAGAAGAGAGGATGACGATAAGAGAGAGAAAGGAGCAGCGGAGGGAGTTATTAGAGCTCGCCAAATATTGCTCAGGACGGTTGTCGTCCCCCCCCACCCACATGCAGAGTGCCTTCCATTAGGGAAGTTAATTAGGAAGGAGGAGGAAGAGGGGTCATGTGACCGCCTCGGCAGATGACTGGAGGACGAGAAGACGGAAGGATGGAAGGATAGAGGGAGGATGGAGGATGGGAGGGTTGTCAGGGAAAGGGTTAAGCCTTAGCCTTGGGTGGAGGAACATTCGGATAGGTTGTGTTGCACTGTGGGCAGAAAGAGAGAGAGTGAGAGACAGGATTATTATCCTCTCCATACACACACACACACACACACACAAACACACACACAACACATATCCACACACACTCTCTTAACCCACAGTTCCTTGTGTTCACTGGTAGGCAGGATGCCCTCCCTCTGAATACAGATGGTGTTTCCATGCAGGGGAGAAAGGTCCAGACCTTCCTCACGCGTACGCTGGCAGACAACAGATTTAGCTCTTCTTCGCTGAGCAGCTGACACTGGATCTGCGACACACCCCTATTAAGTATCCATGCGGCCGGGATTACACTAAGCGAAACTGATCCCAGTTCAGCTGAGGTGCGCTACTCTCCCCATCACACATTTAAGTACCCAGTCGAGTGAGGTCGTCTTGGTCCATCAGTAATTCGAGGCGATGTCAAACCCTGTATTTAAAATGAACTTAAGCGCTTCTAAATTATTTAGGGCTTTGAAAACATTGATTCCAAGCGTCTTTCATTTTCGATCTCTGTTTTCCATTGCCAGTGTCACACAGTGCAATGCCAACCGTGAAGACATTACACAGACTCAATTACCAGGATCTGCTCCACAGTATTTACCTTTCCCGCTCAGATTGAGTCACTTCCTGTCCACGACCCCTTCCAGTTTCCCAACTCTCTGTTTACAAGGCAGCAAAGTGCAACCAACACAATTCAAATACGTCGGAGGAGGAATTAAATAATGAAATCAAAACAATTACTGTACTCAGCACTATGTTAGAGCCGTGATAAGGCTGCTTAATAACCTGTGAATTGTGTCCTATTTACGAGTCAAAAAAGCAGAGGGAGGCTCTCTCTCTCTCTCTCTCTCTCTCTCTCTCTCTCTCTCGCTCTCTCTCTCTGCATACACAGAGTCGGCGTGTGCATATGTGTGCGCGTGTGTGTGCGTCACACTCTTTTCCGTCCGCTAATAGACGAGGACAAGGATGGGAGATAAGCCACGATGACTGCAGCAGTCAGTGCATGGGGGGAACCTCGTGAGTCTGCTTTTAGTTCAGGCTGCTGGTGTGTGCTGGGTTACATTTCACTTGGCCCGCTGTCGCTCTGAGGCGGCGTCACGGAGAAAGGCCCTTCATGGAAATATCAAACAAGCACACACTTTCCCTTCGCATGATTTTACCCTCTTCGTGCCATGAATAATACATCGACCTCCAGTTCTTCTCTCAGCATGGTCCCCCCGCACTCACATACAAACCACACACACACACAGTCAAACACATGCTGAGACACACACACATACAGGACATACATTTACACACATGCACGCACACACACACGCATACAAAACACAAACAAATGCACACACTTTGTGCACACACAGATCAAAACAGAACACACACTACCACTCGCATAATATGGCTAATAGATTATGGATGTGACCGTACATACACCACCATACAGTGAGATACAAGAGCAGGGGAAAACGACATGTTTACATGTGAATTGTTGGTCTCTTGTCCTTCGCTCTGTACTCTCTCTCTCTCTCTCTTTTCCCTCAATCTCTCAATCACTGCATGGTAGTCAATGTTGATGGGGAAGAGTGGAACTGGAATTAGCTCTGGCCCATCACTGGATGTGGAAACCATGCCAATGCTCAGATGGGCCCAATTTAAGCCAGATGCCACACAAGGGAGAGAGAGAGAGAGAGAGAGAGAGAGTGGGAGAGAGAGAGAGAGAGAGGGAGAGAGGGAGAGAAGGGAGAGGGAGAGGGAGAGGGAGAGAGAGAGGAGAGCGAGAGGAGGAGAGAGCGAGAGGGAGAGGAGACTGAGAGAGAGAGAGGGAGAGAGAGAGAGAGATGAGATGAGAGAGAGGAGAGAGAGAGAGGGGGATATGGAGGGTGACTTGACAGCGGTTCGGGCAATGCCATGTTGCAGCTTGTTAGCGCGACGTGCTAATCTGATGTCC
>CAEFZP010001584.1:40000-49715 GCA_903064625.1 Mallotus villosus
GTGTCAAGGACAGACAGCACGGAAACACATAGCCTACACACAATATCCACCCCCCTCCCCACATGAAAAAAATCTAACTCTGAACATCTTATTGTCAAAGATCTCCAGAAATGTCCGTGCCTGTGAAGGAACATATCACACACACTTGCGCGCACGTGCACGCTCAGAAGAATGGGCCACATTTATATGCGCGGCTGGTGTTGAGGGCATTCCGAACCCTGTTGATGGCAGAATTCGGCCGAGACAAGCAGCCCTCTGTTCTTATCGACTCACAGAGGAAGAGGAAGCTTGCTCAGTTCTCCTCTGACTGCCCTATATAGCAGATATGTAGAGATGTGTGTGTGTGTGTGTGTGTGTGTGTGTGTGTGTGTCTGTGTCTATGTCACACACACCTTTCAGTGGGTTCGTAAATGTCCATCTGTCCATGCGCTGAGTAGATGTCCCTTGAGTTGATATGGTATCTCTCGACTGCAAGCGGAAACATCGAGGACCTTTTGATATATTGTGTTTGAGATGCTACATCTGTACCCTATATGGAGAGACTGGCAGAGAAAAAGAGAGAGGAGGTGTGTGTATAAAGAGAGAGATGGTGTGTCTGTATAGAGAGATAATGAGAGAGATGGTGTCTGTATAGACAGAGAGCGAGAGAGAAGGTGTCTGTAAAGATGGAGAGTTGTGTCTGTAGAGAGATGTGTGTGTCTGTAGAGAGATGTGTGTCTGTAGAGAGAGATGTGTGTCTGTAGAGAGAGAGATGTGTGTGTCTGTAGAGAGAGATGTGTGTGTCTTTAGAGAGAGATGTGTGTGTCTGTAGAGAGGTGTGTGTGTCATAGAGACGAGGTGTGTGTCTGTAGAGAGAGATGTGTGTGTCTGTAGAGAGCGAGGTGTGTGTCTGTAGAGAGAGATGTGTGTGTCTGTAGAGAGAGATGTGTGTGTCTTTAGAGAGAGTGTGTGTCTGTAGAGAGGGTGTGTGTCTATAGAGAGCGAGGGTGGTGTCTGTAGAGAGAGATGTGTGTGTCTGTAGAGAGCGAGGTGTGTGTCTGTAGAGAGAGATGTGTGTGTCTGTAGAGAGCGAGGTGTGTGTCTGTAGAGAGAGATGTGTGTGTCAGTAGAGAGAAATGTGTGTCTGCTGCAAGGCTGCACAGCCCAGCACGTCTCGTTTATTCATATGGCAACGGAGGATCGATGTGCTGTAATTGATTTACAATGGGCTGATTAAGCATGGCAGACAGGTGGCCTTGTCAAGGGGCCCCACCGCTGTGTGTGTGCGTGTGCTTTTGTTCATTGCTGTGTTTGTGCGCGTGCATGCTTGGGGTTTGTGAACCTGCACATGTTTGTGCATGCGCACATCTTGCAGTGTGTTTTACCTTTGTGTGATTGAGACTCCTGACACAACGTCAAGCCCAGGCAGACAGGCAGACAGGTAGGCAGACAGACAGGACACCGTTTCTCAGAAGAGACAGGCAGATAGGAAGACAGACACAGGACACCGTTTCTCCTGAGAGACAGACAGGCAGATAGGAAGACAGACAGACAGGACACCGTTTCTCCTGAGAGACAGACAGACTAAACAGACTGCAAGGTAGACAGACCGAAGAAAGGCAAGCAGGACACCGCACCTCCAGACAGATGGATCTGAGCTGTTTAAAGACGTGTGCTAGATTGATGGCCCTGCTAGCCGCTAGCGTGTGTCGCTAACAAGAAGACAGATGGAAGGCGGCTCGGAGACAGAGGTGGTTGAGGAGGCTATCGTCTTAGCTTCGCGAGCTGTCCCCGATTTTGTCTGGAGCGTCGAGGTGGGAAGTGGTGACAAGGGGTCCTGATTGGCGATTTCTAGTTTTGTCACCGATGGGATGTGGTCGAATTTGAACCCCCATCGTATATTGTACGGCGGTGTGTTCAGGTGTGGCTAAGACACTCATAATTGGCAGTCTGAACAGGTACCATTGTAGTAACAAGATGAGAATCGATTCACTGGTTTGCGTGTCAGTCTCTGAACACTGGCCATGGTGGGGTTATTCAAACGTGTATTACGTGGAGTCAAGGTTGTCTCGAGTCCCAGGAAATGTCCAAGATTCAAAAAGCTTTATTGTCCTCTCGTAAGGGCTAAGAATGAAGTGCTTGTAAAGAAACGTATAAAAGGCTAATTGTTGGTTGCGTGTTTTCGCAGTTGGACTCATTCAAAGAAAGGCGAATGCCTGTAATACCCATACCCGTCGATGTAATGTGTCGCGACTCTTTGAGGGTCGTCACAAGCTTGGACGTGCCATAAAGCATTTCAGACGTTTTTGCTGCGTTTGCCCAGAGCCCTTATTACCAAGGTGACCGGCCCCCCTGCCCCTCTGCTCTGCTGTCCAGCCTCTTTGTGCAATGTTTGTCTTTTCAGTGTGAATTCAACGGAGACGGAATAGAGCCCAAACTCAATTTTTTCTCCTCCGCCCGTCAGTCTCACGCCGAGATAAGCGCGCTAACTCCACGCGTCTCTTTCATCCACGTCCCTCCTCATCTGTTTGTCAATTTACCTCTCCCTCTTTACCCCTCTCCTACTCTCTCTCTCTCCCCTTCCGCCGCGCTCTCCTCTCCTCGCCGCCTCATTCATTCGCTTCAAAGGAACCCCTGGCTGTTTTTGTGTGAGCGAGTGTGTGGCGTTGCCATGGAAGCGCCATTCTCTGAAGGGGTGCGTGAGACGGTCGCTCTGCGAAGAGGCGCCTTCCTTTTCGGTCGAAGCGATATTGTTTGGGGGGCGGGGTATACAAGTCTGTATCAGTCTGTAGGCTGGGGGGTATGATGGGGTATATCCATGTCATCTCGAGAGTTTTGTAAAGATGATCATGAAACATGCAAGTAGCGTTCGAGTGCAGGTGCATATCCCCCAGTCAATGAGGTGCAGATCAATACCAATTTGGTTTAAGTGTTGACATGGACTGAGGAGATGTTGAAAGTGATTGGTTTTCTCAGTGAAGAGCTGTTGCCGAGGACGATATGCCTTCTTCTTCTTCTTCTTCTGGCGAACTGTCATCTCAGGACAACACATGAGTCACCAGCTAGTTGGGTAAGAACTCAACGTGTGTGTATTCCGGTCAGAGAAATGAAGCAAACGTTTATAATTCTGTGTTGGGGTCATGAATCATTGGAGTTTCTCAAAATGTGTTGTTTTTTGTAAAAGCCATTTCATGCAGCGAATTCCTTCGTTTTATATGTAGCATACGTGTTCAGTATAGGCTGATTCAAATGTTGTTGACGGGGGCATGGGTATTCTGCAAAGTTCAAGAAAACTAATGGCTTATCTGTTAGTTGTCACCTAACCATCCTCTAGACCTGGATCAATGACAGAGATCAATGAGATGAAAGGATCATCAAGGGTTGACCTCCCAGCACTCAAGGGACCGAGACACTCAACAAATCAACTATTTGACCGTATTTGAAAAAAAAGTAATTGACCTAGCTGTGATGACTACAGCGTTTACTGTTGAGGTTGACTTCATATTTGCTGAAATAATGAACCCTAAAACTATGCTACCAAGCCAAAAATATGCAATTATATTACAATAATAGAAACACAACAAAAAAAAATCCTACAAATTGGAATTTGGAAAGTCAATGAAAAGGAGTTTGGAAAGAGTGGAAACTCTGTAATTGGCCGAGAGGGGCGTGATGTGGACCTAAAGGCTGTCATAACGATGACAAGCCTGCTGCTATAGCAACTCCTCACGACGTCTCTGCAGCTTCTCTGGCCGAGCCCCTAAAAACACCGTGGTCATCCGTCAGACAGAGACACCACCGCCGTCTCCAGGGGCGCTCGTTAAGGTGAAACCAAGGAGGAACTCTTTCCCCTCGGACTCCCTCTCCTCCTCTTCCTCAATGTCTCTCGCTCTGACCCACGGACGCGTTACCGACCGGCAGATACCTGGGCAGACCCGGGACCCGCCCGCGGAGAGAGCCATGGAGGAGCCAGTCTCCCAGGTCAGGGAGAGAGAGAGAGAGAGAGAGGGAGAGAGCCATGGAGGAGCCAGTCTCCCTGTTCAGAACGTCAGAGAGGGAGAGAGCCATGGAGGAGCCAGTCTCCCAGTTCAGGATGAGAGAGAGAGAGAGCCATTGAGGAGCCAGTCTCCCAGTTCAGGATGTGAGAGAGAGAGAGAGCAGGCTCTCTGTGGGCCAGGCTCCTTTCTGCTCCAGGTAGAGGGGCAGGATACCGCAGCCTGTCGACATCGCTTCAACATAGGGAGAGAAGAATCCAGATCAGAGGAGGCAGGCTTGTGAAGTCAGATACCCCAGTGTGCGTGGGTGTGTGTGCGTGCGTGTTCAGTTTTCAGCCTGATTGGATCCAGAGCCTTAAATACAGTATGTGACCAACAACAACAAAAAATCCCTGAGTCATGCACAACAGGATTATACCTACTTCCTGCTTGCCGGCCAATCAAAATGGTGGGCTGTCCTGAGCACATGCGTTCCAGCTTAACCGTATGGATAATCGTCTCACTGTGCATCTTATTCATATATGCCAACCAGGCTGCTCTGCGATGCTTCCACACTGACAGGAACCGAGAGATTGAGCAGGGAAAATCCCACTAATATATGGATTCACACTAGGATGTTTGTGTTATGGCTCTCTACTGAGTGTTGAACAGGAACAGCAACTGACACACACCATCTGACACGCAGTCTTCAACACACACACACACACACACACACACATCTCCTGGGTACTACCTCGATCGATTTGAGATACAGTAATTATTAAGAGTTATCATTCTGGCATCAGCTCAAGGTCATAGGAAGCTCGGTCTCCTGGAGGTTGTGTACAGTTGCACTATAGCCTCTTGCAAACCAGCCCGTCTCTCCCTCCATCCCTCCAGCCCCTCCCTCCCTCTCTACCTCCATCCCTCCAGCCCCTCCCTCCCTCTCCCTCTCTCTCTCCATCCCTCTACCCCTCCGTCCTTCTCCCTCTCTACCTCCATCCCTCCAGCCCTCCATCCCTCCACCCATCCCTCCCTGCCTCCATCCCTCCAGCCCTCCATCCCTCCAGCCCCTCCCTCCATCCCTCCCTGCTTCCTTCGCTCCCTGGCCCCTGCTGATCTCCCCTGGGATGGGATCCCTCGTCTGCCCGGGCCCCCGATATGACATTCACCACTCCACACAGTCCTGCCTTGCACACTGATGGCGTAGCTAGCAGGGAGAGAGAGAGAGAGAGGCATGGGGGGAGAGAGAGAGGCATGGGGGGAGAGAGAGAGGCATGGGGGGAGGAGAGAGAGAGAGAGAGGCATGGGGGGAGGAGAGAGAGAGAGAGAGAGGCATGGGGGGAGGAGGAGAGAGAGAGAGGCATGGGGGGAGGAGAAGAGAGAGAGAGAGGCATGGGGGAGGAGGAGAGAGAGAGAGGCATGGGGGGAGGGAGGGAGAGAGAGAGAGGCATGGGGGGAGGGAGAGAGAGAGAGATGCATGTGGGGGGATGAGGAGAGAGAGGGAGAAGAGTTGGAGAGGGATGAGGAGAAGGAGAGGCGCATGTGCTCAGGGTAGCAAGTCGCCGCAGTAAATAACACGATGTAGGGGAGAGACGAGAGTGCAGCTATTATGTACAGACACTGGCCTCTTCCTCTTCCTCCGCCTTCTCCTCTTCCTCCCGCTCCTTGCGCAGGGACAAAACATCCATATTAGCGCGTGCTGGGATTCACACCACTCGACCCCTTAACAAGCATATAGGAGAAGTGACTGAACAGCAATTCTGGGAGAAGAGAAACGGAAGAGAGGAGAAGAAAAGGAGGGGAGGAAAGGGGGAGGGGTCGATGTTAGTGGTGCTGAGACTCATTACTACAATACTGTATGATAACGATGGCTGTTGCACCACACATGCTTACACTTGCACGCATGCAGGAGCACACACTTACACACATGCAGGAGCACACACACTCACACTCATGCAGTAACACACACGCTCACACTAACACACACTGCTCACACTAACACACATGCAGGAGCACACATGCCCACACAGTGTATAATGATCACATTCTTTCTCTCTCACATCACACACACGCACACGCACCGCACGCAGACCCTTCGATACAGCCAGGCGTCTTATCCAGACATGCAGCTCTATAATGGCCTAGCTTGGCGACTCCCCTGTTACACAGGAGGGCCTGTTAGCCAGCTGATGGCTATCCATTGACATGAGAGAGGCTGTAGGTCGCGCTGGTTGAGTTTGAGCCATCGGCAGCCTGGTTAATGGGACCGCTTGAGAATGCAGGGGAACGAGTCCTTTCCCTCGGGACATACACACACACACACACACATACACACACACACACACACACACACACACACACACACACACACACACACACTGTTACCGCTGCTACTGTGCGGATGAGATGTTTCCACCCCGCTGCCATTGTCTCCCGACAATCGATGGATGGAATCCATAGATGTTTGTGCGCGTGCGTGTGCGCTGTGTGAATGTGTTCTGCACACGCGTGTTCCGTTTGTATGCATGCATAGGGGGCGAAACTTCGTCAAGCCTGCTTGAACAACAGCACTTATCCTGAGGTCTTTATGCACCACCCACCCCCCCACCCCCTCACCCCACACCCCCCCTCCCACCCACCACCAAAGAACCAAAACAACCCGAGCGTGTCAGTCGTTTCCGTGTAGAGGCGGGCAGACGGTCGGTGTTGTATGTTTCGTGTGTGATGTATGGTTAGCCTGGCGGCCTAATGTATAGAGAAGGGGGAACCAACCAGGTTACGGTCGACAACAAATGAGCCTCCTGTTCGCGCGCTGACAGCCAGCCTACGCTAGCATGCTAATGCTAGTCTTTAGCCTCAGGCTACGGCTGGCTGGGTGGTGGGAAGGGGGGGGCGGCGGGTATCGGCTGTTTACGGAGGGAGGTGGAGGTGTGACAGTGACGAACGAGCACCAGATCGGGCGATGTCACACCCGGGCTTCTGTTTAACGGGCGGGCGGGTGGTGGGCGGGTACACCGGCCAATGATCATCAGCTCCGTTACCGTGACGATCAGCCAGACGAACGGCTAAACGGCTCCAGCAGCCTCACGACGCCGGTCTCGTACGAGGAAGGGACACGGGCCGCCGTGTAGAGGCACCGGAAACAAACCTTCCGGCGTAAACATTTCTCATCTCTTACCCTCACTGACTCTCTCTCTCTCTCTCTGTCGCTCTTCTCTGTCGCTCTCACTGACTCTCTCTCTCTCATCTCTCTGTCTCTTTCTCTCTCTCTCTCTCTCTCTGTCCCTGTCTCTCTCTCTGTGTCTGTCCCTCTCTACTCTATCTCTCTCTCTCTTCGCTTCTCTCTCTCTCCTCTCTCTCTCCTCTTCTCTCTCTGTGTCTATACTCTTCTCCTTTTTTTAAACACACGATGCGCTCGCCATCCTTCATGAGAAAACAAGGAGAGGCGGTCGGTGATTCTCGATCCGGAGGCTTTAGAGTGTCTCTCAAGGCCAGAGCTATACCTTTGCTGACAAGAGAGAGAGATCGAGTGGGAGAAGAAGAGAGTGAAGGAGGAATGGAGGAGCGAGAGAGAGTTTCTCAGATGGGATACAGGGAGAGGAAGGCGAAGAGGGAAAGAGAGAGAGAGCGAGGGTCTGTGTCTCCTTTATGTGGGACGTTTAAGGATCACACGCTAGCTCAAAGCGCTAATGAGCAGTGATATGTGCCTGTGGCCCACGCGTATCCGTGAGCTCTGAGCACCAAGGGGTTACTCATTCCAAACTCCGCAGAGAGAGCGAGAGACGAGTGAGCAGAGCGAGATAAAAGCGAGACGCAGAAGAAGAAGAGAGACAGCAACAAAGGAGAACGAGAGCAGCGAGACACGAATGCGCGAGAGAAAGAGACAGTAGAGAGCGAGAAGAGAGAAAAAGACGAAGAGAAAAGAAAACGCAGAGAGATGAGAGAAGACCAGCAGCGGACTAGAGCAGAGCACAGTCGACGCGTAGACCATACAACGAGCTCGCTGAGTGATGCTCAGCGAGACAATGACGTAGCACATCGCACATCCTCGCTCTATCGTCCTCTTAAACCCTACTCTCACCTCTAAACCATCACTCTATCTCTCTTCTCACCTCATCTGCTTCCTTCTCCGCCAGGCCCCAGCTCCCATCCTCTTCCCTTTTCTCCCACGGGCGGAAAAGGAGAGAGAAGAAAGTACACAGTTATAGGATGGAGACCTGGGAGAAACGCTCTTCTTCTCTCCTGGCTCCGAGATGTGAAACGCTCTCCCTCGTTTCAGCCTCCGGTCTCGGGGGAGCTGGGAGATGGAGCGATGGAGGGCAAAAGAGAGGGAGAGAGACGGGATGGGATGGGGAGGGAGAGGGAGAGAGAGGGATGGGATGTGGAGGGAGAGGGAGAGAGGGATGGGATTGAGAGAGAGGAGAGGGAGGGATGGGATGTGGAGGGATGAGAGGGGATGGGATGAAGGGGAAAAGGTGCAAGTCAGCAGGATTTTCTCGCCCCCTCTTTTTTTCTTTTTTTTGAAAGTGAGGAATAAACACATTTCTGGGGTGAGGGTGAGCCCGTACTTTAGAACGTGCTTCACATTCTCACACTGTTTCTTTCATGGGTTGACAGGGTTTATGGTGTGTTGTGTGTGTGTGTGTGTGCTGTTTGTGCAAGGTATATATGTTGCAAGAGCATATGTGAGCGTGTTGGTGTTGTATGTGAACAGATTATTAAATGGTCCTTTCAGAAGAAAATGGCCCTCATAGATCAAGAGCTCATCAAGGCTCATGATTAGGTTCTACAGGAGAGTAACTCTGGCAGATGTACACCTATTGACCAGAGGGGCCAATCACAGGCCCCAAATGTAGCCTGTGTAACGTATCCATTGGTCAAAATAGTAAAGTGATATTAAAATCAAGTTCATAGACACGGACACACGGATGACACTGCTTCTGTCACTTCCTGGATGGTCACATGATCAGCACATCATTTCAAGGAAAGTACATAGAGTTCCATTCATAGCCGGGATCCGCTGGCTTTGGTCAGGACAATCCAAAGGCACAAAATGCCTCTATCTCTCTCTCGCAAACACCACATCCATCCCCACCTCCCCTCCAACCACTTACCAAACCTTCCCCTCCATCTCCCCCCCAACCCTCTTCATTATCATTTTCCTTCCTTCTTTTTCTCTCTGTTCCCTTCTGCATCGCCTTCTCTCTCCACTTAATTAAACCCATGATCAGTGGCCTCATACAAGTAGCTCTAGAGAGGTCCTCATAGAGCCCTCATGTCCCCGCTCCCTCCTCGCTACCTTCTCCCCTACTCGCGCTCCCTCCCTCCCCTCTGTATACTCCTCCTCCGCGCTTCGCCGTCGCCAACGAAAGACCGGCGGCCCGGCCTCCTGAGCGTGCCGTCACGTCGCTCTCCAGGACAGCGGTGAGGATATTCACGGCTTCAGCTGGCTCTAGCTGCGTCGGGAGCAGGAGGGGGGCGGGGCGCGGATGGAGAGGAGGAGGGGGTCGACCTGGTCTTGTTCCTACCCTGCAAGTCATTACGCACAAACACCAGCTCACCTGTCAAAGCCACCCCTCTCATCAATGTGTCTCGTTCTCTCGCTGTATTGTATCTATGCAGCGAGGAGAGAGGGGAAGAGGAGGAGGAGAGGAGGGGGGAGGGGGGTGGGCGGAGGGGAGCTGGCTCTCCAGAGACACGGGTCCGAGGTGGCTGGGTTGAAATGAAGCGTGCTCCCGGGGGATTAAGACAGGGGAATG
>CAEFZP010001585.1:0-12500 GCA_903064625.1 Mallotus villosus
TGTGTGTATCTCCAAGGCCCGTGAACCAGTATGTGTCCGCCCTGTGTGTGCTGAGTCGGCCGGGTTATCACTACACTGCGGGTCCCTTCAGAAGCCCACCCTGTCCAGGCACCAATTACAGGCCTCCAGCAGGCTGTAAAGCTCCCCCGCCTCGCGCCCTCGCCCCCCTCCCTGCATTCAAAGTAAGATGGGACCAGCTCTTTATAGAATTTTGAGGCTGGAAATGAGTGCTATTTTTATGAATCCCTGTATCTTTACAATATCGGGCCAGTTTCATGTCGTCATAGAAACTGCCCTTGACCTTCAAGCCAGAAGAGGAGAGTTTGATAGAGCCTCATAATGCGCTGGTATAACTTTCCGCGTGGCCGCGCACGTTGGAGAGAGAAAGAGAGAGAGCGCCACAGAAGATTACCTGATAACTGCGTGGGGGTGACTTATGGAGAGCATAAACCACAGTCTGGTGCCGGGGGGGCCGTTGTCGGGGGCCGTTGCCGGGGCCGGTAATCATCAGGGCTCTGGGGGTCAGGAAGGAGAGGACGGGAACGCGGAGGAGACGACGGTATAAATACCACGTCGTTTCTCTCCAGCTCTCATAGTCTCTCTCCGACGCTCGCGCTTTTATTGTCGTCTTCGGCTGTTTTGTGCACTCCCTCGTACTGCACGCGCACACACACACACACGTGTGCACACACACACACTCAAACTGATTCACAGCCCAAAGCATTCACGCCTGGAGCGGAACGCCACGCCAAAAAACCCATCCCATCCGTCACCCCGCAACCCCGCCCAAAGACAGGAGACCCAGGCAGACCTCTGATTGGCTCAGCTTGAAAAATCCCAGGTTTACAGTCATCATTAGGACTAGTGAAGAAGTGGAGAACCTGTATTCAACTCTAGAGTTGGAACCCAGTTTGAGCGGAGCGCACTGTTAACTCAGGCCAGGCTCATTAATAATCCATGCTGAGCCAACTCATGATAAAAGAGTTGTTCTGAATAAAAAACAAAGTTATTAGCACTAAAACAACTGTTCCTCAAAGGAACTCTCTGGTGCTGAGGACAGCATGGAGAGGAGGGGAGGAGGGTGAGAAGAGAGAGGGGGATGCGGTGGGAGAGGCGTGGTGTATGAGAGGTGAGCTATGATGAGGGAGTAGGAAGGGGAGAGGAAGTCTGCTCTGCATGTCTCTTCTGGTTTTCGCTCATAGCAGTGCTTCTCGTTCTCTCTTGCTCGTACTTTCTATTCTCCGCTGTTCGCTCGTGCTCGCTTTGCTCGCTTCTTGCGCTCTCCGCTCCTGACTACGTCCTCTGCCTCGGTCGCTCGTGCCTTGGAAACCTCTGCGGTTCCTAATCTCCTCGGGGCGCGTCCGTCCTCTGCTCACGCGCGGTGCCCGCGCTTCGTATCCGCTCGACTCTTTTTGCGCGTCTCCGCTGCTCGCCTCCGTCGTTATGTCGCTCTCCTTTTCGCGTCGCGAGGAGAAGAGGAAAGAAGAGCCGTCCTCTCCATCGCGTATCCTCAATGCCACCAAAGACACCACCCTTCGGCCAACCACAACACTTCCGATGACCCACCCCACGAGTCCCACACACACACAAGTGTATAGATGCAGCCAGTACAGCGACACACAAGCACCACGACGCCCCGTGGTGATTGGAGCTGTGTAAGATCGACTGACTGCAGCCCTCACGACCGCCCTATCACCACGCCTGCAACAGGACTAATGAGATGAGGCTGTCTGGGCTCCAAGCTCTCACGCTCTCACTCAGCGCTTCTCACTGAGTCTCTTTGAAACTGGCCACTTCAAGTTGTTGGGTGTGTGTGTGTGTGTGTGTTTTGTGTTGTGGGTGGGAGGGTATAAGAAGCACCAGGGACAGAGATAGAGAATATGGAGGAAAGAACAGATAAAGCGATAATAGAGACAGAAGATATAGAGAGAGAGCGAGATCTCGAGCGCTTAGGCAGCTGGACCTCCGGATAGCGCCGTGGCTGCGAGAGAGATAGCGCTCTCTCTCCTCGCTCTCTCTCCTCGCGCGCTATCGCTCTCGCTCGAGCTCTTCTCTCTCTCCCTCGTCGCCCGCCTCTCTCCTCTCGCTCCTCTACTCGCTCCTCTCTCTCGCTCCTCGCTAGCGAGCCTGTCTCTCTCTGCTCGCTCCCCCCTCTATCATCTCTCGCTACCGAATTAAGCCCAGATCATGGCGTAGTCTTTGGCGGAAGGCGGGAAGGTTATGCGGTTTTGTTCCCATTGGTATTCATCCGTCGCGTCGACCCCGCCATTCTCTCTCTCTCTTCCTCCCTCATCCATCCCAGTACTCGTATCTTTACATCACATTGTGTCCTTCAGCGAGCGGCAAACACAACACGACCGGGCGCCGTGTTCCCACCGCGATCCCACCGGGGCAGTCAAGCCGTTACAGGGGGCCACCCAATCTGAATATTCATCATCGTCTTTAATATGCCTTTAAAGACGGGGGTTTGCATTCCATGTCTCACAGAAGCAGAGACCGAACCCCAGCCCTGAATAATGGTAAGAAATAATATTAATAACCAATACATCTATATATATATAAACTCCTCACAAAAAAGAATCCTGGTCTCAATGAATCCATTTCTGCCCGTTGCCCTCTCGATTGGTGGTTAAGATGCTAATTTGAGCTAAACATATGTAACATTTATGGATACACATGTTATGTAACATGTTACGGTCCCCCACCAGAAATGTTTGCCCCCCCCCAGGGGTAGAATTTTGTCCCCCCGGGGGAATTCCTCAGTCTTCCTCAGGGAACCAGATGCCACAGGTAGTCTCTAGCGCCAACTATGGGCCAGAGTGTCACCTGCCTAAACCCAGGTAAACGGCTTAAGATCCATCACGTCATTTGAAACTGGGGATTAATTAGAAAAATATCGCCTTCCGCCGCTCTGAAAGCGGGTCACGCGTAAGTTTTACGATTAAATAGCTTGCGGGCGCTAACGTGGTTGTTAATCTATCTGAAGTAGGTAGAACGGGAGGAGGAGAAACAAAGAATGAGAGCAAGGGGGAGACGAGAGAGAGAGGTAGAGAGAGGTGGAGATGAGAGAGTTAGAGAGAAGTAGAGAGAGGTTAGCTCTAGAGAGAGTTAGACGAGAGAGAGTGAGTGAGAGAGCTGGAGAGAAGTAGAGAGAGTTTAGAGAGAAAGTGAGAGAGAGTAGAGAGAAGTAGATAGAGTTAGAGAGAGAGCGTGGAGAGTGAGTGAGAGAGAGAGAGAATAAAGACCGTGCAAAAAGGACAAAGACTGTAGAATTCTGAGGGAAAGATAAATAAATGGGATTAGACTGAGGAGTAGAGAGGTAGAGAAAGAGAGAGAGAGGTAGAGAAAGAGAGAGTGTGAGAGAGAGAGAGAGGTAGAGAAAGAGAAGTGTGAGAGAGAGAGAGAGAGAGAGGTAGAGAAAGAGGTGCTGTGAGAGAGGGAGAGTGAAGAAGGTGCGAGAGAGAGATCAGAGAGAGGAGCGTAGAGAAGAGAGTGTCCGAGAAGGGGCGCTGAGCGAGATGAGATGAGAGAGTCGAGTTCCGCGTGTCTAGACTCGCTCTGCGTGTGACGACGAGCGAGAGAGCTGGGTCGCACAGCGCTGTGGCTCGAGCGAGCGAGAGTCGAGATAGAGAGTTTGAGAGATAGAGAGGAGAGCGAGAGAGAGAGCAAGGTAGATAAAGAGAACGATAGATCTCAAAAACTTCGAAAAGGACGGATGAACGGATCAGCACAGATAAGCGAGTGAGGACGCGAGCGAGGAAGAGAGCGAGGAGAACGAGAGAAATAGAGTGTGAATCCCATTTGGTGCCCTCGCCATGACCTGTATCGTGCAGAACGCTGATAGATGTGTGTCTGTGTGTGTGTGTGCGTCTCTGTGTGTGTGTGTGTGTGCATATCTGTGTGTGTGTCTGTGTGTGCGTGTGTGTGTGGTGTGTGTTGTGTGTGTGTGTGTGTGTGTGTGTGCAATCTCTGTGTGTCTGGTGTGTCTGTGTGTGCGTCTCTGTGTGTGTGTGTCTGTGTGTGCGTCTCTGTGTGTGTGGTGTGTCTTGTGTGTGTGTGTGTGTGCATCTCTGTGTGTGTGTGTGTGCGTGCATCTCTGTGTGTGTGTGTGTGCGTCTCTGTGTGTCTGTGTGTGTGTGTGTGTGCATCTATGTGTGTGTGTGTGTGTGTGTTGTGTGTGTGTGTGTGTGCGTGTGTGCATCTCTGTGTGTGTGTGTGTGTGTGTGCGTCTCTGTGTGTGTGTGTCTGTGTGTGCGTCTCTGTGTGTGTGTGTGTGTGTGTGTGCATCTCTGTGTGTGTGTGTGTCTGTGTGTGCGTCTCTGTGTGTGTGTGTGTGTGTGTGTGTGTGTGCATCTCTGTGTGTGTGTGTCTGTGTGTGCGTCTCTGTGTGTGTGTGTGTGTGTGCATCTCTGTGTGTGTCTGTGTGTGTGCATCTCTGTGTGTATGTGTGTGTGTGTGTGCGTCTGTGTGTGTGTGTGTGCATCTCTCTGTGTGTGTGTGTGTGTGTGTGTGTGTGCGTCTATCTGTGTGTGTGTGTGTGTGTGTGTGTGCGTCTCTGTGTGTGTGTGTGTGTGTGTGTGTGTGTTTGGGACACAGGCTGTCAGGGAACGAGCTGGAGGAGACGTCTCCATGTGGTCGTCGAAATATTTGAAAGATGTGAGGGTGTGTGATGGCTGCCTTGTGTCCTTCCTCTGACCTGCTCTGTGCTTAAAGGGTGACAGTGTGTGTGCGTGTGTGCGTGTGTGTGTGTGTGTGTGTGCTGGGCTGAAAGAGGAACATGCTGCAGGCAGACTGGCACGAGGCTGGCACTGCCACGCCTCACTTCCTCCAACGCCGTCGTCATACGAATTTCCAGACTCCCGGAGACGTCCTCGCCTCGTGTGACCGAGGTCAGGACGAGGTCATGTCTGGATCAGGGCCCTCCCCCTCCCCCCTGTCCCCTGTCCCCCTCCCCTGTCCCCCTCCCATGTGCCCTGCCAGGGGGGGAGAGGAGGAGGCCTGGGAGAGGAGCTACGGAGGATGAGACCAGATTCCAACGTCTTCTGATCCCTGTAATTCCATATGAAGTCTGTAACCCTGGGTTACCGTACAGGGAGGGATAAGGGCTGTTTGATGTGAACTCAAGCAGCACATTACACGCTATCAGTACTTGCATCGCACATTAGCCCCTCCCCTGTCTCCCGGGCCCCTGGTATAAACCAAGTGAGCCAGGGAGAATGAGAAAGACAGGCAGTTAGTGTGTGTGTGTGTGTGTGTGTGTGTGCGGTGAGGTAGGGTTACGGTAATAATGGCTCCTGTGGTTGTCTCGGTAACAGGACCACAGCTATGTCAAGGTGAGCAGTCAGTGATACGTGACCTGACAGCATGTGACCTCCGTGTTCCTCACCTCTGATCCCCACGTGTCACAAGTTCCTCTCACTATTTCAGCTAACAGAACATTCCAGACCCCATGACCTCCCCCCCTCCCCCCCAAATCATCACCCACACGTCAGCCAACTGTCCCAGCCCAGGGGTGGGTGACTCCATTTGGGCTTGCCTACAGACTGATGAGTCCTTAGCTGTGGGGCCAAAGGATACAAAGCAGGTCAGATAGGAGGGATAATAGTGTGTGTGTGTGTGTGTGTATGTGTGTGTGTGTAGGTGTGTGTGTGTAGGTGTGTGTGTGTGTGTGTGTACGTGGTACGCTGAACCATGTGATTGAGTGCAGCCGAGGGAACTCGGTCCCAGTTGGCAGTTTCACTGGGACCCTTGTGTCACGGACCCACACACACACACACACACACACACACACACACACACACACACACACACTCTCTGAGACCTATGGTCAGCTCTGGGAAATCCCTGACTGTGTGTGTGTGTGAGTGTGAGTGTGTGTGTGTGTGTGAGAGGGGGGGGTTGGTAAAGATGGGGTTTTGATGACACAGTATTTAGGCCTCCTCTGGTTCAGAGTGGAGAATGTGGGATTGAAACATAATCTCACCACTGCATGACCACTCCGCCCAATCCTTCACACACACACACACACACACTTAACACACACACACACACACTAAACACACGTACAGTAGCGCAAACACAAGAGCTCAGCACCAGCCTGGTCTTAGTGACCACTGATGGCCTCACACACACACATACACTCACACACACACACACACACACACACACACACACACACGGCACCTAGGCCAGAGTTGTCATGCTATGATGGTGTTGCCAGGTTCTGATGGAGGGGCTGCCCTGTCACTGACCTCACGGTGGGATTACAGGATAAATCTGCTCTTTCCCCTGTCCTCCCCACGTCCCAGTGCCACGGGCCCTGACTCCTGTCTGAACCCACACGCACACACACACACACACACACACACACTCACACACACACACACACACACACACACACACACTCACACACACGCACACACACACACGCACGCACACACACGCACCACACACACACGCACACACACACACACTCACACACACACACGCACTCACACTCACACACACACACACACTCACACACACCCACACACCACACACTCACACACACACACACACACACACACACACACACACGCACACGCTCGCCCACGAAAGGGCAGAAAAACTCAGACACAGACGGACGCACGCGCTCACACTCGGCCGGCGCTTGAACGGACCGATGAACACAGAGATGCGGGGTCTTCCACTCGGACAGTCTGGTCTTCCCCTCACCCTGCGGCCCTGCGCTCCACCCTGCTGCCGACCCCCAGCAACCCTGAAGGACCCCTCTTACACGAGAGCCTGCGCTCTTCGGCCAGCGCCGACTGCAGCTGCGACAGCTCCTTCTGTCGCTCGAAGGACTCCCGAACACAGCCGACGCCCCTTACCGGTGGAGCCGCCACAGATAGAGAGGGAGTATCCCAGCATCCACCGAGCCTGCTGCCACGACCGCCCAGAACAGACTCCTCCTTCAAGCGTCTGTCACTGATCTCGATGTCATAACGACCAGAGAGACTCAGCAAACCTGGTCCTTGGTGAACCCCGCCAAGAGCTCCTCCGACGGAGCCCCAATCAAACCCTCCACAGCTGCCATATCCATGACCTCCAGGTCGCCCTTCCACCCCAACCCCAGCCAGTGTCGGTCAGACAGGAGAGGATCCCCAATATCGTTAGCTCGACCCTAGTCTTCAGGGGCGCTGTGGTGGGTACTTACGCACCTATAGCCCGCTGGAGTGGAACAGGCAATCAGCAAGCTGACGACCCCCCCAACCCCACGGAAGTGCCCCCCCCCGAGACAACCGCTCCAACCACAATAACCCCCAAAAATTACAGGATTTGCTGTGTACAGATGTTGTGCTGTTCCCTCGGTAGGTATACCAGGGAAACAGCACACCCTCTCCCTGCCGACCGAAACACCACCTCTCCCCTGCCGACCGAAACACCACCTCTCCCTGCCGACCGAAACACCACCACTCCCTGCCGACCGAAACACCACCTCTCCCTGCCGACCGAAACACCACCTCTCCCTGCCGACCGAAACACCACCTCTCCCTGCCGACCGAAACACCACCTCTCCCTGCCGACCGAAACACCACCTCTCCCTGCCGACCGAAACACCACCTCTCCCTGCCGACCGAAACAACCACCTCTCCCTGCCGACCGAACACACCACCTCTCCCTGCCGACCGAAACACCACCTCTCCCTGCCGACCGAAACAACCACCTCTCCCTGCCGACCGAAACACCACCTCTCCCTGCCGACCGAAACACCACCTCTCCCTGCCGACCGAAACACCAACTCACCCCAACGGAGCGACGTCCCAGCAGCAGCACAAAACTCAGCAGCACAAACCGAAAAAAAAACAAAGCCAAAAAACCCGAATCTCCACGCATGTGCTCCCTAAAGCAAAACAACACCCCCCGAAGGCCTTAAGACGACCCCCCATGTCACGAACCCGGCTCAGGGGTCGAGACAAAATAACGGGGAACACATGCGCGATAATCAGTAATCAGTAGTGTACGTGTGTGTGTGCGCGTCCCATGTAGGTGAGCAGCGTTGGGAAGCAGTGTATTAACAAAACGGTCCCCCAAAAAACGGCCACAACTCAGAACAAAGTGTGCTGCGGGACAAACGAAGGGGCTCCTCTCTCTCTCCCGACGTTCCTCTGAAGACACCGGGGGCCAGGTGTAGCCAATTAACGGCCGAGGACGCCGTCACATGGCCTCACACACACACACACACACACACGGCACCTAGGCCAGGAGTTGTCATGCTATGATGGTGTTAGCCAGGCGGTGGAGGGGCTGCCCTGTCACTGACCTCACGGTGGGATTACAGGATAGTCTGCTCTTTCCCCTGTCCTCCCCACGTCCCAGTGCCACGGGCCCTGACTCCTGTCTGAACCCACACGCACACACACACACACACACACACACACTCACACACACACACACACACCACACACACACACACACACACACACACACACACACGCGCGCCCACGAAAGGGCAGGAAAACGCAGACTTCGAAACACAGACGGAAGCACTCGCTCACACTCGGCCGGTGCTTGAACGGACCGATGAACACAGAGATGCGGGGTCTTCCCCTCGGACAGTTTGGTCTTCCCCTCACCCTGCGGCCCTGTCTGGAGGGTGGAGAGAGAGAGAGAGAGAGAGAGACAGAGAGAGAGAGAGAGAGAGAGAGAGAGGGTTGTGGAGTTTTGTTGCTCAGAGAAAGTTCCAGAAGCTGTCCTTGATCACTAATGCCTTTGTCAATCACTTTGCAATCTCAACATTCGTGCAGTACTCTCCACTCCTCTATGACAACCCACTGTCCTGGAACACACACACACACAGACACACAACTTATCAAAGCCATGAGCACATACACACACACACACACAACTTATCAAAGCCATGAGCACATACACACACACACACACAACTTATCAAAGCCATGAGCACATACACACACACACACACACACACACAACTTATCAAAGCCATGAGCACACACACACACACACACACACTAAGCAGCTGTGTAATTCCATGACACATCTCTCCACTCACACAGACCGTCACCTGCTGGTGACTAACCCTCAGCTGGGGAAGGTGGAGTGGGTTCAGACAGCTTCAGAGTGTGTGTGTGTGTGTGTGTCCAACATACTCACAGCTCCAGAGTGTGTGTGTGTGTGTGTGTCCAACATACTCACAGCTCCAGAGTGTGTGTGTGTGTGTCCAACATACTCACAGCTCCAGAGTGTGTGTGTGTGTGTGTGTCCAACATACTCACAGCTCCAGAGTGTGTGTGTGTGTGTGTCCAACATACTCACAGCTCCAGAGTGTGTGTGTGTGTGTGTGTCCAACATACTCACAGCTCCAGAGTGTGTGTGTGTGTGTGTGTCCAACATACTCACAGCTCCAGAGTGTGTGTGTGTGTGTGTCCAACATACTCACAGCTCCAGAGTGTGTGTGTGAGTGTGTGTGTGTGTCCAACATACTCACAGCTCCAGAGTGTGTGTGTGTGTCCAACATACTCACAGCTCCAGAGTGTGTGTGTGTGTGTGTGTCCAACATACTCACAGCTCCAGAGTGTGTGTGTGTGTCCAACATACTCATTCTTAGGCTCTCATGCAGGCGAGACAAACAGAGCAGAGCAGAGCAGGGCAGGGCACAGCAGAGCAGGGCAGAGCAGAGCAGGGCAGGGCACAGCAGGGCAGAGCAGGGCAGGGCAGGGCAGGGCAGGGCAGAGCAGAGCAGGGCAGGGCAGGGCACAGCAGGGCAGGGCAGAGCAGGGCAGGGCAGGGCAGGGCAGGGCAGGGCAGAGCAGGGCAGAGCAGGGCAGGGCACAGCAGGGCAGAGCAGGGCAGGGCAGAGCAGGGCACAGCAGAGCAGGGCAGGGCAGGGCAGGGCAGGGCAGGGCACAGCAGAGCAGGGCAGGGCAGGGCAGAGCAGGGCAGGGCAGGGCAGGGCAGGGCAGGGCAGAGCAGAGCAGGGCAGGGCAGGGCAGAGCAGAGCAGAGCAGAGCAGGGCAGAGCAGGGCAGAGCAGGGCAGGGCAGAGCAGGGCAGAAGAGAAGTCTGATGTTTGGACTGATGCCTCCACAGAGAATAATCAACGCCTCCACAACTTGCCAACTTAAAGAAACTTCCACACGTTTACACAAAATATCTAAAAATGGCCCCCGTCCCAGTCGGCTTTTATGACCCAGTTTGTTATCTTTTGGGGTTTGGAGGGTAGGAAGCGGATTATATTTTTTTGTTTTGCGGTCTCGTTCAGCAGAGACATGGAAAGTATTACCATGGAGACCATAAAGATGGACCAGAACACATGTCTCAACAGACAGAAAACAAAAGAGGAGGGTGGTGGAGGTGGGGTTTCGTGAGGTTTAGGTAGAGAGAGACAGCGAGAGAGGTAGACAGAGAGTAGACGAATGAAGGAGTATAAGAGAGAAGAGAGAGAGAGATGAGAGAGAGAGAGAGGAGACAAGAGAGAGAGCGAGAGAGAGAGAAGAGACGAGAGAAGCGAAGAGTAGAGATCGTATGAAGATCGAAAGAGAGAGAGGATGAGGTAGGAGTAGATACTATCTCATATATCTATAATATATATATCGATAGTATATGCTATGTGTCTCATATCTCATCGCTATCTCTCTCTCTCTGTCTCTATAAAGATCTCTCTTTTGTCTCTCTCTCTCTCTCCTCTATGTCTCTCTACCTCTACTCTCTCTCTCTCTCTTTGTCTCTCTCTCTGTGTCTCTCTCTCTCTCTCTCTCTCTCTGTGTCTCTCTCTCTCTCTCTGTGTCCTCTCTGTCTCTTGACCTCTCTCTCTCCTCAGGGTGATCTCTCTCCTATCAATATATGATCCCCTCTCCATCTCTCCCTCCCAGAGTAAACTGCTTGCAGCCACGATGGATCCATCAGCGTCTGTCAGGCCCAGTCATCCGAGGAGAAGCCAAGAGAAACGCGTGCCCACAGGACTTGTCTTTAAATGCCATGTTTTACCAACAAACTTTCCCTGCCTGGAACACATTAAGGCCCAAATAAACGGCCCTGGGGCTGAAGGGGTGGGGATGAGAGAGTGAGAGGGTGTGGTGTGTGGGGTGTGTGGTGGGTGTGTGTGGGGGTGTGTGAGTGTGTGTGTGTGGGTGGGTGTGGTGTGGGGAGTGTGGTGGTGTGTGGGTGGGTGTGGGTGAGTGTGTGTGTGGGTGTGTGTGGGTGAGTGTGTGTGGTGTGTGTGTGTGGGGTGTGTGTGTGTGGTGTGGGTGGTGTGTGTGTGTGAGTGTGTGAGTGTGTGTGTGTGTGTGTGTGGGTGTGTGTGTGTGTGTGTGTGTGTGAGTGTGTGTGTGTGAGTGTGTGTGTGTGTGTGTGTGTGTGTGTGTGTGTGTGAGTGTGTGTGTGTGTGTGAGTGTGTGTGTGTGTGTCCCTCTGGCTGGGGGAAAAAAAAGTCCTAACATAACAAAGCGAGACCAGGCTGCGATGGACACGGACAAGTGACCTGGTGTGCTTCCCTTTCACTCCCTTTCACCCTGTTTCTAACGCTGTCGTGTGATTTAATGACTGACTGATCGACAGGCCGGGCTGCATCTTAATGAGGCGGAACGCGGGTAAACACACACACACACACACACACTCACACACACACACACACACACACACACTCACACACCACCACACACCACTCACACACACCACACACACACACACTCCACACTCACACTCACACTCACCACTCACACTCACACACTCACACTCACACACTCACACTCACACACTCACACACACACACAAATAACCTTTCCTCTCCTGGAACACTCAAATGGGCTAGGCATTGCTTGTGTTTTAAGACTCCATTTGGCACAAGCTTGTGGGTGGTGGTGGTGGGGGCTCTACTCAGGGGTTAATGTCGCCCCCTTTGGGCTGGGAATGACCTCTGACCCCCGCTAATGTAGGGGGCCCACCGGGGAGGTCAGAGGTTATCCAGGAGGGGAGGAGGGGAGGTTCCACGGCCAGCCAGGGAGAAAATTGTTCACACGTGAACCTGACCTCCCGTCCGCTCTTGTGCACGCAACGGACAAAGGCACGGAGGGACGCCCTCCACTCACATCGTCCTCACACCCGGCGGGTCCACGCGGGCCGGATCAGATGGGGGTCAGGTGGCTGAGCGGTTAGGGAATCGGGGCTATTGATCAGAAGGTTGCCGGTTCGATTCCCGGCCGTGCATTGACGTTGTGTCCTTGGACAAGGCGCTTCACCCTACTTGCCTCGGGGAGGGAATGTCCCTGTACTTACTGCAAGTCTCTCTGGATAAGAGCGTCTGCTAAATGACTAAATCTGTGTGGCTCTCTCTCAGCCGCATGAGGTTCGTGCAGGCATGACTGGAACCCGAGCTGCAGAGAGTGAAACAGCGGACGGGATCGCGTGCAGGACAGTAAGACGGACCACTGCAGAGTGTGGACCGGCATCGACAGAGGGGGAGGAGTCTAGGGAGTGGGAGAGAGGGGGAGGAGTCTAGGG
>CAEFZP010001585.1:17500-23436 GCA_903064625.1 Mallotus villosus
AGGTTCTTACGAATGGAGCACACACACACACACGATTTAACACTCCATCTCCGAAACCACCACCGCCTACCTGAAGTGGGAGTTCTTGAAGATGGCCTCCGAGAAGGCCTGGGCCAGAAGCCTGGGGCTCGCCTGGTTGGGAGCCCCATTCTGGGCCACCCTGTTCAGGTGCCTGGTGAGGTGCATGAGGAGCTGGTGGTTGGTCTCGGGGACGCTGGGGGATTCCAGAATCTTCTTCAGTTTCTCTCCACAGTCCTCCACGCTCTGAGTCTCTGTACAGAGGGAGAGAGGGGTCAGTGAGCAGGGCTAGTAACTCACTTTGTTCCCTCACTGTCCCAGTAGGGTCCCCAAGTTGTAAAATGTACCGTCCCAAACTGAACTTGACATGTCACAAATGTAATTTCTTGTGTTTTTGAAAAAAATCTAAATCGTTTTTTTCGCAACGTTTTACAAATGTTTTTTTTGGCGGAAAAAGTTCTAAAGATTTCCAAAAAGGTTTTGGATTTTTTTTTGGAAAGGTTTAAAAATATATATTTCTACAAACGTTCCAAAAAGTAAAAAATATATTTTCACCTGATTGTGTGTGTGTGTTTATGCACATAATCCTACATGTGCACACAGCAGGGAATAAATGCTGAGTTTATTTTTAGATGTATTTTTCCTTTTTTGAGAGGGGACTGGTCGTCTCCAGATGCCAGTGCTGTTGGGTAGTCATCTGCAGCCATGCGGCCATGCATCCATGCGGCCAACATGCGGCCAACATGCGGTCAGTAACAAATGTCACCAGGCCCGATACGTAAGGCCCGAACCTCTGACAGCGTTGGAACTCGAAACCGGAGCGTGACATTTCTGTTTATGACTCATTTAAGTCCCATTGCATTCTGGGAATACAGAGGGTGCTACTCGGCTCGACGCTTAGCGGGACTGAACCTTCTGGGAACAACCCAACCGCCGCCTTCGCAAAACCACGCTCGCCGTGCTGGAACCCCGGTTCTACCATGCCGTTCCACGTGGCTTCCAAAGGCCGGAACTCAACGCAGAGGAAGACCTGTGTGTGTGTGTGTGTCTGCGTGTGTGTGTGTGTGTTGTGTGTTCGTGCCTCTGCATGATATTGTACGCTGTAAGCTGACGGCCACAAGCCTTTCATGTTATGCGGTGCCCAGTGGAGTGTGAGGAGGTGCTGGGATCCATACTGGACTATTAGATTAGATTAGCTGCATTCGGTCTAACTCAGTCCAAGGTGTCAGACCTGATCGATGTCAATAACTCAGAGTGCTTCAAGACGCAGACCCAACAAACCACAACCCCTGCTGATGACAGCAGGCAGGCTGGCTAGTGTGCTGACTGGCTGACTGACTGACTGACTGACTGGCTAGCTGGCTAGTGCTGACTGACTGATTGACTGACTGACTGACTGACTGACTGGCTGACTGACTGGCTGACTGACTGGCTGGCTAGTGACTGACTGGCTGACGGCTGCTGGCTGACGGCTGCTAGTGGCTGACTGCTGACTGGCTGACTGGCTGCTGACTGACTGGCAGTGTCGTCGTCTGTCAGTCTGTCTGACCTCCGTAAATCATGTGTTTTGATGGTGCTTCAGCTCTTGAGTGGCCTCCTTAAATGAAGCAGCAGCTGTGCTGGTGCTGATTGCTTTGAGACCCGAGCGTGTCCTGGGCTGACCTGCCGGTCTGGGACATGACACCACCGTCCTCCCGACCTGGGCCCGGGGCCATTAGACATGGAGCAGGGGGGGGCCAAGTCGAGCTGGGGGAGGGTGGGGTGGCGGAGGCAGGCTGGAGGCAGGGCAGGCTGGAGGCTGGGGGCAGGCTGGGGGCAGGCTGGGGGGTCTGGCTGGAGGGTGGGGGCAGGCTGGGGGCTGGCTGGAGGGTAGAGCTGGCTGGAGGCTGGGGCAGGCTGGGGGCAGGCTGGAGGGTCAGAGCTGGCTGGAGGGTGGGGTCGGCTGGAGCAGGCTGGAGCAGGGCTGGAGGGTCAGACATGCTGGAGAGTGGTGTGGGGTGGGGGGGTTAGACTCTCCAGACACCCGGACTGAGGGGTCAGGAGTGTCAAGGGGATGGAAAGGGTGTGTGTGTGTGAAGGGGGACTGTGTGGGTGGCGGGTGGTCAAGGATGACCAGTGATGGATGTCTGACAATCTGTTGGTCTGATAGAGGTCAGAGCAATGACCCCGAGCTGTCCTGCCCTCCGGTGGCCACGGCAACGGCAGAGATGACCACTACACCCCCCTAAAGAAATCAATTTACATCCCTTCTGGCGACGCTCCACCCCCCCCTCCAGCCACACACACCCCCACCCACGTCCCCTCACCCCTTATCGACACGCAGGCTCATCTGATCGTGACTCTGTGGAGGCCAAGGCTGGGAGCCCGGCCCACCCTCTGGCCCCAGGGATAAGACAAGGGGTGAAGGGGTGAGGGGTGAAGGGGTGAGGGGTGAGTGGTGGAAGAGACCACTCCAGATGGGTGTAGAATCAGAGGGTTCTAGATTCCCACAAATGTCCGGATTAGACAATTAGGACGGGCTGAGAAAAGGCAGAGGGCTCACGGACTGATCTGTCGTCCCACCCACACACACACACACACACACACACACCACACACAAACACCGCTCTCCCAGGTGGGTTGGAGATCTGAAAGGTCAGGATTATGCCATGTCCAGAAGTACAGTCCTGAGACAATGAGATGAGATGGGGAGGATGATCTGATTGGATGGAAACACCCTTGGGTCACGCCCAAATTAACAGAGCTATGACCAATGACCTCAAGGCATCGGCATCAAGGGTTTACGGCATCAATAATTGTGTGAGTGCTTCGCAGAGAGAGGATTTAACATGCAACTGCGTAGCTAGGTGGTACGGGTCAAATGGTCTGGGAGGGACTTAGCGTTCAATCATCGCTGAAGGTTATCACTATGGTGCTGACGACAGTCTGTGCTAATGCTACTGGCTAAACGCCTAACTGGCTAATGGCTAACTAGCTAACTGGCTATTGGACAACACAGCGCATCACAACAAGCGTGCGAGGCAAACACAGGAGTGACCAGGCCGTGAACTCAGGCAAACAATTCTCTGAAGAGCACATGACAGAAACTGCTTTTCTCAAGATGTGTGCTACTGTACAAATGGAAATATTCCAGCTCTCGATCCTGTTGTAAATCACTGGATGACTGTCCCCGTGATTCGCTTCGATTTTCCTTAATTTTTCCTTTTCTGTGTCCCTTTCCTTTTGTCAAGTCAAGGAATTCCATTTCACGCGCTTTTGGACTTGACCCCCAAAGCGACCTGAAGCCGCTCAAGTGGTTCATCTTGACTTGTTTTCCATAATTAATAACATGAGAAAAAGCTTTTTCACTTTGGGTGATGAAACAGGGTGCAACATGACGGAGAGAGAGCGAGATAGCGCTCTTACAGCGTAGAGCGAGTGCGCAGCTAGAGAGTATCGCTATCTAGATCGCGCGCTCTCGTGCGCGCGAGAGACTCGCTCTGATCGCGTCTAGTCGCTCTCTGATATCGCGCTCTACTCGATCTAGATGATCGCGATATCTGCGCTATAGCTCGTCGCTCGCGATCTTCTCTCGCTGCCTCTCTCTCGCAGTGCGCTAACGCTCTCTCTCGCCGCTCGGCTCTGCATCTCGCTCTACTCTCGCTCTCTCGGATCTCGCGCTCGCTCTCGCTCTCATCTCGTCTCTCTCATCTCTTCTGTCTCTGCTGTTACGCTCTCTCCCTCTCGTCTCGTCTGCTCTCTCTCTCTCTCGCCTCGCCTCTCTCTCGCTGGCCTCTCGTCTACTCGTCGCGCGCTCTCTGCGCTCGCTCCATCTCTCTGCTCTCGCGCCGCGCTCCCATGCGCGTGAGTGTTGCGCGTCCTGGCTGTCCCGGAATGCGTCGATCCCTTGTGGCAGTCCTCTGGGGAGGTGCGGTATGTTGCTGCGGGTCGTGATGGCCGGGGCCTGGGTGGTGCGAGGTGCGGGGCTGCCCTGTCCGACGTCCTGAGGTTTTTGAGACAGAGCTCAGAGCCGGTGACACGTGGAGTAGAACTTAGTGGTGACCGCTGGGTCACTCAGGTACGCCGCTCTGGAGAGACCTTGGGAAGTTCACGAGTGTGTGTGTCGTCTCTGTGTGGATCGGTGCTGAAGGTGGTGTGTGTGTGTATGCTAGTGTGTGTGTGTAATGCTAGTAGTGTGGTCTGGTGTGTGTCTGAATGCCCTGCGTGTGTGTTTCCTGTGTCTGTGTGCTGTATCTGGGCTGGTGTAGTGTGTGTGTATCTGTGTCTGGTGTGTGTGTGTGTATCTGTGCTGTGTGTGTGTGTGTGCTCTCTGTGTCTGGTGTGTGTGTGTGTATCTGTGCTGGTGTGTGTGTGTGTATCTGTGCGGCGGGTGTGTGTGTGTATCTGTGGCGTGTGTGGGCCACGGTACCTGTGGCAGTGAAGACCAGCTCGCTGTAGACTGCGGCTGGGATGAGCGAGTAACGTATAAAATAGTAAGTTAATGGTGGATGGGAGGTCAGTGTAAAGTACGAAAGATAGCTAAGGTAAGAAAATGAGATAGTGAGGGTGAGAAGGAGGAAGAAGGTATGCCTGTGGGTGGAGGTGCAGCAGGCCCTAGGAGGAGGCTCTCAATGTGTCCACAGCACCCCCACCGTCACACTGCTCAGATCTCTCACTGAGTGCTGGGTCTGGAGGGATGTGAGACCAGATAGAGAGAGACAGAGAGAGAGAGAGAGAGAGGAGAGAGAGAGAGAGAGAGAGAGAGAGACAGAGACAGACAGATACAGATAGCTATACGAGTACAGAGACAGTAGACAGATACAGAGACAGTACATTAGACAATTGAGACAGAGACAGAGACGAGACAGAGACAGAGACAAGATACCTACATCATAGCGAGACAGAGACAGAGTCAGAGACCGAGCCGACGACAGAGACAGAGACATAGTCAGATACAGAGACATCACGAGACAGAGACAGAGACAGAGACAGAGACATGAGACTAGAGAGTAGTAGAGAGAGAGAGAGATAGACCGAGACAGAGCATTACAGAGACGTAGACAGAGACAGAGACAGAGACAGAGACAAGAGCAGAGACAGCGACAGAGTCATAGACAGATGACAGAGACGAGACCGAGACATAGACAGAGACGAGACAGAGACAGAGCACAGAGACAGAGACAGAGATCAGAGCATAGACAGAGACATAGACACAGAGACAGAGACAGAGACAGAGACAGAGACAGATGACGAGTACAGAGACAGAGTACAGAGACAGAGACAGAGACAGAGCAGAGACCGAGACAGGACAATGAGCAGAGCACCGAGTACATAGACAGCGACAGAGACTAGACAGAGACAGAGTCGAGACAGAGAGCAGAGACAGATGACAGAGACAGAACAGTGATCAGAGACAGAGACATGAGACAGAGACGAGACGAGAGACAGAGACAGAGACAGAGACAGAGACGAGTAGACAGAGACTAGCCGAGCCATAGACAGAGACAAGAGACATATAGAGAGAGAGAGAAGAGAAGAGAGAGAGAGAAGAGATAGAGAGAGAGAGAGCGGAGAGAGAAGAGAGAGAGAGAGAGAGAGAGACAGAGCTCTCTCTCCTCTCTCTCTCGTTCCTCTCTCTCTCTCTCTCTCTCTCTCTCTCACTCTCTCTCTCTCTCTCTCTCTCTCTCTCTCGCTCGAGCGAGCGAGAGAGAAGACAAATTTCTTGTTCTCAACTAACATTTCTCTTTAATCCTCCCCCACATCCTACAGGCACCCCCCACGCCGATATTCCATGTGACTGGCCTCTCCCAACCCTTCAGATTCCGAGGATACAGACGGAACCCTGGGTGATTCCAAACCTTCTGCAGATAGGGAGCGAGGGAACGGGATTATACAGGTACTCTCATGGTCTGTTGGGTTCGTGGGACAGCCCCCGCATC
>CAEFZP010001586.1:0-2500 GCA_903064625.1 Mallotus villosus
GAGAGAGAGGAGAGAGGGTTTATTTGGACTAACGTGCTGTCACATCCTTCACAAGCACACCGTCTGAGGGTTCGACAAATGGAGCGCAAACAAGCTGGCGTCTCACACGCCACCGTCGCAAAGGCCACTGTGCCGCTTTCAATTCCCCCTTAAGGTACGCCGTACACACACAACACACAACGGGTATACACACACACGGTGCAGTGTCACAGACGCTTCGCACACACACACACACGCGATCAAAAGGGGATTTTTGGGCTGGCGACGGAAACGTTCTCATGTTGACATTCAGATCAGGTCATGCTGGGGTGGGATGGCTCACTGCAAACCTCCACATCAGGAAGTGATATTGATGGGATGAAGGTAATTGGGTTGCCATCTTAACTGTCAAGGCACCATCAGAAGGTCATATTTCCTTCCCCCTCTGGCTTCCCTATCGTTCGTCTTCCCTTTTCAGGATTTTCATCTATTCCCGTCTGCTGTCGTCATCGGCTCGGAGTTTTGGAAGTCTTGTCGTCTTCTATCTTTTCCTCACTAGATTTTTTTGACCCTCCCCCCATTTATTTCTCCTCACATCTCCTCACATCTCCTCGCTGTTCGTCTCCGCTCCTTTCTCCCGTCCTCCGCCTCGTTCCCTCGTGTTAATGGAGTTCCCTGTGCTGAATGGACGGAGGGTTCCTGACACGATGGAGTTAAAGGGAGCGTGTGTGCGGAGCGTGTGTGCGGAGCGTGTGCGGAGCGTGTGTGCGGAGCGTGTGTGCGGAGCGTGTGTGCGGAGCGTCTGTGATTTTCGTCTGAGCTTCTCGGGAGAGGAGCAGAGGACGGACGTGTTCTCGGGGAGGATGTGCTAATTGAAAGGTTCACAGGCAGTGTGGGGGGGGGCGGCAGACACATCAAAGCATCCACGATAATTAGGGCCCCCCTTCGCCTTCACTTGTATTTATTCAGTTTCTTACGTCTTCCTTTAAAAAATAAATAATATTTATCCTTTCAAAAGGGCGTCCTGCGTGGAATATGAATCGCTCGCTCCCCCGGCCGCGCTGTCGGTGAGCGGAGGGAGGCGCTGAGAGGGAGGCGCTGAGCTTGCATTAACGGGAACTCGGGCAGTGTGAACGTTAATATCTGCTCCCAGGTCAGCTGACTCATCCGTTTTTATTAGAACTCATCATTAGCGGGCGTAACGAGAGTCAGCTGAGATCAGGTGCAGGTGGGCTCTCTCCGTGCTGCTAGGAGCCCCTGTGACCTGCAGTGCAGGTGTTACTGGACCTTAAGGCCCTAGCTACAAACAGGGTCTAACACTACTGGATCTTAAGGTCCTAGCTACAACAGGGTCTAGCACTACTGGACCTTAGGTCCTAGCTACAACAGGGTCTAACACTACTGGACCTTAAGGCCCTAGCTACAACAGGGTCTAACACTACTGGACCTTAAGCCCCTAGCTACAACAGGGTCTAACACTACTGGACCTTAAGCCCCCTAGCAACAACAGGGTCTAACACTACTGGACCTTAAGGCCCTAGCTACAACAAGGTCTGACACTACTGGACCTTAAGCCCTAGCTACAACAGGGTCTAACACTACTGGACCTTAAGCCCCTAGCTACAACAGGGTCTATCATTACTGGACCTTAAGCCCCTAGCTACAACAGGGGTCTATCATTACTGGACCTTAAGGCCCCTAGCTACAACAGGGTCTATCACTACTGGACCTTAAGGCCCCTAGCTACAACAGGGTCTATCACTACTGGACCTTAAGGCCCCTAGCTACAACAGGGTCTAACACTACTGGACCTTAAGGTCCTAGCTACAACAGGGTCTATCACTACTGGACCTTAAGGTCCTAGCTACAACAGGGTCTATCACTACTGGATCTTAAGGCCCCTAGCTACAACAGGGTCTAACACACGCTAGCTCTAAATGGTAAATAATGAAATATTTTTTTTCACTGACACTTCCATCCACAGTCATATACAGTACAGGGGGAGATTTGAACCTGCAACATCAGCAAGTGCTCTAACCACTGAGCTTTACCCACCCCAATTAATTCCACGGTGGATTGTTATGGACCACTTCCAGTAAATATCTGCAGATCTGAATAGAACCGGCATTGAGGTCAAGTCAGATTATAGGAAAATACGGTTAGTCTTGATTTCCATTCTGGGGCAGGGGAGGAGGAGGCAGGGGATGTCCTCTGGGCCCAGCCCACACTATAGCAGGTCTATTCAGTCTGACTGTGTGTGTGTATGTGGGCGTGTCTGTCTGTCTGTGTGTATGTATCTAATGAAGTGGATACCCTTCCACTGGATCGATCACTCAAGGTTGTCAGAGCCCATTGTACATGACCCACATCAGGCAGGCAGACCCACAGACCCACGGTGCTCTGGCCCTGCTCAGCGCCCTGCTCTGCTCTGCTCTGCGCTGGGTGACCTGCTCCATAATCCTCTTAAGGAGATGGGTTATGCTAAGTGGCACTTCCAGGACATACGCCACGATTCCCCATT
>CAEFZP010001586.1:7500-17402 GCA_903064625.1 Mallotus villosus
CCCCCCCCAGCCCTGGAGCTGCAGCACTGCAGTGAGACGGTGTACGGCTGCTGCCACGACAACCACACCACGGCTCTCGGAGTGGGCCTGGCCGGCTGTCCCAGTGAGTGTCTCTTCGTGGCGGTTCGGCCTCTGACTTTGTTTTGAAGTGTTTGAAGTGTTTTGAGTCCAGCAAGTTGGACAGTTTGTTCATGTCTGTGTCTGTCTGGTGTGTGTGTCTGTGTGTGATATTGTGTGTGTGTTCCTGTCAGGCACGTGTCAGTGCAACGCCCACGGCTCCTACAAGGGGACATGTGACCCCGGCCAGCGGCCAGTGCTCCTGCAAGCCCGGGGTCGGAGGGCACAAGTGTGACCGCTGTGAGCCCGGCTTCTGGAACTTCCGGGGCATCGTCACGGAGAACATGAGCGGCTGCACGCGTAAGAGATATACTCCTCCTCTCTTCCTCCTCTCTTCCTCCTCTCTTCTCCTCCCTCTGTACGTTCCTTTCCTACTTTCACATCCATGGAAACTCAAACCGTTTCTAGTTCAAAATGAAAAGCCAGCTGGAGTTAAGGATCATCATGGAAACATTCAATAATGGTCAGTTGGGACTGAAATGACTGTGGGCCCTATCTTGCACCCAGCGCAATTGACTTTGTCAGTGACGCAAGTATCATTCCTAGCTTGCACTCGGCGCAAAGCGGATTTTTCCCTCCACGGGCGCACGTCGAAATGACCTTGCGCTCCGGGGGGGCGGTTCAGCGAAAAAGGAGGCGTGTTTCCGGCGCAAACGTTTTTGGTGCTATCTTGCGGTTTCCGAAAAACCATTCCGCCACTGACCAGGAAAAGGTGGTTTAAAGACAATGGCGCATTATTCAGATGCTATTTTAACGGCGCAAGCTTGGTCCGTGCGCACTGCGAAGCCAGGGTATTCTTCCTGCGAAACTACGTATTGTTTTGATTTATTGTATGGCTAGCTGTGTTACATTTCGTTCATATCAATAATGAATAAGATGTTCATGAGAAATCTCTATGTATGTGAACTTGAATTGTAACAACTGTGGCAATTTACTCCTACGCCTGTTTAAACCGAAGCTAATTTGGGTAGGTTTCTTCTCCCATGCACATCAGAATCAGAATTCAGTTTTCAATTTACTGTGGCAGGAAGGAAGGTGCAAAAAATAAACATATACCCTACGGGTCTCACATTAAGTAAACAAAAGTACAACAGTTAAACTAATTCTAAGAACTAAGCAATTACATTTTTTAAATATATGTCAAAATAGGCTACATTTGAATGAGCAGCATGAGTGGGCAACTTATTGCAATGAAACTGCTCTGCCTTTCCCATACAATCACTTCTCTATCGTTTACGGTCCTGACGAGAACGTCTGTCTCCTGTGAACCGCTGGCGTGCGCCTGGCAAATCCGCCGTTATAATAGCAATCCGCCATGGAACAAGCGCTGCTCTTAAAGGGAATGTGAGATGACGCTCTGATTGGCTTATTGCACGTTACGCCCAAACCACACCCATTAGTAATGTAGCTACCTCTTTTAGATTTGCGCCTGGCGAAAAGTCATTTATCCCGCTGCTAAAATAGCAACCGCACCGGAGTCCCGCCCACTTGCGCTTTGCGCTTTGCTACTTGCGTTTCAGATCGTCAAAATAGGGCCCTGTGTGTTGATGCTGAAGGTTCATGTCTGTTTGCCTGTTTGTGCACACCTCCCACCACATCAAATAAAAGGTCCCCCGCTCTGTAGCGAGCGTACCGACAGAGCTGAGTCTTTATAATCATGCCGGGGGAGGTCGGAGGAGGTCGGAGGAGGTCGGAGGTCAGCAGCTCTGGTGTCGCAGTGTGCTAGCAGCCCTCAGTATTACCCTGCTGCTGGAGGAGGCTGGGCACACAGACACACACACGCTCCAGACTCCACACACACGCTACAGACTCCCGAGTCTTCTCAGGCAGCAGCCAGGCTCTGCGTCAGGCTCCACCGCGGGCTGACCTACAAGCTTTATCCACAGACAAGCAAACAGCACACACATCGGGACAAAGTTCAGCGGTGGGGGGGGGGAAACTACCCCGGCATTGATTCCAGGAACATGATGGGGTTGATGTTTCTCTCTGGGAGGCCTCGGGGGCTCTCTCGCTCGCTCTCTCTCTCTCTCTCTCTCTCCCTTTCTCTATATCTCTCGCTCTCTCTCTCCCTTTCTCTATATCTCTCTCTCTCTCTCTCTCTCTCTCTCTCCCTTTCCCTTCTCTATATCTCTCGCTCTCTCTCTCTCTCTCTGTGTCTCTCCCTCTCTCTCTCTGTCTCTCTCTCCTCTCTCCCTCTGTCTCTCTCACTCTCTCTCTCTCTGTTTCCCGCTCGCTCTCTCTCTCTCTCCCCCCCCCTCTCTCTCTCTCCACTTCTCTATACTCTCTCTCTCTCCCTCTCTCTCTCACCTCGTTGTGCCCCTCTGGGGCTGTCTTGTCTCCTCCCTGCCCCTGCTCTCACCTCTGGTTCTGCGTCTGAAACACACACAGAGCTGCACCAACCAAGGGCTCATATCAGAGCCTGATGTGTGTGTGTGTGTGTGTCAGTCTTTGGGTTTGTGTGTGTGTATTGTGTGTGTGTGTGTGTCATCTTTGGGTTTGTGTGGTATGTGTGTGTGTGTGCGAGAGATGTATAAAGAGATTCTGTACTAATTTAAATGTGAAACAGATAATGGTAACCATTATCTTAGATTGAGATGAATGTTATATACTGTATACCAAGCACTTAAAAGTATGTCATTTTTGCTCCCTCATCCTTTTGCATCCCTCCCCTCCCTCCCTCCCTCCTCCTCCCCCTCCCCCTCTCCCCCTCCCCCTCCCCCTCCCCCCTCCCCCCCCTCTCCCCCTCCCCCTCCCCTCTCCCCCCCCCTCCCCATCCCCCCTCCCTCCCTCTCTCCCTGCAGCGTGTAACTGTGACTCGTGGGCTCGGTGAGAGATGACTGTGAGCAGATGTCTGGCCTGTGCTCCTGTAAGGCGGGGGTGAAGGGGATGAAGTGTAACGTGTGTCCTGACGGCAGCAAGATGGGCATGAGCGGCTGTGACAAAGGTAGAGAGACCCTCCTCCTCACTGCAGTCTGCAGCCTCCTCACTGCAGTCTGCAGCCTCACCACTGCAGTCTGCAGGCTCCCACGCCACGGTCTCTCCTGTCTGTCCATGTCTCTCTATCTGTCCATGTCCCATGTCCTCCATGTCTCCCTGTCTGTACAGTCTCTCTGTCTCTACATGTCTCTCTGTCTCCTCCATGTCTCTCTGTCTCTCCATGTCCTCTGTCTCTCTGTCTCTCCATGTCTCTCTGTCTCTACATGTCTCTCTGTCTCTCCATGTCTCTCTCTCTCTGTCTCTCTGTCTCTCTCTCTCGTCTCTCTGTCTCTCTCTCTCCATGTCTCTCTGTCTCTCCATGTCTCTCCATGTCTCTCTCCATATCTATCTCTCTCTCCATCTCTCTCTGTCTCGCAGTTTCTGTCTCCCCCCTTACTATCTCTGTCTGTCTGTCTCTATTTCTCTTTCTCTCTCTGTCTTTGTCTCACTCTCTGTCTCTCTCTGTTTCAATCTCTCTTCTCACATTTCCCCTTTCCCCCTTGTCTATGATCGAGGCAGGAGACTGCCCACAGTCTATTCATTCCACAGCCACCTGTTTCCAACACTGTTAACAGCCCCAGAGGCAGCTGATATACAGACTTGTGTCCGTAGTTAATATTGATTCATTTCAAAACAACAATACTAAGTAACGCCGTGCTTATTCATTGAATAATATTTGCATACATCAGGCTATTGCTTCTATCAGCTCAGAGCCTCTGCTACTAGATCCTTTTAATGATTTAATTGAGTAAACGAGCGACGACGAGCCGACCCCATGAATAGCCACGTGGGGACGGCGGAGAGGCGGGGGGCGGCCCCCACTGCGGCCACGTCGCCGTATCTCATTAAGGCCCACGCGTCGCTATCGACAGGAAGTCAAGTGCTTAATGAAGTCGATAGTCCCAGCCCAGCGGGGGGGCACGCCGCCACGCGGAGATGAAAGGAGGCGGGCGGGGGGGACGAGGGGGGGGCAGCTGTGATGTCAACACGTCCACACTCGGAGCCTGAGGCATTGTGGGTAGGATTGGTGTCCCGCGCGTGCTGATGCAATCCGATGGCGTTGAGCGTAAAGGCTTCAAACGGGGTTCTGCTGGAGAACTTGTGGGGGAGAGATCAGTGCTTAGACATCTTGCCAGGGAAAAGAAGAAAAACATGGCTGGAGATCAAATGCCACTTTTCTAAAATGGCCACGAGAAAAACTGTGGTTTAGAGAGTATGCATAACAACATCATACAGCACTCTGTGATAATATGGAATAATGAATCCACTTGGGCTTCGTATTGAAGATAGCTGGGAACTGGTATCACATGAATGTTTCTGGTGCGATCTAGATGAATGTCCATGCGCCTGTGCTGTAGCAGAATGTGGGATGAGTGTGGGGTATCAGGAGGGTGTGGGGTATCAGAGAGTGTGGGTAGCATGAGGGTGTGGGGTATCAGGAGAGTGTGGGGTATCAGGAGAGTGTGGGGGTATCAGGAGAGTGTGGGGTATCAGGAGGGTGTGGGGTATCAGGAGAGTGTGGGGTATCAGGAGAGTGTGGGGTATCAGGAGAGTGTGGGGGTAGTAGAGAGAGTGTGGGGTATCAGGAGGGTGTGGGGTATCAGGAGAGTGTGGGGTATCAGGAGAGTGTGGGTGTAGGAGAGTGTGGGGTATCAGAGAGTGTGGGGTATCAGAGAGTGTGGGTAGCAGGAGACAGAGAGTGTGGGGTATCAGGAGGGTGTGGGGTATCAGGAGAGTGTGGGGTATCAGGGAGTGTGGGGTAGTAGGAGAGTGTGGGGTATCAGGAGAGTGTGGGTATCAGGAGAGTGTGGTATCAGGAGATGGTACATGGGTAAATGGACTGCATTTATATAGCGCGTTTTTTATACCTTAGCGGCACCAAAGCGCTTTACAATTTTGCCTCTCATTCACCCATTCATACTCACACTCACACATACCGACGGCGGCGAGCTGCCATGCAAGGCGCCGCTCTGCCCATCGGGAGCAACGTGGGGTTCAGAGTCTTGCTCAAGTGATACTTCGGCACATGGCCTGGGAGTAGTCGGGGATCGAACCGCCAACCTTGCGATTAACAGACGACCCCTCTCTACCCCCTGAGCCACAGCCGCCCCGGAGAGTGTGGGGTATCAGGAGAGTGTGTATCAGGAGAGTGTGGGGTAATCAGGAGAGTGTGGGGTAGTAGGAAGAGTGTGGGGTATCAGGAGGGTGTGGGGTATCAGGAGAGTGTGGGGTAGCAGAGAGTGTGGGGTAGCAGGAGAGTGTGGGGTATCAGAGAGTGTGGGGTATCAGGAGAGTGTGGGGTAGCAGGAGAGTGTGGGGTATCAGGAGGGTGTGGGGTATCAGGAGAGTGTGGGGTATCAGGAGAGTGTGGGGTAGCAGAGGGTGTGGGGTATCAGGAGGGTGTGGGGTATCAGGAGAGTGTGGGGTAGCAGGAGGGTGTGGGGTATCAGGAGGGTGGGGTATCAGAGAGTGTGGGGTATCAGAGAGTGTGGGGTAGCATGAGAGTGTGGGGTATAGGAGAGTGTGGGGTATCAGGAGAGTGTGGGGTAGTAGGAGAGTGTGGGGTATCAGAGGGTGTGGGGTAGCGGAGAGTGTGGGGTATCAGGAGAGTGTGGGGTAGTAAGGAGAGTGTGGGGTATCAGGAGGGTGTGGGTATCAGGAGGGTGTGGGGTAGCAGAGAGTGTGCGGTGTCTTCATAACCTGATCTCAGACTCTCCCCTCTCTCTCTCCTCTCCTCTCCTCTCTCTCTCTCCTCCTCTCTCTCTCTCTCCTCTTCCCTCCTCTCTTCTCTCTCTCTCTCTCCTCTCTCTCTCTCCCTCTCTCTCTCTCTCTCTCTCCTGTCTCGGCTCTCCCGCCCCAGCGTCCTGTACGGATCTGGACTGCAGTTTGGTGCCTCTTGTGTGGAGGTGAACAACCAGCCCACTGTGAATGTCCTTCTTCTCCCGACTGCGACGAGAAGAACAAGACCAAGGTGAGCATCCAGCCTCCGTCCTCCTGTGATCGCTCATGCTCCAGGTGCACTTTAATAGCAGGATATCCACAAACATACTGTCATGGAAATATTCTTGATAGACTGTGCTCCAGAGACTTGGTCTGTGAGTATGACCGTCTCTCTCCTTGCAAGCATAATGAAGACATAATAAACGATTCTGAAACGTCCTGTTGTCTGCTGGAATGAGCTTTTGTCTGAAATGAACAGGCTGAGGAACCTTCCACATTACGAAGGGAGTGGTGAAGACAAGGGAAAGTTAGGCAGGCCAACCGACTCAGATACATTCAACTGTCACAACAACAAAGACAGATTGCCAGCAGACGAGAGTGTGAGCTGGGCGTGACGTCTCCATAGCAACTGTCCCTTGTCCAGGCCTGCTCTTAGTTGAGCTTAAGCCCAGCAGCTGTCAGGATATATATATATTTCAATGTCGAAGTGCTAGATATATGAACAAGGCCAAGTCAAGTTTGTACTGAGCGGCAGGTATTGGCAAGAACAGAAGCATAAAGGTGATGTGTTTGTGTTTATCTCTCCATCTCCCCCTCCATCTCCCCCTCCCTCCCCCTCCATCTCCTCCCCTCCGCTCCCCCTCCCTCTCCCCCTCCGTCTCCCCCCTCCCTCTCCCCCTCCGTCTCCCCCTCCGTCTCCCTCCTCCCCCCTCCCTCTCCCCCTCCGTCTCCCCCTCCCTCTCCCCCTCCGTCTCCCCCTCCTGTCTCCCTCTCCCCCTCCCTCTCCCCCTCCATCTCCCCCCTCCCTCTCCCCCTCCTTTCTCCCCCTCCCTCTCCCCCTCCGTCTCCCTCTCTCCCCCTCCCTCTCCCCCTCCCTCTCCCCCTCCTCTCCCCCTCCGTTTCTCCCCCTCCGTCTCCCCCCCTCCTCTCCCCCTCCTCTCCCCCTCCCTCCCCCTCCATCTCCCCTCCCTCTCTCCCCCTCCGTCTCCGTCTCCCCCCCTCCTCTTCCCCTCCCTCCCTCTCTCCCTCTCCCCCTCCCTCTCCCCCCCCCTCCCCCCTGTCTGTGGAGCAGGTGTGTGGTTCTGATGGGGTGACCTATGCGGACCACTGCCAGCTGAGGACCATCGCCTGTAGGCAGGACATGCACATCAGCGTGGAGTACCATGGCCAGTGCACAGGTGAGGCCCAGCCAGCCGTCATGCATCATTCTGGGATGTCCAACTGCTGTTGTCGGCCTCCTATCAAAAGATAATGAATAGGGCCACCGGGGGTATAGCCACTTCTCTATCTCTCCTCCTCTCTCCTCGCAACTCTCTCTCTCTGTCTCCTGTATGGTCTCTCTCTCACACTCACTGACTTTCTTTGGTTTCTCTCTCTCTCTCTCTGTTGTTGCCTCTCCTCCTCTCTCTTTCTCTCGCTTTCCGTATTTCTTCCGCACCCATAGCAAGGTGAAACGAAAACACCTCGAATGGTGCCTACAGTATGAGGGTGTTACCTGTAGCCACTAGTTAATGAAGAGCAAACATTTGCTCCGGCATCTGACTCTGGGGAAACATGAGGAGGGTGGAGGAGGGGGGGAGGAGGGGGAGGATAGTGGGGAATGGATCTTGGTAGACAGACAGGGACTGACAGATGCTTCCCTGTAGATAGAGACCTGCAGTTTGGCTCGAACCTGTGCTGTCGCCCTGTGGAAAGGGGGTGACATTTCCCCGTTTGAGTTCCTACACCGCTGGGTGGATTAGTGTGGTTTAGCTCCAAACTCTCTCTGGAGAGAATCCTTCAATCCTGTCGCTAGCTTTTAGCTTTGTGGAGCGCACCGCTGTTCTGTTTGGGATGAAGGGGTGTGGGGGAGGGGAGGGGGGGTGGATGCTTTGGTGTGGAGAACACAGAAAGGGCCCATGGCTACCTGGTTTGGGCATCCTCAGCCTCCCGCTTCGCCCCCTCTAAACCAGCCGGGTGGAGCGGAGCAGCGAGGCTGCTGGGACGGGGGCCAAGGCCACGGCTTTCATGTAAGAAGGAGGTGTGGAGGCGTGCGCCAGCGCGAGGCGCCGCGGGCCTGCTGGGGGAGGCAGAGAGGGCCTGCTGGGGAGGCAGAGAGGACCTGCGCGAGGGCCTGCTGGGGGAGCAGGGAGGGCCTGCTGGGGGAGGCAGAGAGGGCCTGCTGGGGGAGGCAGGGAGGGCCTGCTGGGGGAGGCAGAGAGGGCCTGCTGGGGGAGGCAGAGAGGGCCTGCTGGGGGAGGCAGGGAGGGCCTGCTGGGGGAGGCAGGGAGGGCCTGATGGGGGAGGCAGAGGGCCTGCTGGGGGAGGCAGAGAGGGCCTGCTGGGGGAGGCAGAGAGGGCCTGCTGGGGGAGGCAGAGAGGGCCTGCTGGGGGAGGCAGAGAGGGCCTGCTGGGGGAGGCAGAGAGGGCCTGCTGGGGGAGGCAGAGAGGGCCTGCTGGGGGGCAGAGGGCCTGCTGGGGGAGGCAGAGAGGCCTGCTGGGGAGCAGAGAGGGCCTGCTGGGGGAGGCAGAGAGGGCCTGCTGGGGGAGGCAGAGAGGGCCTGCTGGGGGAGGCAGAGAGGGGCCTGCTGGGGGAGGCAGAGAGGGCCTGCTGGGGGAGGCAGAGAGGGCGGCCGCTGCCAGCTGGGAGCTCCTGGCCGCCAGCCAGCGCCAGGTGCCTCGGACTTGCCCTGGGAGGAAAAAACGCTTCCTCACCTGGTCGCTTAGCGCACGACGCTCGGTCTAGCGACGCGAAAAGAAAGCGATTGGTCCTCTTGCTCGGCCACCGGCCGTGCCAGAGCGGTTCGTTTGACCTAAATTAGGTCACATCCACATTCACCAGCGCAGCAACCCACACTCGTGCGCGTTGGCTTTTTCAGGTGCACCTGCAGGTACTTTGGCAGTAGCCTAATTTTCTCTCCAAGAAAACGCAGCACTTAGACGGGGGCTGAACATGTGCTGATTACACATTCATTGCCGCGGGTCACGGAGCAAAATGAGAACTCAGATCCACTTCCCCGGTTCCCTCTGTTGCCAGGCGATAAAGACGTGGGCTGTGTGTAATTCGGTACCTAATGTTCCTCTCCTACGGAGGAGCAGAGGGATGTTCTCTCAGGGCGCTCTGTGTCCGCCCGACCTGAGGGGGGGACCAGGCGGACCCTCGCTCTGGCCTCCCCGACACGGCAGGAGAAGGAGGTCTTTTCATTTCTTTCCCCGGATGAGGTGACGCGCGATGGGGAGCGTCTTCCCTCCGACGGCCCCAAGCTGGGGGCTGGATCACCAGCTCATTTCACGTGTGACTGGGTGCGAATTAGCATCACCTCAGCTTCCAACACACACACACACACTCCCCCCCCGCCCAGAGCCTCCCACAGATCACACTCGACCTCGCTCGCTCGAACGCCCGCCACGCTCAAGGCAAACGCGGCCGACTACAGATTCTCTCTTCTGTGTTTTTCCCACAATGACTGTTGCTTAATGGCTGACGTGAACCAATATTGATCTGCTCCTACTCCCAAGTCCAACCTACCAGGATAACGCGAGCTTGTTTGATGTCAAGCAGGCCTGACCCAGCACCTCCCAGCCCATGGCTGACACTCACCACCTTTACACCAGTATTAACATGTGCAGAAGAAGCTGCATCGACTAGTCACGCTGCTGAGAAACCCGGCAGAACTCTCTCTCCCCAGAATGCTCTCTGCCAGGGAGACGAGTGGATCCCAGAGACAGAGCAGGGAGACGAGTGGATCCCAGAGACAGAGCAGGGAGACGAGTGGATCCCAGAGACAGAGCAGGGAGACGAGTGGATCCCAGAGACGAGCAGGGAGACGAGTGGATCCCAGAGACAGAGCAGGGAGACGAGTGGATCCCAGAGACAGAGCAGGGAGACG
>CAEFZP010001587.1:0-135000 GCA_903064625.1 Mallotus villosus
TCCCTACTCTCTCCTAGCCCCCCGCTATCCCCATCCCTCTCTGTCCTTCTCAGCACAACACAACAATTTTAACAACAGTCAGCAATCTCGGCCTGACAAGCGTGGCCATTGTAGAAGGAGGACAGGAAGTGGAGGGGGAGGGGGAGGAAAGAGAGGGAGGAGGAAAGGGGGCGAGGAGAGGGAGATCAAAGAGAGAAACCTGCAGCCCAGACGCCTATCAGTGACCACAGTAGCACACGCCGCAGACTCAAACCAGATGTCTGTGGAAGGGGAGGGGGGGAGAGAGAGAGAGAGAGGAAAGAACCCACGAGCAGAGAGAGAGCAGGGGCAGAGAAGCAGAAGAGAGCAGAGAGAGGGAGAGGGCGAATTGAGAGCAGAGAGAGAGGAGAGAGACAGAGAAGCGAGGAGAGAGAGAAGAGAGACAGAGAGCAGGAGACGGAGAGAGAGAGAGAGAGAGAGAGAGACGAGGAGAGAGAGAACCGAGAGAGAGAGAGAGAGCAAGAAGGTCTGCACTGGGAAGAGGTGGGCTCTTGGGACGAATGTGGTGCGAGTTAAGCCTCACGAGGAACGGCACTCTGCGTAGGAGTTGTCAGGTGAGATCAGAGGCATGGGGAGGGAGGGGGAGGCTGCGTGGCACGGGGCAGACACAAACTATCAGTGCCCCCCCGCTCGGGTCATTTACCTGCTGAGGAATCATAAAGCAAGTGGACAGAGAGGCTGACCACGGCTATGTAGAGAGAGAGAGAGACAGACACAGCCAGCCAGAGATCCAGAGAGCCATCCAGCAACACAACCAGACAGCAAGCCAGCCAGCCAGCGGGCTCTGGTGTGTCAGAGACACTGGACCAGGCTGTTGGGCCCTTGGCTCCTGGAGGGGGCGAGGAGACATCAGAAGCCCCAGTAAGTCCTGTGGAATGCAGCAGCAGGCTCCAGCACGTCCCAGACATCAGCCCCAGTCTCAGTCCACAGTGGGAGCAGAGCTGCTAGCAGAGCTGCTAGTAAAGTTGCTGATGATTTATCAGGTTCCTCGGGGTCTGCCTCGTCTCAGCTGGCCTGGGCAGGACAAGAGGGATTGGATCACCATCTGACTCCACTAAGATCTCTCTCTGGTTCACACACACACACACACACACACAAACACACAGAGACACACACATGGGTACAGTGATAGACCCATAACTGTACGATGGTAACTCGAAACGGACAGAGCGATTTACACAGCCATAACTCAGCCTTCATAAAGCTGCTCTATGGTGGATGAGATGACGGTGCCCCGTCCCAAGAAACCCCATCACACACACACACACACACACACACACACACACACACACACACACACAACACACACACACACACACACACACCACACACACACACACACCACACACACACACCACACACACACACACACACACACACACACACAGGCCCTCCTACCCCTGACCAAACAGAGAGAGGCCCATGGTCCCAGGCCCGCTCGATGTTGCTCTGAGAGATCTTGATGCCCGGTGTAGAAGCTGATCTACAGCAAGCAACCCTTCAATAAAGCCCTTTCATGTCATGACACACACACACACACACACCTACAGCCTTCCTTCCTTCCTTCCTTCCTTCCTGCCTTCCTTCCTTCCTTCCTTCCTTCCTGCCTTTTGTTTCTTTCCTTCCTTCTTTCCTTTGTTACCGTCTCCCTTCTTTCCGTCGAGCTCCCATCCTTCCGTCTCCATGTCTTTTCTTTCCATCCTTTCTTAGTAAACTGACGGGGGGACCACGCTGGCGGACGTGGGCCCCTGCGGGCCTGGTACTCGGAGCTTGAATAAAGCACTTTGAAAAAGGAGATCTTTTACATTAATGTGCGGCCGTCCAACAAGTTCCTTCAAAGCTGCCTCCCCAATCACCTAGCACCCTACTGGGCATGCTCCTCCACGCCGACCCACACTCCTCTTTGATTCCCTCCATAACGCTCATCATTAGGCTGACATGCAGTCACACACACACACACGCGCACGCCCACAACCACCAATGGGCGAACGCAGATGCGCTCCGAAACGCACACAAACGCACACACACACACACGATGGATCTTTTCAAGTGCGGGCCGCGCTGACCTTCCAGCGGAGAGGGCGGCTCTTGAACACACCCTCGGAGCACACGCGCAGGGCTCCTACCGAGCGGCGTGTGCGTGGCACAGCACGGCGCTCACACACGCGTGCACGCGCGTCTCCTCGCACGCGCGCGTTCAAACCCCTCTCCGCGGGATCCCTTCACCTTCTCCACCGCAACGCGTCGAGCTGCCCTCCCCGACCTCGTTTCAGACTGACAGCCTCCTAACCGGGGCTGCCTCCATGCCTCCACGTCTGCCTCCATGCCTCCACGTCTGCCTCCAAACGCAGGCCATCGCCCGGGCCTCGCTCTCTCTGACAGAGTCGGTATGTGGAGGACAAACGGATGTTTTTTTTACCAAGCATCGTTCCCTATTAGCTGCTTTTTACCGGAAACCGACGTCTAACCGGATGAGAAGCACCGTCTATCGGCGCCAGACGATGAAAACACGGAAGGTGTTCGATGTTAGCGTTTGGGATATGTCAGGCATCGGGAGAGTTATGAAAGGCGGAGTGTGCAACGAATGGGTGTAGAGCGTGCGGGTGTGTGTGGGGGCGCGCGTGTGTGTGGGTGAAGGTTCGGGGACCGACGCTGTACGTGCTTGTTCTTTTCAGGTGCGCTCCCCCGCTGCGTTACTCACTCTCAGATGTGCTCAGCTCGGGTGAAGGACGGGCTGCCTCCAGCGAGCGAGCGTGTGTGCGTGTTTGCGAGAGCGCGTGTGTGATCTCCGGGTTTTGCGCAGTTTGACGAGTGACGCGGCACCCGACGCACAGGGACGTCTTCTCGTCCCGCCTCACGGCAGCTTGTAGGCAGCGGCGGAGGATACGAAGCAAACGGCTCTGCTAGCGTGGTTAACACGGATCGTAGTACACAACTCAGGCAAACCTGCTCAATCCTCCACTCCCTCTCCGTCTCCGCCTTCCTCTCGCGCACACGCCCTCGCGCTTTGCACTCTACTCGTCAGCTCCATCTACATCTCATCGCCATCTCCATTCCTCTCCACCTCCCCTCCTCTACCTCCTTCCTCTCCTCTCCGCCTCCCCTCCCTCCCCTCTCCTCTCCTCCTTACTCGCCTCTCCATCGCCCAGCTCCCGCTCCACCTCGCTCTCCTCTCCTCCTTCCTTCCTCTCCTCTCCACCTCCTTCATCTCCTTTCCACCTCCTCGCCTCCTTCCTCTCCCCATCTCTTCTACTCCCCTCTTCTCGTACCCCGCATCTCTCTGATCTCTATTCCTCCTCCTCTCCCTGCGATTTCCAGGCCACGTAGCAGAGTAGAGTGCGTCCCAGGCCTCTGCCAGTACAAACACAACCCCGTAACAGGATAGTAGACGGCCACAAAGACAACCTCTCTGTTCTCCTCCGCTCAGCGATTCCCCCTCTCTCTCTCTCTCTCTCTCTCTCTTTTGCTCTCCCTCTCTCTGCTTGAACCCACAGCATCTGGACCGAATATGTCGGTCTGTGTGAACGTGTGTCAGTGTGTGAGCATGTGTGTGTGTGTGTGAGACTTTGTGTGCGCTCCGTTTCTAAAGGGATAAGCACCGCATCTGACTCGCCGACCAGCCAATGTATCTACAAGTAATGGTCAAATCTCAAACCCTGAGCAACTCCTTGTCGCCCTCCCTCTGCACCTCTCCCTCTCGCAATCTCCCTCTCCCAGTCTACCCTCTACCCTCTCCCTCTCCCTCTCCCTCTCCCTCTCCCTCTCCCTCTCCCTCTCCCTCTCCCTCTCTCCTCCTCTCTCTGGTCCCTCCACCCATCACACACCTGCTACAATGTTGAACGTTCCAGACCGACGTGATCAGAGGTCCTTCGGCACCTCCCCCCTAAACTCTCTGACCTTTCTCTCACCTCTCGCCCTCACAGGACACCTGACACTGAACACACACACACACCCCCACACACACACAGACGTGTCTTTGACGAGCGCGGTGCTTTGGCAGGGATCATCTCAGTTCTGGGGGCCAGGGGGCAGGCTGTGTTTTCTGGGTAAGGCAGCTCACATACCTGCTTGTGATTCTTGGCAGGCGGGCTGGGAGTTTCTCTCAACTCCAGAGGGCCCTCTGAGATCCACACACACACACACATACACACAAGCACACACACAAGCACGCAGACATCCATACACACTTGCACGTTCGCGAGCACGCACACACATACACACACAGCCATAATTTAAGTCGCTAGGGCTGATCCCAAGCGGTCCATCTGCCAAGTGTGTGTGTGTGTGCGTGTGTGTGTGTTTATCCATATGAATCCACTTCCACTCACTGTACTCGACTGTCCCCTCGACTAACAATATGTGCATTCAACTTAGGACACATATTGGATGACAGTCAGATGCATAATTCATCGTTCACAAACTCTGATCCGAGGCCAGTGGATTTCACTTTCACTGGGATTATATAAATAGTCACTATAAAGAATCACACACAGAAGGCTACACAGTAAACCATTTACAATGTGGCCATATACTGTACATGTGCGGTACTAATGACAGAGTCATAATATAGTGCCTGTTCTCAGTCATGTGTGTTTGTGCGCGTGCACACTCTATCGTCATGCAAAGGACAACTCCCGGAGAGAACTCTAGTGAGCTCAGTAAGTGTGTGTGTGTGTGTGTGTGTGTGTGTGTGTGTGTGTGAGTGTGAGTGTGACACAGTGAGTCAGATGTGCTACTCTCCTTCACTGCTCTCTGCAGGTGTAAAGCCTGACCTGTAACTAATAGAACTGTTGGAAGTCTTTCAAAGAAAATGTGTGTGTGTGTGTCGCTGTGTAACTACACAGGGTTGTACTTACAACCCTGTAGTTACAAACCCTGTGTAGAACATATAATCATTTGGCGACATGCTGACAACTACAGCTGCATATCTGTACTCTTTACTTTCATATCCAAACATCATATAAATAAGATACAGTATATTATTATTATTACCGTATGAACATATTGTTGTAAAACGATTATTCCAAAATTGTTATGTAAGATAAATCCTAGCAAATGTGTGTGTGTGTGTATTTGATGGCTTGCGTGCATTTGTGTTGACGTTTGCTGGTACACTCGCAAGCAGCGATTAAGTTTGCCATGACAACGGCACAGCAGGCTTGTCGCCTTGCCAACCGATGCCAGGCCTCTATACTGGCCCCTACTCTGCCCACCAGACAGACGGAGAGAGAGAAGAGAGAGGAGAAAGAGAGAGGAAAGAGAGGAGAGCGATAAAGGGCAGAGGAGACACGAGAATAAGACGAGAGGAGGAAAGCATCAGACAGAGAGAGCAAACGAGAAATAGGAGGAGAAAGGGAAGAGAGAGAGAATGAGAGAGAAGAGAGTGACAAGTGGACGAGATGACAGAGAAGAGATAGATAGCAAGAGGGGAACGGAGATAGAGCAGAGAGAGATTTGACTAGCGAGAGATGTCGATAGGACTCGGTAGACGAGTAGAGAGAGACTAGAGAGCAGAGAGAGAGAGCAGAAGGAGACGAGAGCACAGAGAGACGAGAGGAGAGACGATGACGATGACTGAGAGACGAGTTTGTCCAGAGGATGGGAGGAGAGAGGAGATGAGAGACGATGCCCCTCCGAGAGAGAGAGGACGAGAGTAGAGCGACAAAGGAGGCAGACGCGAGAGACGAGACATGACGCGGAGAGGCGATGAGGCGCTGAGGGCATGCTAACTGCCACGCTGAACCCTGGTAGGAGGGTAGGGGGAGGAGGGGGAGGAGGAGAGGTGAGGAGCGAGGGGGCAGTCACCATGGGGGGAGGGGAGAGGGAGCAGAGGAGGAGCGGAGGCTCGTCGCCCTGAGCCTGCTAACTGTCACCACCAACCCAGGAGGAGGAGGGAGGAGGGAGGGCAAGACAAGCCTGACCGCTCTAACACTCTCACACATCTCATCATATCGTAAGAACAGTGGGGAGGAGAAGCAGCTAAACACCCTGTAGCAGAGCTGACGGCTACACCTGTCTCCCTCTCCGAGGGGTCTCGAGGGTTTCAGATCGTTTGCTGTTCCCGTCCCATCTCGTTCTCTCGTCGTCGTGTTGTGCCACTCCCCCCTGACTACACCCACCCCTCCCCAATTCCACCACCCTCCTGCGCGCACCCCCCCACCCCTACCCTCCCCACCCCCGCCCCCACCCTCACCCCCACCCGCCACCGTAGAGATCCTCTCCTAATCCCTGGAAGTTTGGGACTAATGAACTGACTGCTGTGCCGTCTCCACGGCGCCTGCTCCCAAACTATACTGTACTTCACACTCCATTTCCTCTCCAGATGGCCCGGTGGCAAGGCCTAGACTGCAGGGAGCACCTCACACACACACTCACACACGCACGCAGGCACACACACACATGTTTAGATACACACACATGCACACTCACGCATTCAGACTCGCACAGACACACACACGCAGACACACACACACACGTTTAGATACACACACATGCACACTCACACACGCACGCATTCAGACTCGCACACATACACACACAAACACACACTTGAATACACAAACATACCACGATACACAACGGATGTACTTTTAAAAGCCCCCTCGAACAGACGCACAAAGACTATGCACACACACACACACACACAGGCAGAAATAGAAACGCACGGAACATAAACAGACACCATTTCACACACACACACACACACACACACACACACGCATACATACATACATCCACTAAGCCCTGGTCTCAGAGCAGCTCTCTCACTGGAGTGTGAAAGTGGACAGAGGTCATATTTGTTTGTGTAAAAGCTTACTGCAATTGGAGTGTGCATATGTGCGTGTGTGAAATCGTATACACTCCCTCACACACACACACACACCGACCCCCATGGATATCAAGGATGAAATGACATAGCTCCCACGAGCCAGAGGGAGGGGGGAGACAAAGAAGAAGCCTTTTATCGTCAACTTTACAACACATTTTCACGTTACAAAGAGAGATCAATTAAGTAAAAAAAAAGGGTGTGTGTCGTATGGGCCTTCCAAGCTAACAGATGACCAGGACTGAACACGGCTGGGGACCCACTGTGTCTCACCTGACCAGAGAAAGGGTCAGCTAACAGGATTATCAGGTCGGGCCGTCGCCAGAGGTCAATACAGCGTGTAGGCCTGCCTGGGGTCTTTTCATGTGCCTTAGGGCTGGTAGGGTCGTAAAGTTGGCTGTGGGACTGTTGATATATCTGCCCCCTATGCTGTTTTTACCTGTCAGAGACACATGGGCGGGCACACACGCGCACACACACACACTCACACACACGCACACACACACACGCACTCAGCAGATGTGTTTAGAGCTGTAACAGCCTCTACATGCAACCAACAAGCATTGCAAATCCCAACATGAATATTGAGGAGGATTTATTTTTAATACACTACTCATCTCCTTTCAGGTTTTTGTCTGTCTCATCTCTCTCTCTCTCTCTCTCCATCTCTCCCTCTCGTTCCCTCCCTCTCCCTGTCTCTCAGATTCGACGGACATGGAGACATTAGTCTGTCACTTTCTGTGAGTGACAGACTCACTCTTCTCGTCACATCTCCTCGAGAATGGCTCTCTCCACCTCCGTACCCTCTCCCTCTCTCCTTGTCAATCCTCCCATCTACTCTTGCCCTTTCCGCTCGCCTCCCTTCTCATCGCCCTCATGCTCTAGTCCCACTGTCAACCAATGCCACTTACAAAACCCTGACACACCATAGCCCTACCCTCACCTCTACCCTCCCCATCCCCTCCCTCCCTCCCTCCCTCCCTCCCTCCTCTCTCCTCCATTCTGCCCCTCCCTCCCTCGCCTCCTACACCTACCTTCCCTCCCCCCCTCTCCAGAAGTAAGACGTAAGGGCTGTCCGTCGGCTCGGACAGGGAGAAGGGGGTTTCTGTCAGGATTCCAGCCTGCTGCCCGTCACTCAGTCCCACATGCCATTGTCCTCCCGCAGGAACCCCCCCCAGGACCCCCGCCGCCCCCCAGCCCGTCCCTGGTCTCCTCTCTCCCTCCTTCACAACCTTTGTTACTCTCACGCTCTGCTCGGGACATGTCCGCGTGCCCTCCGACCAATCCCCATTTCACGGGGCATGCCGTCTGGACCAATGGTGGCAGGCTAGCGGGGGCGGGAATAGAATGCTCTCAAACCTGCTGTGGGTGCGTTTGTCTCTCTCTCTCTCTCTGTGTGTGTCAGAGAGAGAGCGAGTGGGTGTGTTTTTGTGTACGTGAGCGAGAGAGAGGATGTGTGTGTGTGTGTGTTTGACTGTGAGTATGTGTATGAATGTGTGTGACTGTGTGTATGTGCATGGGTGTGTGTGTCTGTGTATACAAAAGTGTTTAAGTGTGTATGTGTGACTGTGTATATGTGTGAGTCCCTGTGACTGTATGTATATGTGTGTGACTGTGTGTGACTGAGTGTGTGTGTGTGTGCGTGTGAGTGAGTGTGTGTGTGACTGTGTGTGTGTGCGTGTGAGTGAGTGTGTGTGTGACCGTGTGTATGCACGCCTTTAACCTGCTGCATCTGCTGGCTTCCTGCGGCGGGCCCAGTGGGGTGTGGTCACCTTGTTTTAAAGGCCCATGATTGGGGGGGGAGGGGGGGCGCCTATTCTGCCATTGTGCCTCCACAATGGGGCGAAACGTGCTTGTTTTAAGCAGCTCAGAGATACGCCTGCTTTCAGTCATTAAGGCCTAGCACCTGTCTGAGCCGGAGAGAGCTGGACTGTGACGAGTGTGTGTGTGTGTGTGTGTGTGTGTGTGTGTGCGTGTGTGTGTGTGTGTGTGTGTGTGTGCGTGTGTGTGTGTGTGTGTGCGTGCGTGCGACCCACCTTCTTGCTCAGAGCCACCCCATCCTCGCAGTCCAGGACGGCACAGTCCAGGTCGAGCGAGGCCAGCTTGCGCAGCTTCCTGTCGTCGTTGCCGGGGCAGTAGAGCACGGCGCGGCGGGGGACGTACTTGAGGGTGGAGGAGGAGGCCGAGTGGGCCCGACGTGCTGCTGGGACACACCTCTGGCACGGCGCGGACAGGAGCCATCCAGCCGCCCTGACACACACACACACACACAGACACATACACAAACACACACAGACACATACACAAACACACACAGGTGAGTTGAACTTTCCGTAACGTTCTTTTTGGGCGAATGCGTTTGAGTTTTACACAAAAGACACGATCAAGCTCTTCGTCTCTGGTCGATACTCTTCCGGAACGTTTGAGGTTTTTTTGTTGACGTGCCTGGTGGAAGGATGGTCGTCCAGCTGTAGCATTCAGCCCTGTGTGAGGATCTCTGCTCTGCTTTGAGATTCTTTTCAAATGGGGGGGGGGAGGAATGTTGATCTAGGCTGCTTTGGAAACCTATTATCAATGGCATTGCAAACACAGACACACACACACACACACACACACACAAACAAACAGCCACTGTTTTTATGCGTACACTAGCGGGGGCAGAACAGTTCTAGTCTGGACAGCAGCAGATCAGTATAGCGCTTCCTGCTAATGATAGCTGGATCACAGGCTGTCTGGAGTCAACAGGAGAAAGGCTTAGTCTCCACACACACACACACACACACACACTCCGCACCAAACACACACTATACACCTCACACACACTCCGCACCAAACACACACTATACACCTCACACACTCTCCGCACCAAACACACACTATACACCTCACACACTCTACACCCCAAACACACACTATACACCTCACACACTCTCCGCACCAAACACACACTATACACCTCACACACTCTACACCCCAAACACACACTATACACCTCACACACAATCTCTCCCACACAGGGTAGTGAAATTACTGTTTATTGATTGTGCCTCCTAGAAGTTAGAACATGGCTCATCACTTACCCACCCACAGTCCCCCCCCCCACACACACACACAGAGAAAAAGCACACACCAACGCACACGCACACACATTTAAATACGTACCCACCAACCTGCGTACACACACACACCAACACACACATCAATAAGCGCAATTATGGCACGCGTCTTAATTATTTGTTCCTTGGATTTGGCTGCTCTGACAATTAGCACTAAAGCGTGGCCTAAATGGAGGATTGGCCAGTGTCTAATTACATAGGAAACACATCTCACCTGTCACTGGGGGCTCCACAGGCACCCTGCCCTGCCACCTATCATATCTATAGATCACAGCGAGGAGAGGGGGGGGGCAGAGGAAGAAGAAGGAAAGGAGGGGGGGGGGATCTTTGTAAAAGAAAAAAACAGAAAAAGAAGAGAGGGATCTGAAGTCTTCTCTTTTCTCCTCTTTTGTTCTCTGAAGGGGCCGGAGTTCGTCTCAACAGCCACTTCATCCTGTCGACGAGGCGTTAGACACACACACCCACACACACACACACACACACAAGCCCTCCAGTATCAATCAAGGCCTTAAAGCAAGCCCAGATGATGCAGCTCCATCCAGGCTGTTGGAGGGGCGGGGAGGGGGTCTCTTGTGGCACACAACGCACCACCCTCTGTTTACAGTGGGACCAGTCACCGATTCCCTGGCAGGACGACAAGAGAACTCCGCGATGACAACGCCGGGATGAGAGCGCTGGGATGAGAGTGTTGGGATGAGAGCGCTGGGTTTGAGGGTGCTGGGTTTGAGGGTGCTGGGTTTGAGGGTGCTGGGTTTGAGGGTGCTGGGTTTGAGGGTGCTGGGTTTGAGGGTGCTGGGTTTGAGGGTGCTGGGATGAGAGAGCTGGGATGAGAGTGTGGGATGAGGCGTGGGTTTGAGGGTGCTGGGTTTGAGGGTGCTGGGTTTGAGGGTGCTGGGTTTGAGGGTGCTGGGATGAGAGAGCTGGGATGAAAGCGCTGGGATGAGAGCGCTGGGATGAAAGTACTGGGATGAGAGTGTTGGGATGAGAGCGCTGGGTTTGAGGGTGCTGGGATGAGAGCGCTGGGATGAGAACGCTGGGATGAGAGCGCTGGGATGAGAGCGCTGGGTTTGAGGGTGCTGGGTTTGAGGGTGCTGGGATGAGAGAGCTGGGATGAGAGCGCTGGGTTTGAGGGTGCTGGGTTTGAGGGTGCTGGGATGAGAGCGTTGGGATGAGAGAGCTGGGATGAGAGCGCTGGGATGAGAGCGCTGGGTTTGAGGGTGCTGGGATGAGAGCGCTGGGATGAGAGCGCTGGGTTTGAGGGTGCTGGGATGAGAGTGCTGGGATGAAAGCGCTGGGATGAGAGCGCTGGGATGAGAGTTCCGGGATGAGAGCGCTGGGATGAGAGTTCCGGGATGAGAGCGCTGGGATGAGAGTGTTGGGATGAGGGGCAGGCAAGCGGACGACTAAACGGGAAGGAGGGGGACGGACAGCAAGAGGGCCCCAACAGGGCAGCGGGGGGTGGGAACGGACACAAGGAAGAATAAGCAAAAAAAATTATAAGCTAACAGGGAAATTTCAAAAGGAAAATAGGGATGTAAGTGGAGGGAAGGGCACGGTGGTGGTGGGGGGAGGCAGGGGGACAGGGTGGCAGGGGGGCAGGGGGGCGGTGGGGCGGTGGAGGGGGCTGTTGAGACTCAAATGAAGTCCTCTCTATTCAGTGCAGACAGCTCCGGGGTGAATGGTAAAAAGGCATTTTAAAGTGCCCACTTGAAAGGCAAATAAATTAGAATGGAAGTGGAGGTGGTGGGAAGAGAGAGGGGGGGGGGCTTACACGAAGACGGTATCGGTAATTAAAGACTAGATTTCATAAAAAATGAGAGGGGGGGGGGAGAGGCACCTTAATGAAAGAATGGCGAGCGAGGGATGGAGAAGGGAAGAGAGAGAGACGGAGAGACGGACAGTTTAGCTGACATTGGAACCAGAGGTCAGGCGGAGAAAAGCACGTTCAGCGTTTCTCTCCTCTTACTGTACCTCTCTGACCCTTTCTCCTCCTTTAAGCTTGGTGGGGGGTCTCATTCTACAGTAACCTGGGGGACTGGTGGGTTGAGGAGGGGGCAAGACAGGTCAGTGAGGTAGAGAGAGAGAGAGGGGGGAGAGAGAGAGAGAGAGAGAGAGAGAGAGAGAGGGGAGGAGAGAGAGAGAGAGAGAGAGGGAGAGAGAGAGGGGGAGAGAGAGAGAGAGACGTACAGACACAGACAGACATGCACCATCCAGCCATTGTTAGACAGTGGTAAGAAACAGCATGTGTCTGACATACAGTGCACAGGTGAGATATCAGTGAGGGGATATCAGTCAGAAAAGGCGAGCGTACGATCACCTGAAAAGCAGATGTTTCTGCCCAGACACAGCATTTGATTGGTGCTACAAAGCCCAGTTGAATGGACTGAATCTGGCATAGCTCTGGCCTGGATGTGCTATTGATATGGTCCAGGTCTAGCCTCAATCTCTCTCTGTGTGTGCGTGCGTGTGTGTGTAGGCATTACGGCAGGCTACAGCCTACATACCTGGGGGTATGGCTGTCCATATAGGACTATATGGAGGAGCTGTATCCACCTAGAGCCTGAACAACATCAACTTAACCCAACTTCTGCTCAGCCATGCGCTCCTCAAGCACACACTGCAGTAGTCGAGCTTCCACTGAGAGGTAAGCTATGCTGTCTACCTGGGACCAGAGGCTTAATAGACTTTGCATCTTTAGCAGAGCTTTGACTCGATTCAAGCTGCGTATTCCTAAGAGAGTTGTGAACATGCGACGTGGATTCTGGTTCACAGATCAGACACAGAGCCAGGAAGAGACCTGGACAAGACAGATGTCTCACATACCTGCTGTCTCACATACCTGCTGTCTCACAGGACTGCTGTCTCACATACCTGCTGTTTCACAGGACTGCTTTCTCACATACCTGCTGTTTCACATACCTGCTGTCTCACATACCTGCTGTCTCACATACCTGCTGTTTCACATACCTGCTGTCTCACAGGACTGCTGTCTCACATACCTGCTGTTTCACATACCTGCTGTCTCACATACCTGCTGTTTCACATACCTGCTGTCTCACAGGACTGCTGTCTCACATACCTGCTGTTTCACATACCTGCTGTCTCACAGGACTGCTGTCTCACATACCTGCTGTCTCACATACCTGCTGTCTCACAGGACTGCTGTCTCACATACCTGCTGTCTCACATACCTGCTGTCTCACATACCTGCTGTCTCACAGGACTGCTGTCTCACATACCTGCTGTCTCACATACCTGCTGTCTCACATACCTGCTGTCTCACATACCTGCTGTCTCACAGGACTGCTGTCTCACATACCTGCTGTCTCACATACCTGCTGTCTCACAGGACTGCTGTCTCACATACCTGCTGTCTCACAGGACTGCTGTCTCACATACCTGCTGTCTCACATACCTGCTGTCTCACAGGACTGCTGTCTCACAGGACTGCTGTCTCACATACCTGCTGTCTCACATACCTGCTGTCTCACATACCTGCTGTCTCACATACCTGCTGTCTCACAGGACTGCAGTCTCACAGGACTGCTGTCTCACATACCTGCTGTCTCACAGGACTGCTGTCTCACATACCTGCTGTCTCACAGGACTGCAGTCTCACAGGACTGCTGTCTCACATACCTGCTGTCTCACATACCTGCTGTCTCACAGGACTGCTGTCTCACAGGACTGCTGTCTCACATACCTGCTGTCTCACATACCTGCTGTCTCACATACCTGCTGTCTCACATACCTGCTGTCTCACATACCTGCTGTCTCACAGGACTGCAGTCTCACAGGACTGCTGTCTCACATACCTGCTGTCTCACATACCTGCTGTCTCACATACCTGCTGTCTCACAGAAGGACCAGGTCACTGTACACATATGGGCAATGTTCCATCAGAGCCTGTTGCTGACAGCGCTGAGAACCATCAGCAGGAGCGAGATGAGCTGGAAGTTCTCTTCCAGAGACAGACCTACTCTGCGTTCTGGCAGGGGAACAGGCAGGAGTCCAAAACGAGGAGAACCACCTCGCAGGCCTCCGTCGGCCATGTTTATGAACTCCCTGGGTCGAGAAGGATGTCACGTGCTGTTGTCTAAAGGTCGTGTCCCAGCACTGTCACAACAGTGTCATTGGCCTATTATATCTGCAAGCACTGTTCAGCCTAATCAAGTCTGCATGTTTTCTATTCAGGGAGCAAGGCTATCAGGCACTCATTTGAAACGCGAAGTAACACACACGCGCACACGCGCTCACACACTTCAGATTCATTTTGTCTGTATCGGCTATTTTCCTTTAGCAACCAAGCGCATGATTAATTCCTATTGGGGAATTCATTTGACAAGTAGTGGAATTAATTGCCAACAAAACCGTTGCACAATAAAAACGGTACTGCTTTATTTAGATGAGGGAAGTCTGAGTTCTGTATTGAATCAATATAAAAGTTCAAATGGTGAGCAATTTCTTGCCTTACCTCATGGTGTTCCACATCACTTCTGGATTTATACTGCAACTTTTTGCTGATTAGAAGACTAACGACTCCAGTGCATAAGCATTGTGATATGCCTCGTAAAACGACATTCAGACTTTTACTCAGAAAAGGAAAAACTGAAACTAGACGATAAAAGCAAACATGGCAAATCCATTTCCACCAATTCTCACACTCCACAACAATAAACTCAGATTTTTACCGGCCCAGCGGCTGCAGCGGTGGCCAAGCGTGCGGCAACCGCACTCCGAGTTCCATATCGTCCATCCAATACCCTCAATAAAACTACTGAGCAAGCTTATCATGAACTAATTGATTTGATTAGCGGATTAATCCGACGTTCACGCAGCGCTCCTCTCAGCCCAGGATCTCACGGCGGCTAATAAGGAAAACGCTACAACTACTGGCTAATATTAACAATTTAATATTCCCCTAAATTACCCAGAGGATCTGCTTGTAAAAGCGGGGGGCCATAAACGTTATTGCTACATTACAGTAGCTAGCGCTGGAAGCCCAGGTCCTGTCCCTAGCATGGGGCCCCGGACCCACACACTACCTCACCGCCAAGCCGCGCCATCTGGCCGGCTTTACACCAACACACCCCTACATCTGGACAACATTCTCCCAGTAAACCACCAGATATGTTTTATATGTTTTATGGCCCCCACAGTACAAGTATGCAAGGCCGTAACATGACCAAATACTTATGCTCTCTTCCTTTTTTTGTTGAGGGGTGGGGTGGGGGGGAGGGTGAGGTTGCGATAACCGGGTCCGTGTGGCTGCGTTAGCTTAATGGTGGTTTTAGTGGTCCGGGGTATGATCTCTAAGAGTGTGCGTTGCTGCGTTTATTTGCTGCTAGATGGAATTTGGGAGGGGGGGGGTAAGCAGAAGAGGGGGCGGCAGGAAGCGGAGGGACGTAAAGATGGAGCCCAGTTTGCTCTCCTAGCAGCTGTCAACGGCCCAGTGCCCAGCTACCACAGCCCTGCAAGCCTCCTCTTCCCCGGGCCGAAGGAGGGGCAGGCTGGGGGGGCTGGGGGGGCAGGGCCCACGGTTAGCTGTGTGCCCCCCTCGGCCTAGCAGAGCCACACGTGAGCTCCTCCTAACACATCCCAACACACAGACATCCTGGGAGCAAATTGCCATTTAATCCGACAATGTTACCCTTGCGAGGCGGCTCTCTCTGATATAACAACAGCCTGCCGCAAACAACATGGCCGACTCGTAACAGTTCGACGGAACGCTGGTACGCATCTCTGTGTACAGGCCAAGTTCCCAAGTCAGCAAACCAGCTCACCAGGCAGAACGCCAGTGCGGACGGTCATCGTGTGACTGCGTCTTCTGACCGCAGGCGCGACCCTGTGCGGGGTTGACAGCGAACGGCGGTGAGCAGAGTTCGTCGACGGCGACGTCTAACGACGTGCTTCTTGGCAGCTAACCTCGGTCAGTTCACATCCTGGCTCCATCCTCTCACTCTCCCTATCTCTGTCTCTCTCTCTCAGCCCCCAGATATATACACTCGCCTGCATTTCGCAGCCAGAACCCGGGTCTAAAACTCCCAAACGAGAATGCGGGTAGATGCGTGCTTTTCTCCTTTACCCCTTGGCTACTCACACAAGTCTTTAATATGCAAACTACCTCCAGCAGTCTACAGCTGCTTTGCTTGGGAGAAATAAAGGAAGAAGTTGGGATGAATAAATAAAGATGACTGAGGGAGGAGAAGGAAGCGAGCGAGGGAGAGAGTGAATCAATGCTGCGGTGTACCAACAGACCTGGCTGTCCACTGTGAGCTGAGAGGAGGACGAGGAGGAAGATGAGGACGAGGGAGGGAGGAAAGGAGGGAGGAATAGAAAGGAGGCGGGAGGGAGGGAAAGGAAGGAAGGAAGGAAGGAAGGAAGGAAGGAAGGAGGGAGGGGGAGAATGGAGGAGAGAGGAGGGAGGGAGGGACAAGCAGGAGGAGTCGGAAGAGAAGAGCTGGGGGGAAGGTGTGAAACAAAATGGTCAAAAAGCCATTAATATTTATCAGGTTTCCGTGACCCCCCCCCCTGTCTCGCACTTCCTCCTTTCTTGATGCACACGCACACACACACACACACACAAAACATCCACGGCACAGGTCTTTGGCCCAGCGTGAGGCTGTGTTTGGTTCTCCACAGCCTCAGGTCTCAAGACATGACCGACAGAGCGAGAAATTCTGCAGGACGAACAGCAACACTGAGACGGACGGCCCAGTTTTTTTCACATTCTCTCTCCTCCTTTCTTTTCTCTTCCCTGGCTCTCCTGTCTGAGTCAGCGCTGGGGGGGGCGGCTGACCTCACCCTCAGCCTCTCAAAGGTCTGGCCTCCCTTCTGGTCTCTCTCGTGGTGGCGTCCCACTGTCGTTTTATCAATGCCCCTTTTCCTGGTACCGTTTCTTCCGGCGTGCCTCTATCCAACTCTTCTTTCCGCATGGTCCAACCTTCCACTCTTCCGGACCCATCCCCCCATCCTCTCTCTCTCTCTCTCTCGCTCTCTCTCTCTCTCTCTCTCGTCTCTCTCTCTCTCTCCCCTTCTCTCCCTCACCCGTCTTCCCCCTTTCCTCAACCCTGTTCCCCCACACAATCTTTCCCCCTCCCCGCCCCCCCCCTCCATTCCTCAAACATGGCCTCATCCCTCTCTCCTCCTCCCCTCTCCTCTCCTCTCTTCCCCCCTATCTCCGACCCCCCCAGCCCCCCCAGGCCTCCATCCTCTCCCCCTCCTCTCCTGTCTCATTAGTTTGGGGGTTTTTATGCCTTAATCTGCTCCACGAGGATCCAGTCATGGTGGCTTTTCTTCACCAGCCCATGTCTGTCCACCTGTTATCCACCCTGGGTCCCCTGCCCTCCCCTGCCCTCCTCTCCCCCCGCCTCGCACCCCTCTCACAATGCCTCCGACCACAGTGGCAACCACAAACACACACACCCTAACATATCCCCCCCCTACACAGACACACACACACACACACACCCTAACATATCCCCCCTACACAGACACACACACACACACACACACACACCCTAACATATCCCCCCTACACAGACACACACACACACACACACACCCTAACATATCCCCCCTACACAGACACACACACACACACACACACACCCTAACATATCCCCCCTACACAGACACACACACACACACACACACCCTCACACATCCCCCCTACACAGACACACGCACAAACACACACACACACAACCCCCTCCACAGACAAACGCTCGCACACACACGGAGGTAGAGACAGACACACCCTCACACATCCCCCCCCTACACAGACACACGCACACACAAACACAACCCCCTCCACAGACAACCACTCACACACACAGAGATAGACACACACACACCCAAAGACATCCCCCCTACACAGACACACGCACACGCACACGCACACACACAACCCCCTCCACAGACAACCACTTATACACACAGAGATAGAGACACACACACACACACAGAGATAGAGACACAGACCACGCACACACACTAACACACACACAGATAGAGACACACAGACACACTAACACACACACACACAGAGATAGAGACACACAGACACACACACCACACACTAACACACACACACAGAGATAGAGACACACGGGGACACACACACACACACACTCACAGAGGGGAGATGTCTTTATTCAGGGTGCTGAGCAGGAAAAGGCAAAGAGTGAGAACTCAGGAGGACGCATATTGAGGAAAAGTTACCAAAAATACAGAAAAGAAAATAGCCTAAGACCATCACCTGACAGTTGTTCTCACGTCTGATCATTAGACACAATGAATGGTCCGGTATTTTTTATACAGCTGATTTTCATGGCCTAGTATCTTGACACCGGATCATTTTGTATCCTATCGTTTCATCACAGTCAATTCAAACAAACGTTCTACTACATTTATCAGCTAGTCACAATAGAAGTGGAAATAAAAGGTCAAGCAGGTCGTTTGGGGAGTGGGGGGATGGGGGGGGACGGGACGGTGGGCTTGCTTTTAACTTAGCATTTTTATTGACTCGGGCACAACAAAATAAGCTCTCCCTCTCTGAGTGTGCGCTCTGCAACAAGCATTCAGGCCCTGTGAGCCCCATTGTGGCACTCGGAGGAGGATGAAAGGGGCCCCGGCGGTGAGGGGGCCCACAGCACCAGCCCCCTCTGCCAGGCCAACGCTGTGCTGGGCGCCGTGAAAGGGACGGCCTCCTGAGTGGGGCCGGGGGACAAGGAGGGACGGCCTCCTGAAGGTAGGGGCCGGGGGACAAAGACGCCAAAAGTGCTGATGGCGAGCGGGGAAGAACGGACGCTGGTCCAGGGGTCCAACTGCCTGCCTGTCTGTGTGCCTGTCTGCCTGTCTGTGTGCCTGTCTGTCTGCATGTCTGCAGTGTCTGCCTGTCTGTCTGTGTGTCTGTCTGTCTGTCTGCCTGCCTGTCTGTATGTCTGTCTGTGTCCTCCCTCCCTCCCTATTTAAAAGGACAGTCCTCCCCACGATCCAAAAATACATATATTTCCTCTTCCCTGTAATGTTATTTGTCTATGCAGATCTCTATTCTTTTTCATGGAGGAACTATTTTCTTTCTCCAACCGTAAAGCTCGGAAGGAAGCGTGCATCTACTCATGGACGACAGGCTCATGTTTGTGATACGGTTGGCAAGTGTAGTTCGGTAGAAAGAATATAGTATACCTTCACTAAACTGCTAACAACAAACTCTGTTTTTTAAATGCGTATAAAAAAAACGAATTTGCCCACCAACTCACACCAAAACAACCTAGCGGATAAATAGCACTCTGAGTAACAGAAAAAAACATGCATTTGTGGGGTGAGCAGTCCATCTCTGCCTTACTCCCTCTTCCAGTCACATCCCTCCACTTTTTAGAAAGTGTATTTTTTGTAATCACACATCTTAAAAACGAAGACCAGATTCGATCACATTTAACGCCGTCCCAGTCTCTGCGAGTCACAAACCGAAACAGTGTTACCATTTATAAAAATCTGACCAAATTGCGACCAAACCCCTTTCTTCCAGGGTTCCTCTCAGGGAATCTTCTCGAGTAATCTGCAGGTAAGCTGCCCGCCCCCTCCAGCCCCTCCAGCCCCTCCAGCCCCAGTCAGGCCCAGGACCCAGGCTCTAGCCCCGGGCCCTAGCCCACGACACCTCACTGCTACCCGGGATCCCTTTCTGCCCCCATCAGGCCCTTCTGATGGATGGATCAATGTGGTAATTGATTAGCGATGTGGAGGTGGCGATAAGTACACAGGTCAAACGTCAATAACGCCCCTGTGACAAAAGGTGACAGACATAAAATGTAGCAGTGGATAGCCCCAAGCCACAGATCTCACCATCAAAGACTGCCAGAGCCTGACACAGAGGCTGGGAGCTCTCCCAAGACCCCCCCGGCCCCCCCTCCCTCTGTAAGTATCCTTTTCTCGTGGTAATGCCTTCAGTTAAAGTGACAGGAAGCGTGATGGTAGCTACCGGTGGGCTCGCCTCCATAAAAGGAGCCGTAAAGCAAAGCCCCATAACAGGCTCGTCCAGAGCTTCATTACCCTTCCCACGGAGCCCCACGGCCTGAGGGGAGTGGGGGTAGCAGGTTATTGGGTGGGAAAGGGGGGGGGTGGGGTTGCTGTGATGGTGATATTAAGGAGGGAATTGGTCAGTTTGGGGGGGGGTGGATGATCCATGAGGCATTTTTGGGGGTTGTTGCAATTACCCTCTTTTATCCTCTCTCTAACCTCACTGGGACCTTATCATGTGACCACAGGTCTGTTACCTAGCTCTGTGGGCCAGTCACCTGCTACCTTGGCCAGCCCCGGACAGAGGGGCTGGGTCAGGAGGTAGCATGAGGAGGCACTACGAGGAGGTTAGATACAGGATGGTAGGATTAGGAGGCAGGAAGAGGTAGGATGAAGGAGGTAGGATGAGGACACAGGAAGAGGAGATTAGATGAAGAGGTGAGGTCATGGGGAGGGTGTGGGGGTGAGGGTATGGGGAGGGGTGTAGGGGTGAGGGGTGAGGGGTTGAGGGGGTGAGGGTGTAGGGGTGAGGGGTGTAGGGGTGAGGGGGGAGGGGGAGGGTGTAGGGGTGATGGGGTATGGGGTTGAGGGGGTGAGGGTGTAGGGGTGAGGGGTGTAGGGGTGAGGGGGGAGGGGGAGGGTTGTAGGGGTGAGGGATGTAGGGGTGAGGATATGGAGAGGGAACATCAGGTAAGTTGACGCCTAGCAGACAAAAACACAAGTGCATATTTTACGCTCTGACTTCCTCGTGAGAGAGAGAAAGAAGGAGAGGAGGGAGCGTGAGGGAAAGAAAGAGACAGAAAAGAACAGAGAGAGAGAGAGAGAAACAGAGGGAGGGAACAAAGACTGATTAGTGTTTGTTTTCAAGCAGCTCCTTGACCAATAAGAATGCAGAGGCCCCAGCATGCACTGGGACATGCGTCCCAAACATCCCATAATAACACTCTCAGCCAGTCAAGTCTAGTCCTACACAACCTTCTCTCCGCCAAGACCACTTCTCCCCCTCTCCCCAACACACACACACTCCTCCAGTGCAGTCAAAGCCCAGCAACATCGCTTGGCTCAAGGCCAGAACAGCTCAAATGTGTCCCCACTAAACCATATGGACACATCCAAGCCTAATCTAACGGACACTGCTACACACACACACACACACACACCAGCCTGAATCCGGGAACAGCTAGACAGTGTGCCTGTGTCAGGGCCAGCAGAGCAGTGACCATCTGACACAGTGTAACCTGAATCCATTAAGACTGTGTGTGTGTGTGTGTGTGTGTGTGTGTGTGTGTGTGTGTGTGTGTGTCTGCCAAGGTGGGAGCTACGCCCTCAGGAGTTCAGCCGGCGTCCAGTTACATAAGCAGCAGGGCCGGGCAGCAAATCAGAGATGTTCAGAGATGTTCAGGTGAGGATCCCCCCCCCCTGATCACTCTGAAGAAGGAGCAGTCATTAGCGTTAGCAGCTAATTAGCGCTCCGTCCGCTTCGCCCCGACCCAGACGCCATGCAGGCGTCAGAAAGTTCCCGCGGCAACGCAGGTGCACACTGACACGGCTATGAAGCCCTCCCTCGATCTCGTCTTCCTCTCTGTCTTGCGTTTCTCTCTCTCTCTGTCTCTCTGGTGTGGGTGTCTCTCTTCCCGCTAGTGTAGAAACAAAGATGGACAGCCTTGAGTCAGCACAGGTGTCTGGGGAAGGTACACGGGGAGTTGGGGGTGGGGGGGAATCCTTCTCTGTCGTAGCCCCATACCCCTCTCTCACACCAGCTTCGAGAGGCTGAAAGGTGTGCCTGAGAGACCAGTGACAGAGACTCTGGAGATACAAGTAAGAGACTCTGGAGAGACCAGTGACAGACTCTGGAGAGACCAGTGACAGAGACTCTGGAGAGAACAGTAACAGAGATTCTGGAGATACAAGTAAGAGACTCTGGAGAGACCAGTAACAGAGATTCTGGAGATACAAGTAAGAGACTCTGGAGAGAACAGTAACAGAGATTCTGGAGATACAAGTAAGAGACTCTGGAGAGACCAGTGACAGACTCTGGAGAGACCAGTGACAGAGACTCTGGAGAGACCAGTGACAGACTGGAGAGACCAGTGACAGAGACTCTGGAGATACAAGTTACAGAGCCTCTGGAGAGACCAGTGACAGAGACTCTGGAGAGACCAGCACACAACAGGAGAGACATCAGGACAGATCACATGCACATGTCCACTTCATTTAACAGACAAAAAAAGATGACCCATTCTGAATCAAATCCTTTCAAATTAAAGTTATTTTTTCTTTTTTTCTTTTCTCCATTCCAGTGCACATTTTTCCTCCCGGTAAGTTGCCTGTGCCCCCCAGTGGCCAATCACAGCAAATGCAGCAGTTGTACCAACTTGACAGCTTCCGGATGAAATAACCTTTACTGTGAAAATGATGTTTGAAAATGATTGATTTAAGACAGATACATTTGCAAAGCATGCTAGGACTGGACCTGTGACAAGACTTTCGGCCTCTGTTACACCCTTTCACTCAATAGGCTACAGTACACATACACTCTGTAGGCTACACACACACATACACACACACACACACACACACACTGGCAAAGAGACAGATTCTTCAGAATGATTCATCTTATCAGTGACTCAGATAGCTCTGGTTCAGTCTGACACACTTGGATAGGCTCTGAGTGTGCCGCCGCCTCTCTCTTTTACGAGGGATCACCTCTCTATCCTCTCTATCTCTATATCACTATATCTCTCTGTCTATCCTCTCATCCTCTTTACCCTCTCTATCCTCATATCTCTATATCACTATATCCTCTCATCCTCTCTATCCCTCTATCCTCCCTATTCACTCTATCACTCTATCCCTCTATCACTCTATCCTCACTATCATTCTATCACTCTATCCCTGTATCCTCTCTATCACTCTATCCTCACTATCATCTATCACTCTATCCCGTACCTCTATCACTCTATCACCTATCCATCATCTATCACTCTATCCCTGTATCCTCTCTATCACTCTATCCTCACTATCATTCTATCACTCTATCCCTGTATCCTCTCTATCACTCTATCACTCTATCCTCTCTATCCCTCTATCCTCCCTATCCCTCTATCACTCTATCCCTGTATCCTCTCTATCACTCTTACCCTCTATCACTATATCCCTGTATCCTCTCAATCACTCTATCCTCACTATCATTCTATCACTCTATCCCTCTATCCTCACTATCCCTCTATCCCTCTATCCCTCTATCCCTCTATCCCTCTATCATCTCTATCACTCTATCACTCTATCACGCTAACTCTCTATCCCTCTATCACTCTATCACTCTATCCCTGTATCCTCTCTATCACTCTATCCTCACTATCATTCTATCACTCTATCCCTGTATCCTCTCTATCCCTCTATCCCTCTATCCTCCCTATTCACTCTATCCCTGTATCCTCTCTATCCCTCTATCCTCCCTATTCACTCTATCACTCTATCCCTGTATCCTCTCTATCACTCTTTCCCTCTATCACTATATAATTTTATCCCTCTATCACTCTATCCCTCTGACTCTATCCCTCTGACTCTATCCCTCTATCCCTCTATCACTCTATCCCTCTGACTCTATCCCTCTGACTCTATCCCTCTATCCCTCTATCACTCTATCACTCTATCACTCTGTAACACTGGCTCAGCTTGCTGGACCAGTCATGCCACACCAATGTTTCTGGTGTTTCTGGTCAAATTAGCTGACAGTTGACGGAAATCCACACACAAATCCTACTAATTCCCAAGTCTGGTGCCAGTGTTCCTCGCTTGCTGGTGCATTTTTGAAGGATGGCATGCCAAATGTTAATATCGAAGGATTTTGGAGGTATTTCAGAACAAAGAGCCCACCTCCTGTTGCTCCAATGATAGACAGCTCATTCATACAAGCATGGCTTCTGCCCTCCATCCCAGCCCCGGCCCCAAGCCTTTAATTAAGACTGGCTTAGGCCCGATTGCTCTTGACACACCAGGGAGTTTCCTGGGAGCCAGCCCACCTAACCCCCCCCACAACACTGGGATAAAATCCACCGACAGGCCTCCCTCCCCCACTCCCCCTCGCTCTCTCCCTCCTCCCCGTCATACCCCTCCACGCCATTCTCCTTCTTACCCTTCCCTCCGTCCTCATCCATCAAACTCGAACACAAGCACACACACACACACGCACGCACACACACATACACACACGACCTCCACCTCTGTACCAAAACAAGGTTGCGTGGGGACTGTAATTAAAAGCCAGCCTTCGCAGGGGTTAAGGAATCACCTGTATAATAGGCTTTGGCCGCTTCTGTGAAAGTAGTCTTTAACTCCTTCAGTCAACACCAGCTCCGTTTGTAAAGCCCCCTCACCACAGGGTGACGGGCAGGGCAGTACCATGACAGGGTGACGGGCAGGGCAGTACCATGACAGGGTGACGGGCAGGGCAGTACCATGACAGGGTGACGGGCAGGGCAGTACCATGACAGGGTGACGGGCAGGGCAGTACCATGACAGGGTGACGGGCAGGGCAGTACCATGACAGGGTGACGGGCAGGGCAGTACCATGACAGGGTGACGGGCAGGGCAGTACCATGACAGGGTGACGGGCAGGGCAGTACCATGACAGGGTGACGGGCAGGGCAGTACCATGACAGGGTGACGGGCAGGGCAGTACCATGACAGGGTTGACGGGCAGGGCAGTACCATGACAGGGTGACGGGCAGGGCAGTACCATGACAGGGTGACGGGCAGGGCAGTACCATGACAGGGTGACGGGCAGGGCAGTACCATGACAGGGTGACGGGCAGGGCAGTACCATGACAGGGTGACGGGCAGGGCAGTACCATGAAAGGACCTTCATGAGCGAGACAGCTGAACCGTCGCCACCGGCTCTCACGTTGCGGTCTTTTCTGGAGGGCCCTAGGAGGACGAGCCACCACCACCACCACCGTCCTCCGCTCGAACAAGCAACACATCGAGAGCATGCGAACGCCGAGCAGAATCTACGCTCACACTGACACGGGACCCCGTCGACACGGGACCGAATATGAGACGACGGTACGCTGAGAAAACGTGATCGTCGTGGACTGTCTGAAAACCCTGAATCCACATCGCATGATCGCGGTCAGTTTCTGGGACAGCGTGTCCAGGAGTGGAGGGTGGAGTCGGCGGGACACACAAACATCAGGCCGCACGTGCACATGGAGGCAGAGCCGGCTGGAGGACATGTGGAAAAAGTCCAAACAGAAAAAGAGAAATGGGTACTAGAGTGGAAAGAGAGAGGTGTGTGTGTGTGTGGTCCAGGGTGTGTGTGTGTGGTCCAGGGTGTGTGTTAGGTGTAGGGTGTGTGTGTGTGTGTGTGTGCTGCGGGGTTAGATGAGAGGTGACATCAGTGCCCCTTCCTTCCCCTAAAGGGAGGAACATGGAAAGTCCATCACGTATCACAGAATATCTGATGAGAATAAACCCCTTCATACCATCATCGAAAGGTTATGCAGACAGCCCGTTACATGTAACCGGAGAAACAGGCTGATTGACAGACAGACCGACGAACAGACGGTCAGGGGGGGAGGGAGGAAGGAGCAGCACAGAAGGTTTGCTGTCTAGGGCCAGTGGTGTACAGCAGAACAGGTGAGTGGGCCCCCACCAAGGGCAGCCAGGGGCCCCCGGGCTCCGGTGAAGGAGGGTGGCGGTTTGAATCATGCCGTGAACATTCCACGGGGGCCAAAGGTCAGAGGTCAGGAATACAGTAGAACTGGGGGCCACGGCTGGCGCCCAGACAGGAAGTCATTAGGCAGATTCCATTTCTACTTCCTGTGGTGTTTCCTGAGGAGAGCGTGGACTGGGCGTAGCGTGGCGGCACTGGAAATATCTGCTGACTGACACGGGGTCAAGCGGGTCGAGACGACACCAGCTCTATTTGGACTGGCAGGGAACACGGGCCAGAAATGTGCTAACTCTTTCCATATTTGACATTGAAGCGATTTAAAGTGAGAAGAAGTTCCATAGTCTATTGGTCTCCACAACAACAGTCGACTGCAATACGTTGACTTAGTTAAAGCGATTGTGACCAGTTCGGTTATGTAGCTTTAGATATAAAAGGTTTGGTATCACTTTCCCTACATGACTGAACATGTTTATTAGATTTAGCCTTGAGTTGTGCTGTACCTCTATATCTATAGTCAACGATCCACTAAATAACACATTCCCTGAATGTTCTATCTCCTTCAGTCAAGTGCAGAGATATAGTAGTACAAAGTTGCTGAATGAAGGTACTGACGTGTACAACTCTCCCACACACCTTCTCCCAAGTTAGCTAGCAAGTGACCAACAGACTGCATGTTGGGCTCAACAGCGCCCCCTCAAGGTGGTGGCAAATGTCAATAAAGCCAATCCTCTCCAGTGTAACTGCATAAAGAGTATCTATTCTAGTATGACCTAGTCTGTTTTACAGTATGTAAGCCCCTCTAATCGAGCCAGACTGACTGTCTGTAGTGTGAAGAGTAAACTTGGGTGAGATTATTTAACCCATTGCACTGACTACAAAACCATTGAACGAAGCTAGGAATGAGGTCAGTGGAGCATTTTGAAACGGCAACGTTTTACGATCGAGCATTCCTCCCATGGAAGAGGAAATAAAAACAAACATGAATCTGGCCAAATGTCTACTCCTCCCTATCATGCCAATCTCACCATGCCATCCCTCCATCATCTCTTTGTCTTTCTTTCTGTGTGTATCTCTCTGTTTCTCCCTCTCTCTCTCATCCCTCCATCCATGCAGTGGCTAACTCAGTGGAACGCGAGGTCTCCGGCTGCATCCTGTATTTTCCAATTATCACCTTTTAAAGGCCAGCTGGGCGCATTCCAAACCGTCGGGGCAGTTCCATTTGCATTGCTCGGAGACAAAGTCACGGCCAAGTACTTTCATGCTAAAGTTCGTTGCGACTCGAGTCGACGCGACGAGCGGGACAGCCTGTCATGACAGCACTCGAGGAGAGGGTTAGGACCTCTCCGGTAACACATTCAACTCAGGTCATGGATCTTGTACCACACACACACACACACAGTCTCTCTCACTCTCGAACAGGCTTGAGAAAGGGAGTATTCTCACATTTGGTTTAACAGTCTGTTTCTTAACATGTCAAACCACCCCACTGCTCCGGTGCTATAACGATGAGACAGTGATAGGCAGCATAGAGTTTGTACTGTACACGGTGCGCAAGCTCTGGTTCCTGAAAGGTGATCCAGTCGTCTCTGTGACTGGCTTGGCTGTAACATACGAGGACTAACTTTTTACTCCTGGTCTGATCAATGTTGGTCCCCAGGGAGAGCACAGCATTGCTTATCATTTCACCTCATTACGTAGAATTTATTCGTTGGCTTCATTAACTTGATTTTTAATCAGTTGCAGGGAATATTTTACATCTATTTTATTTGGGTCAATTTCTTATGCCCATTGAAATTCTGTGCTATCAAAGAGCTGTTCTCTCTATTGATAGCACTGGTGAGTTTTTATCATTTTACTATTCCATTTGCTTTGCACATTAATGAACATAGCTCTGGGTGCCTTCAGGCTCTTCCCTCTCTCCATCCCTCTTTCTTTCCCTCTCTCCATCCCTTTCTCCCTCTCTTGCCCTTCCCCCCTCCCTCCCTCGCTCGCTTTCACTGCCCCTCTCCCTCTCTCTCTCCCTTTCCCCCCCACCTCTCTCTCTTTCCCCCTCTCTACCTCTCGGACTGCATATAGCAGCATTTAGCTGTGAATTAATTTGCGTGTTTGGTTATACCCTGCTGGGGTGTGATGCTGCTGGTGCATAATCAAAATCTGCAACACTACATATGGGCAGAAAAGCAAGGCCTTGTGGGTATTTTCACAGCACTGTTCGGTAGCTGGGCAGAGGGAACCAAAGGTGGGGGGAGGGGAGGGGGGGGGAAGAAAGGACATGACAACTCCAGAACAGGGTAATGACACATCAAACCAGCCTGTGTGTGCGAGCGTACATCTCGGAGGCATGTGGCTATCCGTGTGTGCGAATGTCCCAGGCATCTGTATGTGCGTGTGTGTGTTTGTGTGTGCGTGTGTCCACGACCAAGACGTGTGTGTCCGACCAAGGGGACCGGAGGACACGCACCCCCGGTCCCAGCCCTGACACCAGCAGCCTCTAACACGGTGTGTCTAATGCTCCTATTTAGTGTTTGGGGAGCATTAGCGCGTGGCGGCAGGTTTTGGGGAGGGGAGCGCGGGCTGCACCTAGCCCCCACAGCTGTGGCCCTGGAGGACGGACAAAAGATCGAGGGGGGAAGTAAGCGCATCACTGAAGACGGCACTAACAGGCATGGCACTCGGGCCCGGGCCCCGGTCGACTCCTGTCCTTTGATTGGCTGCGGAGGCCCTTCTTCATGGTTCATCTGGGCAGGGAGGACACTGAAGGGTTAGGGACTGGGACACACCTACGATGGGCCGGGGAGGCAGCTGAACGTCATGACCTATGCCTTCGAGTCCCTTAAACGTTCGACTCGTGAACGTGATCGGGGCAACCGTGTTCTCCTTTTTTCAGCATGTGTAGGTGAATGGATAGCCGTTATGTGTTGAGTTGTTTGCTAAACATTGTGTGGACACGCATTGCTATTCCTCGGTTCTATGACAGGCAAAGTGCACACAAGCTTGAGTCTTACGGAATTACAACACAATGTAACCATTCTTGTATTTGTATTTTAGATTTGACTTCGATTTGTTTAGTTGGTACACACCAAACTCTAACCCTAACTACTACTAAAATATTGTGCCAATGTTACATTATTTCCTGCCCAGTTTTAACTTGTTTGGTTACAGTTGACGTTTTGCTTTGGTGCAGGGATACATTTTTTAAACCAGAAATCCTGCTGTTTTGGCATACAGAAAAGGAACAACATTGAGTCAACTAAAAACACAATAACACGATTACAAAATACCCAAATACGCTCCAAATGAACGTAATACGGAGGCAGGGAGAAACAAGACATCTTTTGTGCGCTTGTTCTCTTTCCCCTGGTCTTTATTTGTAGCCTAATCCTTTGATAGGAGGGGAGTCCCTTTGTCATTCTGGATACATCAAAGACAGGCTCTATGCTGCTTTATGTTTGTTTGTGTCCGCACAACATTCAAATGAACTGACTTGTCAAGCATAATGATTGCATAGTTTACAGAGGCACATGTCTGCCTGGGTGAAACTGTTGGTATAGGCTACACCTCCACCAACGTCTGGGCCGGCGTTGGAGCGGGAGTGATGTCGGATTTAGAGTAAGCTTTAACCTTTTAGCAGACCTTTTGAGTCCAGCAAATCCCATTCACTCACCCTTTCAAACGTTTTATTTATTTATTATATATTTTTAATAAGAATGGCTTAGGGGCCAATTCATAACCCAGCTTTAAAACGTTGCACCGTAAGCTGTGGTGGAAAGCTATCATAATAGCCTATTTGAAACACACACAAACCAACAACAAAAAAACTATACAGATAACGTCTTCAAGAAATGTCTGGTAAGTAGCCCACATTAATCTATGAGAGCATTTAGCAGCTGTGGCTTATTTAGGAAAATACAACTCCATTAGAGAGTGTTTGCAGAGGTGCTAACAGCGTTCACTTTGAATACTGCTCACGGAAGCCAAGACGAGCAGTAATGAGTTGTTTGCTGGCTGATCATCAGCCAGTAGGTGATAATTAGATGAGAATTTTAAGTCTTAAAAAAAATAAAGGTTTGTTTGATCCAAACACGGTTCCCCCCTAGATGGACAGAGAGTTTTCGATGGATTCATTACAGCATCTTCTCATTTAAACAATCGTCAGCATCGGCCGAACAGCGGACGAACACAGCGTTCCCGAACACAGTACGGGTGCGCTAATCACGTGACATCGCAACAACACTTCGCGACGGCAGAGCTAACAACGATGACAACCTGATAAAAGGTTTCCCTAACAGCATCTGGGTTCTTCATTAAACACAGCTCACATCTTTCTATTATCTTTGTAATGGGGGATAACAGAGAGTTTCGCAACTCCCCTTTCATGTTTTAAAAGGGGAATATGAAGCATGTATTACAGCTGTTTAGAGTAGCGTGAGGCTGTGCTTTGCTAGGGAGCCCGGAGAGGCTTGTGAAACAGCAGAGATGCTGGGGCCCAGAGACAGACGAGCTCAGAGATGGAGGGGGCGGCCGATCCCGGCGTCCGTATCAATGACGGGGCCTGTTATGAAATGGAAAGCAAAATATTTGGAGTTTCGACTTCACAGCAAAATAGGAAAACGAGCCAGAGTATCCATCCATTGCACACAAAGAGGAACTTCCCTTGTTCCACCCAGTGTCCGCGTGCACACCCACCCACACACACACCTACACACACACACAACCTACGTCAGGGGAGATGAATCCAAAATATCCACTGGTTTTAATTAGACCATCAAACGCTTCACTGCTGACCCGTTTCCTGGCTGTGGGTGTGTGTGTGCCGCGTAGTGTGTGTGTGTGCGTGTGCGCACGCGTAGGTGTGTGTGTGTGTGCGCACGCGTGAGCGTGGAGGTCCAGAGTTCTCAAGTCACTACAATAACACCAACCAGGCCATGGAGATATTCACCATTTAGAATCAGTCATCCCACGACCAGACTCCACACTCGCATCAGTCACTCACAGGCAAAAAGCTGGATGTGTGTCCCTTCGACCAGAGAGAAACTAGAGAGGCCTGGGCTGTGAATCTCTCATGGTGAAAACAGGCTGACATTGCCCTGTGAAGTCCAACACTGCACAGCCAAACCATGATGCTTCTGCCAAGCGATTCGAGAAACCCCATTCACAGGAGTGACTGTCTGGGACACAGCCAAACATGTTTCCATTGTCTTGATAAAAAGATAGCTAGGCTAATACCCGTCATTTACACGCATTTTGAATCCCTAATCACTCATGTCCCCGCCCCCAAAAGATCATAGGGCTCTAATAGTGGATAGAACAGGAAATACTTCATCAGAAAGATACGTCCTCTAGACTGTCTACGTCCTGTTTGTTTGTCTGTTTGTGCGGTGTAAGCAGCCTACAGTTTAAGTCATCTTAAAACGAAAGAGAGCAAGGGATTCCCTTCCATTCCAGGAGAACATCTCAGGAGTTTTCCAGGAGGTCAAGAGTGTCGTCTCAAAACGATAGAATCTCAGTCTTTCAGACGACAAGTTAGAGTCTACAAGTTACGGTTTACAGTACACAAGCTCCTACAAACAAGTCACATGACACACCTGATGATACAGGAAGCCTCGTTCCCACGTCATGCAGTGACAAAAGCCCTGAACACACCCTTCCAACTTGATCATCCAGATAGACAGTTCAGCTCAGGTCTTCTCTCCCACAGGGTCATCTGCGGGTCACCAGGACAAAGTACACCCCCCCCGTCCCCGTCCCCAACACACACACACACACCCCAACCCCCCCAGCAGTGATAAACCTCTACTCCCTCTATCCTTACACCTTCCAGTGTAATACTCCCTTCTATCCTTACACACTCCCCGGCAGCTTTCCCTGCATCCCTAAACCCCACCTCCGACCCTCTCATCTCCTTAACACACGACTAATCAGCCTGCGATTACAGCTGACGTCAGACCGGAGCCCCCCCTCCCCTCCCCCTTCTACACACACCAAGAGAAACTGCTGTTGACAAGTCCACCCAGCACCCTGGCTAACTAGGGGACACAAACGGTTGTCTCTGTCTGTGTGTGTGTGTTTGTGTGTGTGTGACAGTGTGTGTGTCTCTGTGTGTGTGTCTGTCTTAGGAACCAAGCTACCCTGTACACTGTGTGTTGTGGAGCGCGTTGACTTCTCCCCTCCTCCGTCGTCCAGTGAGTGCTTTGACGGGGTAAACCAAGAGAGGGGGTGTGTTGGCCACTGTTTCCCTGGGTTAAATCACTGCTAGGAATGGGATTAGCGGGACTGGAATGCCAGGGTAATCACTCATTCAATGACGGCCTGGAGAAAAGGCCTTCTTAAGGGGCAGGCCGGGCCTTTTATATAGCCGGCCGCTTTGATTAGCGCTGTTTTCAAACCACATCCGATGAGTCAAGACGTCCTCCCCCACGTTTACTGGGGTGGCAGCCCCCCCTCTCCCGCGGCACCCCCTCCTGAGTTCCTGTAAATAAATGATGTAGGTCTGACTTAATGATGCCCAGACCAGGGTAGTGTAAACTAGGGTAGGTTAGGCCTGGCCAGACCAGGGTAGTCTAAACTAGGCTAGGCTAGGCCTGGCCAGACCAGGGTAATGTAAACTAGGGTAGGCTAGGGTAAGCTAGGCCTGGTCAGACCAGACCAGGGTAGTGTAAACTAGGCTAGGCTAGGCTAGGCCTGGTCAGACCAGACCAGGGTAGTGTAAACTAGGGTACGCTAGGCCTGGCTAGACCAGACCAGGGTAGTCTAAACTAGGCTAGGCTAGGCCTGGTCAGACCAGACCAGGGTAGTGTAAACTAGGCTAGGCTAGGCCTGGTCAGACCAGACCAGGGTAGTGTAAACTAGGCTAGGCTAGGCCTGGCCAGACCAGGGTAGTGTAAACTAGGGTACGTTAGGCCTGGCTAGACCAGATTAGGGTAGTCTAAACTAGGCTAGGCTAGGCCTGGTCAGACCAGACCAGGGTAGTGTAAACTAGGCTAGGCTAGGACTGGTCAGTACAACCTAAGCAACCAAGCAAGGCTAGGCAAGGCTACGATTAGGACGAGATAGGTAACCCCAGACTAGGCCATATCATCCTAGACTGGCCCGGGCCAGCAATATTAGGCCACACTAGACCTTAGTCAGGCTAGACCATAATGTAACCATTTGGCCAAATCAAACCATTTGAGAACCAGGCATAGAAGGTCTGACCAGACCAGTGTGGACTAGGCTAGACTAGGCAAAGTCATGCCAGTTTGTCTATGAACACCAGCAGACACTGTCATTCATGCCAGTCTGAAATACACAGGCCGTTGGGGGGAATGTCCCTGTACTTACTGTAAGTCGCTCTGGGTAAGAGCGTCTGCTAAATGACTAAATGTAAACGTAGATCATGTTTGCCCAATTTCTATTGAAGGTTAAAAACAAGAAAGTAGCCTAAAGTGTTTAGGAATGCAAGTGCATGCTTCATTTATTCCACAGTCTGAGTGGGTGACCACCGCTGTGTGATGGCCGCTCATCGTCTTCCTCTGTGAAAACAATCTTTTTTGTTGGTTAGAGGTATTATTAAAACGCTCTTTGCTGTGGGTGTAATGTCCTTTTAATCAATTCTGCACTCGTACTCCCAGAGTTTTGTTGACTCCGAACTATCGGTGTAGTGCGAAGACCTGTGGGGTTACAGTGTTTTGTATCTGTCTGTGTACTGCGTGTCGGGGGTTTATGTTATCACATGAACGACGTGAGAATGTACACCCAAGGGTCTTCTGACAACAACAACAAAAAACAGTCTCAATCTCACAGACTTTCCTGACACGATTGAACTATGGGGCTCGGAATGACGCAGTGAACTTCCACGAGGGAAACGTCTTCCTGGGAGATGGGTCTCCTCGACAAATGAGAGAGAGCAGAGAGAGAGCCAAAGAGAGAGAGAGACCCCGAGAGAGACAAGAGACTCGACTTCCTCGACAACCCCGACTGCTTGTGACAGTCGTTTCCAGTTGCTAGGTATAAGGGCCCATCATAAAGCCAGGCCAGAGGAAACAGGATAAGCGCTTGAGCCAAGGCAGTAAAAAGCTCTCTGGGAAACTTGAAAGCCACACAAATGAAGTCTGCGTCTGCCATCTGGAAACAATAAACAAACAAACTCTGCCAGCCAAACAAACACGACACGGTGAGGGAGAGAGAGAGAGAGAGAGAGAGAGAGGGACGGACGGATTGGGAATGAACTAAGGACAGCGAGGGGAGAGAGAGAGAGAGGGAGAGATGAAAACACACATAGGCCATGTGCATGGCCCATTAGGGGCGAGTGATGAGGAGAAGGGCACAGAGGGCCACGTCTGCTGAACAAGGACTGCTTTGACGACGGGGTGAAACGCCAGCTCTGACCATGGATCCAGTGTGTGTGGCATGTGGGGGAAACCTGCTTCGACTGAACTGTGATGCCCGATGGATGCGGTGTGTGTGTGTGTGTGTGTGTGTGGCCGGTGATAAGCTCACATAAAGGGATAGACAGAACACAAGTAGCCCCGATGACAGGTGGAGCAGATTTAAGACTCCAAATATCCCCCATCACCTCTTCACTTTCTCTTTACCTCTCGCTAGGGCATCTCCCACACACACACACACACACACACACCGCCACACCCTTTTCTCTCCCCAGTCCTCAGGGTTCCATTTCCCCATTTACATGAGCTTCTCCATGGGAAACCAGGTCCATTATTAGCTTTCGCCTTATTGCTTATGTTCTTTTAATATTGCATTTGCATGGCCATTAAAGTCGGGGACGCAGCTCGGAAACCACGACGACTATCATTTGAATATTCTCGTCCCGTGAGTAGCCTAGTATTTTATTATACATAGCCTTAGCACACAGCATTGGTAATTCATGAGATTAAACAGTGAAGGGTGGGGGAGGGCATTTAACATCACCTAATATGGACTCCCTCGTTCCCTCTTCGTAGTAGACTAGGAGGATTTCTTTTTCACCACATCATGTGGGGAAAAATTAAAAAATTCAATCGCAACCTTTGCAAAAGGTATCAAATAAGGATTTTCTTCAGTGGAATTAAAAGTGCTGCAGCGAGTAAACAGCTGGGTTGAGCAGCATAGTTTCACCTGCTGAAGCTGTTGACAGTTGGGCAAAAAACAAGACGCCTCAGAAAAGCCAATCAATGAACTGTTCGGTCTGGCTGTCATTAACACACAGCCAGATATGAGATGGAAGGTTCCCCTAGAACATTCTACAACCAAAGGAGACATCGCTAACACATATACACACATAACACACACACCAATACAAACACACACACACACACAAACACACACACACCCACAGCAAAACACCAACCCCTCACAAAGCGCTCCTCTCCACACATCGCTGTCAACACTGACACCAAGGGGTCAGGCACGGTACTGCACCAATTTGCAACCGCAAACATTTTCTGACGACAGGACGAAACCTACCGAGAAGCACACAAACACGTGCACACGCACACACATACACACACACACACAGGTATAGCAGTTAAAGCACCACACCGAGCCTAGTCAACAAACTCAGTGTGCTGTAAACTCAGTTCCCCGACTCATTAAGTGTGTGTGTGTGGGTGTGTGTGTGTTTTACGTGTACCTCAGACAGGAAATGCTGGGTAAATTAGCCCTCATCGCCCTGGCACAGGCCTAGCCTACCAACCCTGGCGGTAAGCCAGCCCAGGTGGCGTGGGAGGACGAGCAGGAGAAAGAGAAAAGCACAGCCCTGACAGTGGAGAGAGGAACAGAAGGAGGAAGTAGGGGAACAGAGGACGATATATATATATAGAGAGAGAGAGAGAGAGAAAGAGAGAGAGAGCAGACTGAGAGATAAGTCGAGGTGGCGTTTTTCTCACAGTCCCTGACCCCATGACAGTTTTGGAGGGCGTCGGACATTTTCCACAAAGCGGGAACTGGCTCTGCTGTCCACCCCCCCGACACTACCCTCCCCTTCCCCCCTCCCCCACAGACTGAGGAGGGGCAGACAGACAGACAGACTCACCGGAGAGAACCTGGAAGTAATCACCAGGCCCACACACGCTCCTCCGACTGCTAGCCTGTTAACAGTAAGTGGGCTGTACAGTACCAGGCCAGCGCTCGTCTTTCAGGGGGCCATTAGCGGATCCTAATCATGCCTACAGAGCATGTTCCAATACAGTGGGACTAAATAGGCCTTTATCCCCAGCTACTGAGGCTTGGGTGGGCTTTACACGAGAGGTCAATGTCCCGGCATTCAACCTAAATGGGTGGCCATAAACAGGGAATTACTGATGTTCACAGGGAATTAGCTTCAGTAAATACAAATTGAGGTGGAACATGCCAATAAGGACGCGTACTGTAGGAGAGAGGCAGGCCTGCAGTCTGAGTGTACGGTATCTTTGGTTGGGTGTGTATCACACGGTGAACAGACTCAGACTGACTGATAGGCCAACCGATGGCTGCTGGTGTCCCAGGCACAGCCGTTTCTAGTGACACAGAAAAAATTATAGTTGATGTATTACTACCTTCATACCTAATACCTAAGAAATATTGGCATTGTCAAACATGTTGCCGTTCTCAGAAGGTGGCCTCACTGGCAGCCATTGTTCAGTGTGACCTGAGAAGGGTCACGTCTGTTTTCCACTGGACCGCTCCATCCCAGCTCCTCTGTTGTCATGAAAAACACAGCGTATTTCCCCAACTAGGCCGTTCCATCCCTCCACCACGCTCAATCTCTTAACCACATAAACCAGCCGTCAACCCTCCTCCCCCCCCGACCCCCCCCCCACACACACCTCTCCTCCCGGCCCCACCGCAAACCTCCAGAACAAGATTCTTTTGTTGCATTGTTCACACATTCCTCCTGCGTGGCCGTGTTTGTACAGATGCGCTCCCATATGCGCGGCGGAGGCCTGGAGGAAGGCCTGCTCCTGGCCCCCAGAGATGAGCCCTGTGATCAAAGGCACCGGGGCCAGAGGAGAGGCACTTGTTTTGGCCTGGCTGTTTTTTTGGACTAGGAGAGGGTGGGTGGGGGTGACGGGGTGGGGGGAGGGTGGAGGGGACCCGGGGTAACAGGTCCATCTGTTGGCCGTGTGGATTCGCTTCGGACAGCTCTGGGACAAGTGCGGAGCTGTCGCTGCGTCCCTTTCCTTCCAAGTCTCTCTCTCGCTCCCCCTCTCTCTCTCTCTCTATCTTTCTCTTTCTCTCTCTCTCTCTCTCTCTCTCTCTCTCTCTCTCTCTCTCTCTCTCTGTGCTGTCACTCTCTGAAACCCCCCCCACCCCCCACCCCCGTTTACTCAGCTGGCTCCCCAGCCCCTGGCCCAGGCTTTGTTTTCACACAGCAACATGTGTTAACTTAATGCTCTGTAACACATTTCAAAGGCAAGCTTAGCAGGGTCAACAACAGGTAATAGAGCGATTTATTGATGTACTGACTTGAAAAAAAAGGAAAGAGAGGAGGAAATGTGTTCTGTGACCACGCGCACACACACACACACAGACACATACACTACTGCTGATGTTCACGCCATTATGTGTCCGAGGTAGTTTTATTCAATCGAAGCAGACAAAATAATTGATCATCCTCTTTTGGGCCTAAAGGTCCAATCTTTTTTTTAAGTAAAAAAAGAGCGATGTCAGCTTCGAAACTGGTTTCGTTATTTGTCTCCTGCAAGATAATAATAATAATGTGCTCATTAGCAGCCGCTTCTATCTAAACCGTCACACAGGAGATTCGAAGCTGCAACCTCTTGATCTACAGTCAACTACTTCCACAGGGTTAGTTCCATCCCTGCATCTGGGGACATCACCGGCCATCTTTGGTTTATTTTCTTTGTTTATTTGTTTGGATCTCCGACAACTGCCACTAAGGTAGCAGCTATACTCTTCCTCATCAGAACTGAAGTCTAATCAGATGTTAGGACAGGAAAGGGATGAAATAAAGATCATTAGAAGGCCGGGACAAAGACCAGCATACTGTGAGCTGTGACTGGACCACACACAACCTGCCTGTCTGTCTGCTTTATCAGGGTGTCTAATGCCTACCTGGCTGTTACACATAGCTACATCCAATTCACTTCAACATGAAGATCTCTTATGTTTAAAATGACATTTTCTGTAGTATTTCTCAAACTAGAATCGTTTTATAGCATGTTGTGTAAAATGACTCATTTGTGATAATTGTGCAAGTATCTATTACATACTATTGTCTACATCCTTTAATATTAATCTGAATATGATCAAGGCATTCAAACTGACGCTCACAGTCAAATGCTTTTGCCTAGGCCCAGTCGATGGGGGACCTGGGTTGTTTTCCTGCCTGACAGGATTAAGGCCACCAACCAATGAGGAAATGAGGTGTCAACACATTGCTGTTTATTCAGCCCTCATTTATTTGTCTACGGGAAGCCCAAAAGCCCAAAATCAGCTTTACTCCGACACAGACCAGATGAGTGGAGGGACAGACTTGGAACATTTGAAATAATCTTACTCTATGTGTAGCAACAGTAAGGGGATACGCTGGGCAAAATGTCATCAAAACCAATTGTCTCGGACATGAATTAAATGGAGTTTCTCACTCTGCGACTGAAATTCCATCAAATGTAATGATTTCTTCTCTTTTCTTTTTCACAGACATAAATAAATCAAACAACAAATGCTTTGTAAATTGCACATAGCCAGTAGTCTACATTGTAGCCGTAAGAAAAATCACTCACAAAATGTGCAGGATGGCCGTCAGTGTGACTCCTGTTTCACACGTTTTATGTCTTTGGTTCCAGTTTCCACTTTCTGAGGTACTTTTTAAACTGACTAAGCTACACGGCCCAGTAACAGTCAGACACCAGGACGCCTTTACTGTTAAGAAGTCAGTGTGACGTGCCATCACAATAACAACCGGCACAATGGCAGCCGGCACATTATAGCATCCGGGGGCGAAGGAAAAACACCTTCCATTTATGTAAAAGGCCACTTCAAACCCCAGTGTATCGAGTGAAATGCCAAGTCTCTGCCCTGCTGTATGCAATTTCTCTTAATTGAAAACGTTATAGGGATGCATCATACGCACACGTTTTTTTTGGTGCTTTAAAAAAAAAGCGGGTAAGATTCTTGGACTGGAAGGTACTGGGAGGGGGAAACTGCCCATTAACTTATCAGGCTCAGGCCCTGGCTTCCTAATTGACAACCTCCAGGCCACTTTCATCACTTGTTGACTTAATAGCAGCAGCGGCGGTGCGTGTTTCCTCCGGGATGCAGTTGCATCTTTGACACAAGGGTGTTTTTGACACTGAACAGTCTGCTGCCAAGACCGGAGCTGCAGCTCCAGGCTGTCCATAAAACAGGCAGTACACATTCCTCTCCCTCTAACTCCTACTCCACTGGCTATTAGGCCTTGTTAACCGTGTAAACACCGCCGCTCAAACACGGCGAGGAAACCATCGTGCCCTTCTTTCGAAACAGGCGTCTATGAAATCACGGCCTTCTATTTCCAGTTCCTTCACTTTTCCATTCTCGTGGGATTAATGCGTGACAGAATATTACAAAATGTGTGATAATAAAAAAGACAAAATCCCAAGCCTGTAAATGCTCCATAGAATATGAATTAGCCGAAGTAAACAATAAGACCTCTATGATCAGAAGTGTTGCTGATCACAGATACCAAGCAAACCTCATTTAACCTTTAGGCAATACAACCATGTGTGCCGTTGTCATATACACACACACACACACACACACTGGCGTGACAGTCACTTCACACCGAAGATTCGCAGGGTCGTCAGAGCCTCTGGAAATTCATCTGCCTTGAATTAGAGCCACCTGGCTCTCCTCCCCTGATGACCAATAGGGGAAGATTACTAGAGCCTTAAAGCCACAGCCTTCTTTGTAATTCACATTGAAACTTTTTGAAGTCCCTCATTAAGATAGTCCAAAGAAATGAAGCACAGATGTACAAAACCAACAGTACAGTACAAGGAACCAGAATGTCCATGAGTGGAAGACACCATAGTTCTTCTGTCTAGCTCAATGATATCATATATTATGTATACCTGTATATATATTATATATTATACACATCCTTAGATTAACCAAAGTTTGACATTTAACCAAGGGATTGTCTTATTAAATGGAACTTACAGACATACTACTTTGTGGCATTCTGTACTACTACTAGTTGCCTGATCTTTATCTTAAATTTAACAGGATACAACTCAATAACGAGCCCACGTAATACATTTCCCCCTGTAGGCCTACAGTGTACATGCAGTAGGACTACAGCATTATTTAGGAATGTAATGCTTTAATATGATTTACGTTTCCCACCAAGTGCAGTAGCACTTGCTGTGGCACAGCCTTCCAGAGGACCTCGATGTCTCAAACAGCTCGCTCACATAATGGACAGGTTTGTACCCCACTTAACGCTACATACTACAAGCTCGAGCGGTGAGCTGCATCGTTGACTAGAAGATTAGGTTAAACAAGTGGGAAACAGAATAATCAAAGAATGAAATGGGCTACTGTAATGTCAGAATGTGTACAACTTTCTAGCCTGTTTTGGGTGACACGGGTTGTCAGACATTAAAAACAATAATTGGTAAAAGCTTTCACAGCCATACAGGCTATTACAGCAGACTAACGTAATATTATATCATCATTTACCAACACAATGTCAGTTCGTTGCCGACCGACAGTAAAATGATCAGTCCTCGCGGTAAGCTTATAATGCCAGCATGTCTGAGACATTCCATACTAAATAGCATCTCTGCTTCAACACTGTTTAACAGGCACTCGTGATAAGTACAGTAGTCACAGTCTGCATCATATAAGTGGGTAGAAATCAGGACTTACTGAGAAGCAGTTCGTTTGACAGCTCGACTCATGTACAGCGCCATGTTTTCTGCCTACGTAATGGCAGTTCTTAAAACGATTGGTTACAAGTAAGCACTTGGAGCCCTCTGGTTGGCTTTAAAATGAAGAGGGCGGGCATGAGCGGTAACGCGGCACATGGCTTCATGTAAACAGTCTAATGACATTTTACTTTCCCTACGTTTTATTTATTAGAAAAACGATTAAAAAGGCATGTATGTAGTTGTTGTTTTTTCATACACACACAAAAAAATTATGGATAAATGTTATAGAGGTCATGCCGCTAATTAGTTGGAGGTGGTGCGGGCGGCGGAGGTGGTGAACTCATTTCCACCGTAAATTGACGTTTATAGAGTGAAAAAATGCTAAACACATTCATTATTTGAAGAGACTTATTTTAGACCTAATATTTTGAAATTAATCATGTACACTTGGAAACTACGTAATAAAAGATTAGACTTCGTTCTGTTGACTGATTATTACATTTAATAGACACTATATTATCCAATGAGTCTATTCATCAGCTGTGAGCCATGCAAATTCCTCTTCAGTGAGTTGATTACTTCACAGATGGTCCTTCTCCACAGTCACTCGATGGCCTTCTGCTCACCAGAGAGAAATAAGGACTGAGAGAGGGAGCTTAAAGCAGAGAGAGATAGGAAGAGATGGAATGGGCATGGTAAAGAGGAAGAGAAAGAGAGAGAGAGAGAGAGAGAGAGAGAGAGAGAGAGAGAGAGAGAAAGCTTACAGCACCAGCACGGCACTTCACCCCAGGTGTCCTCTCTCTCAGCAGAGGTGAATTACGACCACTACCGTCAGCCAGGTCCGAGTGTGGCGCACAAATGACACGCAGTATTTGCCATGATTAAGTCAGCAGGGGATTCGCTCCAAATGTCAGTATTCAGAGAACAGCTATTCCACCGTGTGTGCGCAGCTTGCTGAGACTTACTGTACCTCTAAAAGGTAGAAGAGGTGGAAGTATAAGACAAAAACAGACATACAAACACAGCCTTGAGCTGAAAAAGTCTAAAATATTTGTATTATGTACAATCAATTGCTTTTATAAGTAACAAACTGTGCTATGGCACATATTAGATGGTGGCACACATGGCACATAAATATACTATACCAAGAAACGATTTGTTGTGTTTTATCAATTGGAAAACAAATTTGAATTGCATCAGTGTAGCTTTAAAAATACATGCATAGGTAAAACAGTTTTAGGAGGCACCTCGCATAAAGATGTATCTTCAGTCACTTTACACTAACTGAACACCGCCCTACATAGCAGCCCACAAATGGTCATAACAGCAATGAAATAATATTATACTCCAGAGGCTTATTCTGAATTCAATCAATACTGTCACTTTGCAAGGCAACATAGGTGTTGTTGTGATGATGTTCCTAACCAACAGCTGTGTATTGATATTATCCACAGTGACTTCCAATGGCCTATAATGACTGATCGTCTCTCTCCCTGCATCTTTCTGCACAGGACTGAATTAATTTATCACTAACATCGACTTTGGGATTTCACTATTCTTTACCCCAATGGATGATAGACCACAGACGGAATGATAAGCAATGGATTCTCTTTACACATAACTGAAACATGAGAGATTTCCTCATGACCTTCGATAAAAATGAATGTCATTTTCACAATAGTCATTTTTGTCCTTCAAAGAAAAACGACTTTACCCCAGAAATTATTTCCTCGGATAAACACGGAACGTTTTTCAGTTTTGTCAATTGATGCAGAGGGATCTTTTGGGCACCCTGCCATGGATATAGCGGAGACAGAAAATGCAATGTTTTTTAGAAAATTCCACTCATGGGTTACTTGGAAACTCCCTCCCCCCCCTCGTTCATCGAACACAATTGTAGTCTACTAATCCAGTTTTGATAGCATTTGGCACACTTTCTTTGGATCACAGCAAGATGCTCAACTTCCATTCTGGTCTCCCCTAGGAACCTCTGAGCCCGAGAAAGCAGCCGCCTCCAGGTCGTGCCAGAGCAGAGGGGGGGTTGGGGGGGCTCCTCATAAGCACAGAAAATTATTTTTCGATTCAGTTCGGCCATCTCCACAGACACACACATGTGAGGTTCACACACACACACAGACACACACGCATACATAAACACACACACAGCCACGGGACGAAGCGTAAGCTACAGTGAGTTACATTTTGGTCGTTTGAAAACCCGACAACGTGTTTCAGATGTGTTTTTTTCCCGTCAATCTCATATGTCACCATTATCTAATGACCTCTGTGTAAGGCGATGGAATATCAAATTTGATACAAAAATACATCTTCTTATCCAGATCCCCTCCGCTCCCTGTCTGTAGTCCCTGATCCAAATGGACAATGCATCACCAGGACTTGGAGCCTCAGATGTCTGGGTTCATTAAAAATCTTGAACTAGTGCCAGGACTGGAGCCAGAGATAAAAGAAAAATGAAAGGATGACAAAATTTATGGGTGGCAAGTCACCACCTCTCCCTGGCATTTATAATAAACAAATGGTTTCTGTTTCCAATTTAAATTTCTCATTATACTGTGACTTTTGGAAAATGTGTTTTGATTTACCAATATTTTATCTGCACAACTGTATAATTGATTAGATTTACATGGCTCTGATTTTAATACCGATCGCCTCCCCAAAAAATAAAATGATAACAACTCCCGAGGCGCATTTACATGATACAAAACAAACGCACATATCAAACAGGACTGCCTGAGACATTAATTGGCTATAACCACCATAGAATCCAATTCATCTCTCTCAGAGACAGTTCTGTGAGGGGGCCCCCCAAAACATGTTGAGACTGACTTCACAGGCTTGGTGAGATGGACATCAATGCAGTGTGTTGGTGCTGGCCACATTAACCCATGGCTAAATCCCATCACACAAATGTCAGTGGATCTGTTATGAAACCCTGACATTTAGATCCAAGGTCTCCATTGTGGTTTTAGAGGATGGCACATGTTTGTCCGTTCTTGGCACCCATCCTACCTATGCACGCACGCACACCAACCCAGCTTACTGTACCTACACATTGGAGCCCTAAATGTTGGAAAGGGCTACTTTCATGTGTCAAGATTTTAGTTACATAATTCATCCTTTTTTTGTTGTCAAGTTAATTATTTTGCTACATGCTTTGTTCCAAGATGTCTTGCAACTCTGTTTGCCAAAGATATGTCACCCTTTTAGGGCCATAAAATCATATTTCATACTGTATTGTTTTTGGCCAAATATTAATCTTAACCCTAATCAGACATAGAATTTAATATAATTTAATATTCATATTCTGTAAGTGAAATAGTGAATTGAAACAAAAAGATACTTATGTCACACATACAAATAAAGAAGTAAAATAAAATAAATAATTTCATTTGATTTGATTATTTATACTGTAATAAACACATATTTTTACATTCTTTATCCTTGCTGTTGACGTCAAATTAAGTATGCATTGTGATGATGATAATAATAATCCCATCAGACAGTAGTACTATCTAACCAGTGTGAAGAATTCCTCCTCTTTCCAGTAGCCTATATAGTTGTAGTGTATTTGTGCAGTTGGGCCTATCACATCTGAGGCCTAGTTAGAGAAGCAGACACCAGGTCCGGACTGGCCCAACATCAGACATCTCCCAGACAGCCCGCAATTCACCGCACCTCCTTTGCCCACTATCACCAAAGCATTCCAGGCCACATCCGAGAGCTCGACATCTCAGGAGTCGGTGGAAATGAGGAGCAGAGGTTCAACAACAGGAGGAGCGAAGTGTCATCGGGGCCTCATGTCATGACCACAACACCTAGAACCCACGCATCCCTGACGGACGGGAGTTGCTGCATCATTGCCTGTTCGAATTAGCCATCAGGATAGAGAGAGAGAGAGGGCAGAGAAAGAGAGAAGCAATGTCTGTCTCGGGCAATGAAGGATTGCCTTTCCTTCACGTCTCTCTCTGTCCTCCACTCCTCCTTCCCTTCCCCCCCCCTCCCCTACCCCTTCATCTCTCGCTTGCCACCACCGGCAGTCCAGATCAGGAATTACAAATGATATCATGACAAAAATGTTCACGCTTTTCAAACCAGTGATGTTTTACCGTCTCATTTACGATGATACCTTGTTACGGTTCCAGCTGTGAATCAGGGATGCGTCGTGGGGCTGGGGGCCCGCCCCCCACTGAGCTTGGCCAATGACCCGGAAGGCAATAGGGGATGCCAGAGCCTGCAGCATGTGCTGCTCTGACAGAGCAGCAGGGCACTGTCAAAAACCCTCCCATAACAAACTTTCCAGATCACTCCGTTTTTAACAGATGAGTAAGCACTGGCGCTGGCTTTTTTCTTCTCTCTCTAGCTCTCTCTCTCTCTCGCTCTCCCTCTTTCTCTCTCCCTCCCACTCTCTCTGCCTCTTCCCCTCTCTATCTCTAAATCTGTCTCTCTCTTTCTCCCTGTCCTCTCTCTCTTTCTCTCTCTAGCTTCAACGAGGAGTTGGTGGATTTTCCCTTCTGCTTTGACACACATAGAGATACATGCCTCAGGGGTGGGGGGATTGGGGGGGTGGAGCATGAAGGGGTGTAGGGTTGTATCTAGGGAGGGGGAAGGAGATAGTGTGTGGCAGGGTCAGTGCATGGGTTAAGCAACAATTCGGATGGGTGCTCGTAACGCAGGAGGGGCAGGGGGCAGAGAGGGGCACTAGTACACCAGCTCGAGAGGGCAAGGGGATCAACATGGAGTCACATAAGGCCATCGTTTCCTATTAGGATCCATTAGAGCAGTAGTCTTCAACCTTGGTCCTCAGGGCCCACGGTCCTGTATGTTTAAGATGTTTCCCTGCTCCAACACACCTGATACAAATGAATGGGTTGTTATCGAGCTCTGCAGAAGCCTGACGATCACTTTTGATTTGAGTCAGGTCTGTTGGAGCAGGGAAACATCTCAAACATGCAAGACATGGGCCCCAAGGACCAGTGGTTGAAGACCACTGCATTAGAGCAGCAGTGAATACTACTGCTTGCTTTACAGTTCCTTACCTCATCGGTGCATTCTGTACACCTGTTTTGATGACCACACAACACTGTTTAACACCTGGACAATCGATTTCAAACAACGGCCGTCCTTTTCTTAACGATAGAGCAATACGTCGATTCATACACCGAACAACGTTGGCTGCATCCTCTCAGTGTACCAGCAAAAAGGATTTGAAAAAAACGTCAATTGTGAAGCGCAAGAAGAACAAACAGCTCATCAAGCAGCTAAATCTAATCATCTTTACTGTCTAACAGAACGTTGGGCTTGTTTGGGTTTTCCAGACTAATTCCCTCACGCGATCCCAGACCCTGCGCTGGCACTGCATTACTGGGATGATGTGACGCAGCCTGATGGAGCTCCAGGTGTCAGGAGGCATTAGGGCCCCGGACCCTAACCCACAGACCCGCTGACCCAGACAGAGAGACAGAGAGAGAGAGACAGGGAGAGAGGCAATGAGAGAGAGAGAGAGAGAGAGAGAGAGAGAGAGAGAGAGAGAGATAGAGAGAGATAGAGATCGATAGAGATAGCTAGATAGAGAGCTATAGATATCTCAATAGAGTCACATATCGATCTGCTCCCATCATCTCTCTCGCCCCATATCTCTAGCTCATCTCTATCCCACTTCATAGCTCTCGCTCTCTCTCTAGCTCGCTCTCTCTCTCTCTCGCTCTCTGCTCTCTCTCCTTCGCTCTCTATGGTTTGTGACAAAAAAGAAGACAGCGACAGATGGTGTTAAGAGAACCGAAGTGTGAGAAGTAAAATTAAGAAAATAAATTACGAGAGAGAACAGAGAGACAAAATTTAGAGCGTAAGAGGGAGATGAGGGAGAGAGAGGAGGGAGACCAGAGAGAGCTAGAAAGGGGGGAGATGTGAGCTGGTCCGCACATTACCCAAATCACAGGAAATGGTTTTTAAGGGCTTTTTTCCTGTTCGGTTCACTCTGATTCCCACTTTCTCACTTCATTGAACTGATTTAATGAGCAGGTCTAGCCTCAGACCTCAGACTACCACCATCTTGGGCACCAGTCACTCAGCTGAGGGCTGTGTTTGTGTTGCATGAGAGGTTATGAGAATAACACAGGGATGAAGACACACTCGCACTATGCCGAATGAATGGATCCACTGGAGTGTTGGCCACAGACGCGAGATGTGTCTGACCCGTGAGCGTTTGGAAGTTCAGCTGCGGGTGAACAGCCCAATAGACAAACTGTTGTGCCGCAACGAAGATAGCATTTCACCTTCTCTCCCTGGCCTTGTATTCAACACCGTGTGTTAGAATGTGTCTGCTTTTGTGTGTCCCCATTCACACTGTATGTGTCTGTACATGTGTAGGTGTGTACAGTAAGCGTATGTGTGTGTGTGTGTGTTTATGAATGAGCGTCCTCAGTAGTAGTAACCTCTCCCGTGGGCCTGTAGTACTCTACTCACTGCACTGATGTGGAACAAGCCCAGCTGGACTTTGACCTGGCAACACCCCACACACACACACACACACACACACAAAACACCACGCAACACGACACGGCCAGTCTGAAAGACATCCAGAACATCAGAAAGGACCTAAAGCTGTGAGAGCCCGGTTCATGTCAGGACAGAGTTCCACGTAGCACACAGTCGTGTCAACCTCGGTCTGTCTGAGGTTTGCCCCCCCGCGTGCCTTGTAAAAATACACCACTCCTCGACACACTGGACAGAGAGTTTGTACAACAGTATCCATCACGCCAACACGTCTTCCTTTTCAACAGACAGAGAGACTTGAACGTGCTTCTTACTGTTCAGGCGTTTTACCACTCCACTTATATTTGCATGTAGAAATGTATATGAACTGATTCATTAGTCATGTGTGTGGTGCTGTCTTTACCTCTGCCTCCATCAGGCGTGTCACTGACACGAGAAACATGATGGAATCCCTGTTCTCCCCAAAGCACCGCCAGTGCTGCCTCTGTGCAAAGTGGTCACAACTGACTGGTTACAGTCGCAAGGACACGCGTTGGCTGTAGACAAGCACCAAATGTCATACAAGTGACCCGTGAATTTTTAATACAAGCAAACGATGACAGTAAGACAAGCGACCAGGCAGAGAGGTGACCGGGGCGGGGAAACTTACTGAACCATAGCCAGGATTAAAGGATGAATAAGTTCCAGTGCTGTGTGCTTGCCCTGGTCCCAGTCCCAACTACCTCAACCCTAACCTAGCCCTGGTCCCAGTCCCAACGACTTCAACCCTAACCTAGCCCTGGTCCCAGTCCCAACTACCTCAACCCTAACCTAGCCCTGGTCCCAGTCCCAACTACCTCAACCCTAACCTAGCCCTGGTCCCAGTCCCAACTACCTCAAGCCTAACCTAGCCCTGGTCCCAGTCCCAACTACCTCAACCCTAACCTAGCCCTGGTCCCAGTCCCAACTACTTCAACCCTAACCTAGCCCTGGTCCCAGTCCCAACTACCTCAACCCTAACCTAGTCCCGGTCCCAGTCCCAACGACTTCAACCCTAACCTAGCCCTGGTCCCAGTCCCAACTACCTCAACCCTAACCTAGCCCTGGTCCCAGTCCCAACTACCTCAACCCTAACCTAGTCCCAGTCCCAGTCCCAACGACTTCAACCCTAACCTAGCCCTGGTCCCAGTCCCAACTACCTCAACCCTAACCTAGCCCTGGTCCCAGTCCCAACTACCTCAACCCTAACCTAGCCCTGGTCCCAGTCCCAACTACCTCAACCCTAACCTAACCCTGGTCCCAGACCCAACTACCTGAACCCTAACTTAACCCCGGTCCCAGTCCCAAATACCTCAACCCTAACCTAGGCCCGGTCCCAGTCCCAACTACCTCAACCCTAACCTAGCCCTGGTCCCAGACCCAACTACCTCAACCCTAACTTAACCCCGGTCCCAGTCCCAACTACCTCAAACCTAACCTAGCCCTGGTCCCAGTCCCAACGACCTCAACCCTAATCTATAGCACCAGCACTGTTTTATGAAATCCAATCTTCTCTCTGTTGTAAAGATACAACACAATAGCTGTGTTGTTTTACGGTGAATAACTTCACACCTTGAAGTTAGTCACTGTATCCAATCATTCACTGTTTACAGTTCCAAATGTATTTATTATTAACCATTCAGAAATGGTCAAAGAAAGCCACAGAATGCCTCTCTCCACCCCCTCCCACCCTCCCTCCCTCGCACCCACCCCCCCACCCCTCCCCTCGCTTCTCGTCTCTCCCCCAGCGATGGTCAGCCTGTTTAACCAGGATGTGTTGGCACCTTGATTATATAAATACCCACACACCCTGGGCATAAGAAAGCTGTCAGCACAACATTTGTTATCCATTTTTCACCACCCAAGGCAGTCAAGACTGCAAGAAAAAACAAGACAAGGCGTTATAAATGTATACCAACACTTACTATTTTGCCCTTTGGCAAATTTTGGCAGCTTAACAGATGGGGTTTATATCGGCACCCTTTAATTTTATGTAGGAGGGCTGTCCAACACTTCATTCAATGAGCTCTCACCTCTACTCATGCTTGCTTACTGTATTTAAATTCTCGTGTGCTTACATAGACAGTCTCTCTGTCTCACGTATACTCTCACCAACCAGTAATAACACACATTCTCTCCGTCTCATCTGTTTACCATTTGCATGTGTGCATACGGTAGGAAACAACTGTGAGCTGATGGGAAACATTACTTCCAAAAAAAAGCTGAAACTAATGGCCAACCGAATGGTTCCAAGTTCAAAGTCTAATCCTAACCCTGACCTTGACCCTGATCCTAACCACACAATTAGAGTATGCTTCAGAATGGGATCTGTGAGCTTCCTATTCAACTTGTATTATTTAGTCATGTGGAACAAACATTTGGTTTGTTTGGAGAAAAAACCTAAACGTACACACACACATGAAGGAAGTGACACATTCAAGGTGCAAATGTAGTGACTGGAACACGGTTCTGGCTGGGAAGCTCAGTGATTGGCAGGAAGAAGAGTAAGTGGTGCATGATCTGACCCAGTCGGAGACAAGGGCTGTGATGACCACACCACCACCCCCACGCCCCCCCATCCCCCACCCCCCCCTCTCTCCTTCCATCCCACCGTAAATAGATGAAAGCACATCTGTTTCTGCGACCAGTAGCCACACATCTCTAATTGCGGCCTGGCCTTGATGCCTGTGAGCGAGCCACTGGACGCTAAGCAGTTTGGACACGGGAGACGCTACAGCACATTACGAGAAGAGCCCTACCATTAGAAGGCACCGGATAGGGAATTCTCTGGAGCCGCGGCGTTAGTGGAAGCTGTTTTGTCTTAGGGCTGACTGAAATAGATATCGCAGCCACAGCCTGGGGACTGGAAGCTGGAAGGGCTGGGAGCCGACCGTACAGCTGAGGCTGGGGCAGCAGGTCTGGGCCTGGGGTTAGGGAATAGGGCTGGGGCTGGTTGCACAGCTGGGGCTGGGCTGGGGCAAAAGGTTTGGGCCTTGGGCTGAAGGACGCCAATGGGTATGGGACATTGTTTTGAGGTGATACAAGAGAGATGTTTGGACAGGAATTGGCCTGGTGGAAGGGCTGGACTAGGCTTGGCTTAGCTAAGACTGGACTGGAGACATACTATGCATCCAGGGATGAGGGAATAAGTATGAAGGTGGGGCTAAATTCAGGTTGGGGCTAAAGACAAACTGTGCTGTTCTGAGTTGACCTAATCATGGTTTGTTTTGGTTTAGTTGAGCTAAATAAGGTCATTACCGTCATTACTGGCCTGGATGGGATGAAGAATATCTGTATGGGTATGAGGTCTAAAAACGGTCAGCATCGGTCTGGCTTGGCCTGAGCTGGAAGGCCACAACCAGAGTGACCAGAGACGCCTCAAGTTGTCTAGTTGTCACAGTGTGACGCTGATTCGGACTAATGAGCAGCATTCTGTCAGCACACATCTGCCCCCTGTACACTGGTGAGACCTGGCAGTCCCAGAACCTGCCGGAATCCCTGGACCAGTCTGGGCCGGCCCGGACCACTCCAGGTCGACCCAGTAGACCCTGAAAACACGCAGCACGCACCAAAGCGCTTCACCTGACAGGCTGACATCGTTGACCGTATATCTGAGCCCACGGAGAGGTCACAACCTCCCTGATAAACCGAGGAAATAAACAGGTCAGGAAGACGAGTCCACTAAAAGGGAATCCACACGCAACACATCATCCAGCCTGCCCGGGAAGATGGGAATGCTTTATCAAAGCAGAAGGGAAGCACTCGGTAAGGAGTGCTTTAAAGATACCAGTTGGATCTCATAGAAATCCAGAGAACTGGATTGTCTTGTGTCTTGTAGAATTCATGTACACCTGGGTGTTCACTAATGAGTGACATTGCTTATTGCTGTGCTTTACTTTCTCAACAGTTTTATCACACCAAACAATCTAATCAAATATTAGTGTGCTTTTACTAACAATGTAGCTTTGGTCATTATTAAGGCTATTTTAATCGTAATCCAGTACATTAATTTTGAACAGTCAGTTATGTTCTCAATTGAAAAGAAAATGCAGCTAATTATGTAAAAATAACATTCAGTTCGGAATAGGTCTCTTAAAGAGAGAAGTCCAGTTGGCCGAGAAAAAAAGGATAAGGATAATGATGATGATGATGAAGACGATCTGAAGAGTGACAGACAGCAGTCTCTCCCGGCTCCTGAACGGTCTCCGCAGATGGACCGGCCCTCTGGAACATTCCTCGTGGCCATCCTGCTGGACAAAATGGCACAAAGGTTTACTAAACATCATTGTGGCTGCGGCACCAATTACAGTTAATATACATCAAACAGCCCAGGCCCAGACCGAGAAACAGACTGATCACTCCAATGACGGCAACTGTCAGTCTAGCAGGCCACGACGAGAGCTGTTGAAATGATTAGTCTACGCCCTCGTGAATGAAACAGCGATACAAGCGCCCGAGACGACATCTAGAGTATGGCCCGAATGACCCGAGAAAGCTGCTCGGCTACGACCGAGCCAATCCAGCCATGTCTTGAAGCTCAGCCGGGTCTGTCTGTCAGAAGAATACCGGCTTTGTTTTGAGGGGATCCCATGTACATGTTGAGGGAGAAAATCATGACATAGGAACAGCTACCCAAAATAGAGCGATTGTTCCGCTGGCTTTTGTTAGGTCTTGTGTGTGTGCAGGCCGGAGGAGGACAGGTTTGATCTCTTCCACTGTGGAGCCTCTGCCGTTACGAGGCCGTCTTTGTCCCCTGTCCCCCTCTATTGTGATGCTAATCTCACATTATTTTTTTGAGGGTCCATGGCTCTGTGCGTGTCCGCAACCACCGGTCTGGGGCAGCGAGGGGCAGAAGGTTCAAGTGTAAATGTCAACATCGCTCTCCAGTAGGAACGGCCCTGCGAAAGATGAAGGAAGGGAGCGAATGAGGGGAGAGGAGTAAATACACGCAGGCATTTTTCAAATTCAAAGTCCTCTTCGGTTCAAACGTCTACTTCGCGTCACATCTCATAGTCTCGTGTCTCCTCTCATCATCTTCTCGGGTGTGATGTGTCAACAATAAGCAGGAAAGAACAATGAAGTGAAATGAAGAGTTGGTCTTCTTGATTTTATAATGGCAGCTCTGCCACTGGCTGTAACCATGTCTCATGCTAACATGAAACACAACAATAACATTCGCCAAAAGCAGGTCAGACAAGTGATCCGTGAGGCCGGCCCACGTGCATGCACCCCCTGCCCGGCTACCAGGCTAAAGGTTGGGGAATGGGGGACAGAGGTTTTCGAGGCTCAGGGCTAGAGGGAGGAGAATGGGGGGGTTGGAGGTTCGGAGGCTGGGTGCGGAGGGACGAAGGCTGGGGGAGCGGTGGTGTGAGAAGGCTCCACCTCGGGCCCGGGTGTGAAGTCACGAGCAGTTCACGGGGATGTGGAGCCGCCGAGTGCGTTTCGCAACCAGCTGACGCAGTATCAACACGCTGACACGTCCCATTAGAGTAGACTGACGCTGAGGTGCGGGAGACAGCAGGAACTGAATGTAGGCTATATCCTGTAGACCTACACCTACACAGGCACACTCAAACACCCCCTCACACACACCTGCTACATACACTCAAACACTCCCTTACACACACCTGCAGAGCGGACAGACCGCCAACATTCTCAAAGAGAGACCGTGTCTCTCTGTTCCGGTCTTCCATGCAACAGCTCTCCCGCAACAACTCTCCCACACACACCTGCTTCCTTTGCCACCCTTTTACACCTGATTTGCGTGGCTTTGCGTAGGAGGTGTGTGTGGGTGCACGCAAGTTTATTTTTTGCCTGCGCATGAGTTGTGAAAATACACGTATGTCATGTATGTGTGTTTGTATGTCTGTATCGATGTGTGTGACTGTGTACATGTTTGTGTGCGTGTTCATTTGGGTAAGTGTGTGTGTGCGTGCGCGTGTGCGTGTGTGACAACGTTACCTCCGGTCACCCGTTCCGCACATGGCTGGATTTATAAAGGGTGTTCCTCAAAAGCAAAGTGCTCACTGTTTGAATAAATTGCCGTGCTAAAGCTGACAAGCGTCGGGCATAAGTGTGAACGGGGAGAGTGTTCACGCGAGGCCAGTGGACCAGGGGGACAGGCAGACGGGGACCTAGGCGGGACTGGCTGGACCGGGCTGGTCAGGCGACTTCTCGTTCCACAGGGAGAGGTGGCGATGATGAGAACAGACACAAGCCACATGAGGCCCCCTGACAAAGAAGGAGTGCCCTGCGGTATCTCCAGTCGCATGCACACACACACACACAAACACACACACACAGAGATGAATGCGAGCGTGCACATGCCCACACAAACACTCACACACACGAGTCTCCTGTCAGTGTTTTAGCGTTTATCAGAATAGATCTAACTTTGCACTGGACTTAAGTATTTAGACCAACACTTCACACAGTAGGAGGGATACGGCATAGAATATCGATACCAATGTGCTTCTCTATTCACACTACAGGATGAGAGGAAATGCTATTTCAGACGAGGAAGAGTAGTTTTACGGTTTTACACCAAAGCGTGAAAGCTGTATTTCCTTCTTTTAGATTTTAGATTATGGTTGTACACCCTCTAGTGGCACATAAATTAACAACAAGTAAAAATGTATTCAAGAGAACATAACATTTTATTGAACTAGCAACTGCATACTATGGCAATATTTAAATGTTAATAGATCAGCGCTGAAGTGAGTGAAAGACTCATTGCCACATTTTAAACGTGGCTGTACTTGGACTTTGTCCACTCCAATCTGAAGACACAGTTGAGTAACATTTGATATTAAATTCAATCTGGCAGCTAAAAACATCCCAAATTTGGTCAGGCACCTTTTGTGGAGCCATGCTGGTGAGTTGGTGGAGGATGTGGACATGAGAAGTCATCCCCAGTTTGGCTCACCAGTAGACCCCTGGTCTCTCCCCTGCTCAACCAGGCCACCTTTAAAATGATATGCCTTCTGGGGTTGCTCTCTCGTGGGCTGTCGTTGCACCATTGACTACATCTATTTTCCCTCCAAATCAGTCTCACCCCTCCCTTCCACTACCACTCATACAACCGCCACCCCACCACACCCTCCTCTCTCTCTCTCTCTCTCTCTCTCTCGCTCCCTATCTCTCTCTCTCTCTCTCACACACACTCTCTCTCTCTCTCCTGTTTTACCCACCACTATAAAGGTCACATTTCTGAGAAGTGACTTCCATGCATGTTCCATGCTGGGGTCGTCACTTTCAATTTCCTAAAACCTTTCATGTCACACACCCATCATGGCACTGGGCTGTGCGCGCCGCTCCCAGTACTGCGGCCCGATTCAGGCTCAAGACTTCAGATTTGTCTGTCTAATTGTGCTCACAGATCATACTGTTTTATAATTAACATGATTTATCACTTACCGATTCACCATGAAAACCACCTAATACCTTACCAACCAAGTTAGCCAATGTGGGATCCAGTAAATTAGGCCAGCAAAATTAGTACTGGAAAGAAAAGAATGTAGAAAGAAGTGTATAGGCCTACGTGAAACTCAGTGACAGCATTTACGGATAATCAACGAAAAAGGATGTTGTGTCCCCGTTTTTTTTTCAGAGATAGGAGTTCTGAGAAAGGGGCAGAAGGAGGACACCCCTGCGTCCACACTGTGTCCATGAATGCAGGTTCCAGGGACTCCCCTCTGAGCGCATACAATAACAATTGTCATCTCCCTATCCGACCCAGCGTACGCGCGGTCGAATCTTAAACTCCGGAGCTCCGGATTAATGGAGCGTGAACCCTCCCCGCTCTCAGGTGACGGTGGATGCATGGGACTCGTTTCGTGATCTAAATGAGCTGTATCATAACCGCGTGTGACTGGTGACGATTGGTGACCTTTCGTTAGTCCAGAGCCATCGGCTTCAATTACTCGGCGCACGCTAGCTTGCCAGGCTGAGAACCAGCTGAGCCTGACCGCTTAGAAGCTACGAGAAGGCCTCTACTGTACTCTGTTGTAGCCTACTTCTGCCACATTGTAACTGGTGGTAGGAACCATTCCTGTAACTGGAACCCTAAATTAATCTGTAACTGTGCTTGAAATGTGAGGATTTCTGAAACTGTGACAATTAACCTGTTATTATTGAATCTGTCACTGTAACGTCAACTGTCACTGAGATTGGCTACAATTTCTGGGGAAATTGTGAGGTGTGCTTGCGTCGGTGAACGATGGGTCCGTTTTGTTACTGATATTTTACGACTGATCTTTCTGTATATTTAAAAAAAGAATGCATAATTATTATTTATGAAGATGGCAGATTAAAGCATACATGGATTGCTGCTCATTTACACTTCAAAATACAAAGATTGAAGTGTAGGAGAATGAAACCGGCTTCTCTTGTAATTTCCCTTAGTGCAAGAGGGGATTGTGATAGGCTATGTTGCAGCCTCAGTTAGTTGGAAAAAGTTGCATCAAAACGAAGAAATTGGGCAGTATTGTGTCAAAATCGTCCTAACCCTAATCTAACAACGTTGTCACAAGCAGTAGGCCTAGGTCTCGGCCTATTTTAGCTGGAATGGCGATTAAAACAGTACCCTCTGCAAACTAAAAATATTCCCCCCAAAACGTGAATAAGCTTGAAATGTATTGGAAAACTGGCTAATATAACACGTTTACTATAAGTGATCATTAGTAGTCAATAATGTCAGTAACGTCCCTAGCTGTCTGAAGATTAAGGTGTTTTGTGATGTCACCAGCTATCAGCGCTGTAAGTAAGGGTGAAGAACATTCAACTTCATCAGCTTTAATACTCCCTCTATATCAGCCTCTCTCAATCCTGTCATTGATCCTGGTCCTTGGGCCTACTGTAGCCCTGCATGTTTTTAGATGTGTATCTGCTCCAAATGACTGGGTTGTCAAAACAAAAGTTGGAAGCAAGATACCATCTCTTGTGCCTTGCCAAAGGCAAACACACCCAATTAACATTTTAACAGCTCTAATTGAAACTACTGCAGCTGGGGCAAAACTTGCACACTGTCCTCAAGGATAACTTCATCTTATTCATTAGCATTACCTGGGTGTCAGTTGAACAATAAGACACTTCATAAGAAATTCTGCTTTTCAAAAGGTCACGTGAATTCCCGCTCAAACTAAAGACACAATCAGTTAAGTTGGACTCAATGTGAAGTTTAAAACGGCCAGGTGTTCACACTGAACAATGTCTATCTGAGGCTCCTTTATCTGAGAGATCTCATTTTCACACAGCTTGCTGGGTTTGGGCTCAAACACAGTAAGAACACCGATACAAGTCACTGACGGGTGTATCTATTTTTCTTAGAGAGTTTCTCTCTTGCTCAGAAGAATGAGTTTGCAACAGCAACCCACTCAGCTGATGTCACCTTGTAAATATGCTTCCAACCACTTGATGCAAAAACTGCCATTGTTTTAAGCATCCCACACGATATACTCTGACAAGACATCTGTACAGTTAAAAACTGCAGATTAAAACGTACATGTGTGTGAAAATAGACATAGTATGCATTACTATGGGACAGAAGTTTTACTAGCAACATAATAAATATGTGTCCATTCACAGCCTCACAGTCTTCACACAACCCGCTGTAAAACAGTTATTTCATGCCTCTCTGCGGTGTGCATGATTTCAGTCTCGATGTTCGACACTCGCTGTTTAGAGGTCGTGTGACTACAACCTTATAGAAATGATTCATCCACATCACAGGATTCCGATGCCGCAAACCCACCCCGCACACACCCACCGCCACTGCAAATTCTGCTTTCTCCTAATCTTCCGACATCTCCACCTCAAACTTCTCCTCACCTCGGGGTTCACACTCTGCAGCGTGGCAGCCACTCAAACAGGATACACGTCCTCAAAAGCTCCTCTAACCTTTCTTATCTGTCACAGTTCCAATCATACAGGACATACTGGAGCATGCACTCTCTTTCTTTAAAGAAAGTATACACGTGCATGGCGATGCTGTCTGCTTCAGACGGGCTCACTGCTATGGCAGCCAGTTTGACTGTGGAGTTTATCAGTGAACTGTCGGACCTGCATCACGTCTAGATGCATCTGTGACGATGCCCTACTTTTTGTGTGTGTGTGTGTCTGTGTGTGCATCCAAGCGTGCGTGGGTGAGAGTATGCGTGAGTGTGTGTGCATGCTTCTGTGTACGGTGTGCGCGTGTGTATGACAACCACACGCTTAGATGTTGACAGTCACAGACTATCACCGTGTGAGAGCACAGAAAGGTGACAAAAGGGACACTAAAGCGGGATATAGTATCATAATACTCAAGAAAACATTTGACCTGACTGACCTTTACATGTATAAAAAAAGCAAAGTATTAAATAATGTGGTTGGGTTTAGGTAGTCACTTTCCATGAACAACTCCACACTGTCCAACCGTTACTGTCCAGACTGTTGAATTGAAAACTCTTGAAAAACATGCATTGTAAATGTACACACAGTGTTCACCTACTGCAACACAAACGATAGGTACAGTCACAGTGACAAGTCTGACCACAAGAGAGTTAGTGGAGGATGGAAGGTAGAGTGGGAGGGTTAGTTTTTTTTTACATACTCAGTCATCAGAGTTGACAAGCAGTCTTACGGCTCGACACAACTCTCAGACACCAGAGACAGAAGTCAGGGGAGAGACCACTCCACACCAAGGCACACTGCAGTTCTTGTGAGTATCTCGTCAGTCCTCAATCCACTGACATATGATTTACATGGCTTTGCTCCCCCTAAGATGTCAGCTCTGGTTCTTTTTCAACACGCAGCTTTGATTCTCCCACAGCGATGGCTGACGACAGCACGCCGGACAACTTCTCCGCCAACGGGAGCTCCTGTGACGTGCTCGTCCACGGGACTCCGGCGCTGGTCCTTTTCCCCGTCTTCTACTCGCTGGTCTTCCTCGTCAGCGCCTGTGGCAACAGCCTGGTCCTCTACGTCAGCTGTGGGAAGAAGGGGCCGAAGTTCAACTCCACGTCGGTGTACCTGGTGAACCTGGCGCTGTCCGATGCCCTCTTCACCCTGGCCCTCCCGGGCAGGGTCGTCTACTACATACGGCAGTTCGACTGGCCGTTCGGAGACCTGCTCTGCCGGCTGACGGCTGTTTTGTTCTTCACCAACACTTACACAGGTGTGTGTGTCGACAGAATGACCCCTATGTTTTGTACGTGTCCAGATTTTTGTCCGTTTGCCTGCTCTGGAGTGTCTGGAGGAGCGTTTGTGTGTGTTGAACTGTCTGGCTAAACCTAAAACCTTTACATTTAGTCATTTAGCAGACACTCTTATCCAGAGCGACTGGTATGTAAGTGCTTAAGGTAAGTACAGGGACATTCCCCCGAGACAAGTAGGGTGAAGCGCCTTGCCCAAGGACACAATGTCATTTTTGCACAAGCAGGAATCGAACCAGCAACCTTCTGATTACTAGCCCAACCACTCAGCCACCTGACTCCCTTCATAGGTCATACTCTATACCTGGGTGTCTCTATCTGTTGTTCCACTCTGCCCCGTGCTTAGCTTAACAAGTGCATCTCATCCTTGTCCTAGGTATCGCCTTCATGACCTGTATTAGCCTGGATCGCTTCCTGGCCATGGTTCACCCTCACCGCCTGCAGCGTCTGCGTGGAGAACGGGTGGTCCGGGGGGTCTGCTGCCTCGTGTGGCTCCTGGCTTCCGTTCAGACGTCGCCGCTTCTCTTCCGGCCCATGCTCCGGGAGCAGCAGGGCAGGCGCACCTGCATGGAGTACTTCAACTTCGACGGCTCTCCCTCCACCCCCTACCTGCTCCTCCTGGCCTGCCTGCTCTCCTTCTGCTTCCCCCTGCTGGCCATCCTGGGCTGCTACACCCAGATCCAGCTCAAGCTGCGGGCCAGCGCCAAGCAGAACCCGCTGACGGGCCGTTCTGGCCGGAGCCGAAGGGCCAACACCATCATCCTCCTCATCCTCGTCACCTTCGTCCTGTGCTTCAGCCCCTACCACCTCAACATCATGAGGTTCATGGTGAGGAAGATGGTTGGTCGGCCCACTTGTCCCGAACTGAGAGCCTTCAAGGTGTCTCTTCAGGTAAGAACGAGGATAGTCGAGATACTCGCTGCGCCATTCTCTGTTTTCTCGGTTCTGTTTCCTCTGCGAGTCATTCCATGTGGGGAAGCGGAGAGAAAATACTTTTGTGTAATAGTTTTCATGGAATATGTTTACTCATTACCAGACAGGCTGCTGTCTTGACCGTGCTGTTTTGAAAAGTACTTTGGGGGGTTTCATTTTGAAAACTTATTTAAGCACGAAGGAAGTAATGTTCGACGTTTCCAAAACTAAAAACTGAGTCTTTAAAATGGAGAGTAGCTATGCGGAGCACTTTCATCGTGGAATAAATATTGCAAAGGCAAAGCTGTGAAGTCATATTGCAAGAACTTGCAGCCAAAGAGGGCAACCAAGTTCACTCACCTCGAAAGTAACCATCAACAAAACGGCCAAAACGACAATAACGTCAAAGCCAATTTATATTTTGGTTATATCTGAGTGTTCTATGTTATGCCACAAAAAAAATCGACCTTCCTATTCATCCAATGATCTCTTTCAGGTGACTGTGTCTATGATGAATCTCAACTGCTGCCTAGATCCAGTCATCTACTTCTTTGCTATCAAGACCTACAAGAAGAGGGTGTTAAGTCTGTTCAAGGGTTACCTCTCTGCCTCTGGACCCTCCTCCAAGACCACCACGGACAACAGCAGCAGCAACACCTGAACCTGAACCCCCGGGCAGAGAGACCATCCAAGTCTGCGGAGAGAGAGAGAGAGAGGCTGCTCTGGAAGACAAGTGGGGATAAACCTTATGTGGTTACTTGACCAGTTGCTCGGGTGTGTAGATGTTCTTGTGTCTGATAGCACTTGTATGATAATGCGGTTGACATGTGGTTGACTTTGGCTCATTATTGACATGGACAACCGCTGAACAATGTTCTGGGGAAATTCCCATCTGTCAGTGACATTTGATCTGTGGCTAAGTGGCGTGACAATGACGACTATGACAGCAAAAGTTCAGTCGTGGGAATCAGCCAAGCCTGTTAACTTGCTGTAAAAGACTGAAATGCATTAAATCTAGAACTGCTATCCGTTAGATTATGTTGAATCTTTTAACTCTTGGCTGACTCACTTGACATATAATTTTGTACATGTAAAACATTACCGTTGTCTGTTAGATAAACTTTGTGCTGTACCCAAGTTTACTGGTTAAATGCCCTTTCTATGAAGTCAACAGTACTGTTGCTTTTTTTCCTTGAGTGGTTCTTTTTTGTAGATATAGTTTGTCTAGCTTTTGTTGTATCTTTGTGGTTTGGTATGTCTGTCGAAAGGAACAAAAAAGTATTTCATTTCCTCTTTATATTGATGACAAAAACACACAGACATAAATGTCAGTGTAGTTTTATTTTAAAAACTGTCATTGGTTTATTGACACCTGTTTATTGGTTGATCTTTGTCAAATTAAAAAGTACTTTTTGAGTAACTTACTGGTTGAATGTTAATTCTTCTGATTTTAATTTAAAAATGTTCTTACATTTCCCATCTGCAAGCATCATGGCTCATAGCCTGCATATCATCACAACTCAATCGTGAAATGGCAACAACAAAAAAAGTGTTGCTTTCAGCATGTCATAATTCTGTAAATTAGACTGGAGACCACTTCAAAGTTGTTGTTGAAACTCGTCAACAGACATGAAATCTTAGCAATCATTAACCAAGGTACTATAATGAGTTGTTTTCATTTTCAGCTGGCAGAGAGATTAATATGTGGACACAGTCCAGTAGAAACAATCAGAATGTAGCAAACCGTGTAATTGAATGTCATTTGATTCTGTAAACCCCCCACTCTTCAGTCCCATTACACCAAATACAAAGAACAAAAGCAAGTTTATAAAAGTTAATAATACTAACACATGGAATGGGAATGCTGCTTAATGAACGTTACAGAATGTCTAATAGTCAGGGGACTGGCTGTGCTTCCCACTGAAATGGTTGCCAAACCAATGAAACCTCAAATGCAGAACATTCAGCATGGATCTGAATCACATATGAATATCAACCTAAAACTGTTTTAGTAAAACAAAAAAAACAAAAAAAAGAGATGAACTTAACCTTCATTCACCAACATCATTTACATTTCTCGCTTCTGTGTGTTTGTGGGGAGGGGGGTGGAAGGGGGTGCGTGGGGTACATATTTCCCCACTTCCTGTGCGTGCATGTGTGTTTGTGTTGTGTGTGTGTGTAACCAGGTGCTGGTTGCTTCTTTATAGAGCATCAGTGTGGATCCAACTATTTCAAAACCTCAGAGTTTCATTCCTATATTTAGACGTAAAACCTCACATGGTTTACGTAGAAACCGACCATATCTACTTCTCCAAGAAAACAATTGTCATTGACAGTGTATTCATTTATATAAACCTGCTGGCAGTGAAGCTGACAGTGAAGCTGAACATTGACTGAGCTTTAAGTCCATTTCCCAGATCAACACAGTGTCTGAAAACATTGAACAGTACCAGCTTGTTCTCCCAAAATGCACTGAGGAAAAGCCAGTGATTCAAGAATTGTACTTGACCGATTAAAATGCAAGTTTGATTCTGTTCACAATTTCATGTTGATTAGTGAGTTGACTCGTCTTTTAATATTTGAATGCCAAAATAATCCAACTCTTAAATATATACTGAAAATGCAAGCCACCCAAGTAATTCGTCAGCAAAAGACGCTACTGCCCTCCTGTGGCCAAGACGCTGAAGTGTCACATAGCAGCTCCTCATGCTTCCTTCCAATACTCATTTACAGTTTTTCTCAATTGTTTATACACAAATATTGGTACTTGAGACACAATGACCAATCATGATGAGCAATCAGAGCTTTAGCATAAAAGGGCAACAGGTGAGCTCTTCTGTTTTGGAGCAATGGATGCCAAAGTTGGAAACAGAGGCAGAGCCAGAGGAGTTAGAGTAAGAGGAGGAGGACGGGGAGGACGAGGACGAGGAAGGCCAAGGACCATAATCTCTGATGAGATCCAACCCCTTTGGTTGACCATGTGGTTGACCATGTGGTTGACCATGTGGTTGACCATGTGGTTGACCATGTGGTTGACCATGTGGTTGACCATGTGACCTACATGGTTGACCATTTGGTCAACCATGGTCTAACAATGAGGGAGGCTGGACAAAGAGTACCGCCAAGTTTGAGCAGGTACATGTAGCATCCATAATCCGGATTTTCCGAAATGAGAATAGGTATGAAATCTACTCTCACTAGAAAATTGCAGTACTGCATATCAATACAGTATTCAATGAGTACAGTTGGACAGTATTACCTGTGGGACTGTAAACATTAAGTATGTTTCAAGTATGTGGGAAATGTATTCCTACTTTGTATTCCTACACAGTATTTACAATATTTTACTATTTGTTTGGCAGAACTGAAAGATTACCCACACACTGTGGTCGGGGACGTCCTCTGTCTCCTGAACAGCCGGGAGCTGAAATCATAAACATGGTCCTAGAAAATAACACCATGACATTACGGCAAATACAAAGAAAAATAATAGAAAACAATTAGATATTTTAAAATATTGATAGGATAAGCTTATCAACACTGGACTTGCGTGTTGATCAAGAGTCAAAGAATGGCGATACAACTATGTGCAAGTGACTCCTATACAATCCCACAATTGATGCATACTCTCAACACTGTATAAATGATACTTATTTCAATACTGTAATCATAATGATTGTCCTTCACAATAGTGACCACTCCATTGTCTATTTCGGATATCGTCATGTGTGTTTCAGAGAGTCCTTGAGCTAGAGGTGGCTGCAGTGGAGCACCAGTTCATCTTCATTGACGAGGTCGGATTCAACCTCACAAAAAGACAAAGGAGGGGAAGGAATATCATCGGCCAGCGTGCCATGGTTGAAGTCCCTGGCCAGCGCGGAGGGAACATCACAATGTGTGCCGCGATTACCCACCACAGCGTCATCCATCACCATGCTACCCTTGGCCCCTTACAACACTGCCCACCTGATCCCATTCCTGGACACACAACACACTCATTCCACCAGATCAGATAGACGGCCCAGAGCAGCTCAGGTATGTTGTCATTAGGGACAACGGAAGTTTCCACCGGGCTCAGTTAGGGTTCCTAACTGGTTCACTGCCAACCCACGCTTTTGAGTTCATCTCCCTCCATGTTCTCCATTCCTCAATCCTATTAAGGAGTTCTTTTCTGCCTGGAGATGGAAAGTGTATGACTGAAATCCACAAACACGTATACCCCTTCTCCAAGCTATGGAAGACGCATGTGGAGATATAACAGTTGATGCTTGTCATGGCTGGATTCGCCATGCTAGGCGATATTTCCCCCGCTGCTTGGCCAGGGAAAACCTTGCTTGTGATGTGGATGAAGTGCTGTGGCCAGAGCGAAACAGAAGAGAGGATGCAGCATAGTGGACAGTAAATTCTTCTGTTTTGGATGTAGACCACTGTATGTGCAACTTTGCGTTGGTTGGGATGTACGCTGTGTACATTGTGGGAAAAATAAAACATTGTGGGAAAAATAAAATATATTTGTTGCTGTGTATTTGTGTGTTCTGAGTATAAAACCAATATTCTGAAATATTTTACAACACACTTATGTATGTACTGTCTGTAGTAAGTGTAACACTGAAGAAAAAAAGGAGCACATCAGTGTTCAACTGGTTCTTATAAATGTCTATTCATATGATGGTTTGTGTGTGTCATTTGAAAACAAAATACCATTTTGAGAAGAAATAGCATTTAGGCAATAACATTGTTTTTGCTAAACAAATATATTCAAATTATAACTTGGTAAATTCAAGCCTGCTAAATTTGACATTAGTAATAGTAAGTAGCCTATCACACACAATGTAGTGTGTCCAGCCTTTTCAGGCATGTACCTTTAAATGCCAGGAATATTTCTTTTTTTCCTTGTTAAATAAGATTTAGGTCAGGTAATCACCTAATACTGTCAACACCTCATTAAATAGACTGAGGTTTGCCCGTGTTGGAATTCAACCCACTGGAATGGAATGGCTGCCATACATGTGGAGATGTTGGACCTGTTTCTGAAAGGAGGACTGAATTGCTTCTCCTGAGGTTTCTCCCACTTATATTCCCTCCAAAAAGAACGAGTTGTTGGGAGTCTTCTGTGTCTTCTGAGGGTTTAGGCTGAATATTAGTGTGGATCTGTGTGTGACTGCACAGCCTTGTGAAATGAATTTATAAAAAGGGCTTTTGTGAGATTCTCTACATCTATGCGTTAAAAGGATTGGCAGGTATTTACCATTTACAACACATCTAGACAGACTATTTTCCTGCTCACTCAACAGAAGTGCCTTTAGTGTGATCGAACTGTGATACTGCTCTGATACCAGCAGAGGGAGACAATCATCTTACCATAGATGTCTGGAGAGGAGTTTATAAATAGATAGCTGGCATGGAAAATGGTGAAGTAATTAGTCAAGTTTATTCTGCAGAAAGTATCCTACTATCAGCAGGACACAATGTGGTTGAAATTTAAAGACCAGTTTGTGTGAGGGAACACAACTATAGTATTTCATTTCCTCATTACATTCATATTCATATGCATGGCTTGCTACAACAGACAATGTAATCTACTCTTAGAATTTTAGGGTTCCCGAAAATAACATTTTAACAGATTATTTACATTTAGTCATTTAGCAGACGCTCTTATCCAGAGCGACTTACAGTAAGTACAGGGACATTCCCCGAGGCAAGTAGGGTGAAGTGCCTTGCCCAAGGACACAACGTAATTTTTCACGGCCAGGAATCGAATCGGCAACCTTCAGATTACTAGCCCGATTCCCTAGCCGCTCAGTCACCTGACTCTCCATTATTTGCAAAAGCCTCCTGTTACACAGACCATCAAACCACTCAGTCGGGTGAATCCAGGTTCAGGACTTGCATTTCAAAAGCTACAAAACTCACAGCAGGCAGTACTGTAGAGAGCCAATCAGCAAAGTCCAAAACAGGCAAACCAGAAATGGGCATCAGAGAATCACAAAGGGTATAGGTCTGGGCACAGAACACAGGGTACGGATAATAAACACTCAGTGAGACAAGTGAGAAAGAAAGTAGTGGGAGTGAGCCAATGTAGAGCTAATGATGTGTTTGACACAAACTGGAGTGTCAAAACAATTACTCCGGTGAACCTAGTGCAGGCGTGTCAGTGGGGAACACACTATGCATCTCTTATTTTAGTTTTGATCTATTTCATGCCAGTTTTACAAGATATGATCCTATCACAGTTACAGTGAACTCGGCTCCACCAGTGCAGGGTTTGGATCTTGGCACAAGGCAACACAGAAAACCCTTAGAGGCCGATGTACAAAAATATACTTTATTATTAGTAAAATGTCACAAGTATCTCCAGCCATCTCAATAGGGCAGTACTCCCCAATCAATAACTGGTGTCTAGCATAGGAGGCCCCCCTCACGTACAGCCTGCTTGTTTGGTGCACCCACAGAACCACACTACAAACTAGTGAAATATAATAGGACACTCCACAACACTGCACTCTTAGTGTTCAAGAGGTGGCCATACAACCATGCTGATCAAACAGGGAGAATTAACTATAACAGCACGCTGGTGAGTAGAAGGGGGAACCACTCAAATCAAGACTTAGAATTAGTTGGATTGGTAACAGGTGTGTCGAAACCCTCTTTCTCTCCCCCGCTCCACCCCGTGACGATCCCTTTATTTTTGTGTTGATTGAGCACCTTTTATTTACCAAAACCTACCGTTCTTGTTTGCTTTGATCCTGTAGCTTTATTTCAGACGGTTAATGCCATTTCCTCATTGTGGTTTTCAACTCTAATGTGTGTGTTCTTGTTTGGCAGGGGATGTGTTAAACGCTAACTGTCACATTGATGGTTCAGATCCTTGTGGCCTCCAGACATTTTTTTTGAACGTCACAGATAAAAAAATAAAACTTCCCTCACTGAACTTGATTCCTTTCGATAACAATAACATGAAACATTTGGAGAAAAAAACGAAACTTTGTGGTCTGTAGCAATGGACAACAAGCATGAACTTCATAAAACCATGAATAGTTTAAGGGAACTTAATAGGCACTTTTCAAATTGCTTTACATAATAAAATAGATTAACCATGCAAAAGAACAACAATAACCACAACCCAGCCCTCCCGCAAATGGCTTTCGGTTTAACACAAACATCGGTTGTTAGGAGGAAGTTTCAATGTTTATCCTCGGATTGACTCTAAAGCCGTTATCATAATGTGTTTTTGAAACAGTCGCGTGAGAGAGCATCCACTAAGAGGTTTCCTGTCCAAGTGTTGCAATCTGCTCTCTTTCTGCAGTGACACCTTAAGCTTCATTAACTACACTGACTGCACTGAACTGAACTTAGGCCTACTCAACATCCTGTTTGGAAATGGCTCAGGCCCTTTTAAAATAGCCAACATAGGCCCTATATCTGTTTTAGAATTCTAATCAAATCTGATTTGACATGTTTAGGGCATGTTTTTTATAAATATATGTCAAACCATGGCCGCGCAGTTTCACACAGATCAACATCCGACCTTAACCCTCAAAGAAAAGGAAAGACTTCCAACAAAAAGCAATACTCTCCTCAGAGATCAAATGAAAGTCTCTGTGAACCTTCCATGTCCACAGGAAGAAAAAGTTTGAAATGATGTTATTACTGACTGCACTGTGCACTGTGTCTCGTAACACAGACCATCTTCATGCATTTAGCACTGTTAAAACGGAGTAGTTCTAGTGTTTGATTAACTTGTGCACTTGCAGCCGATGTGATCAATTCAGACCACCCGCAAGAAGCTAGTATTCTGTTGGCATAACTGGTAGTGTAGGTCACGCTTGAGGAATCGGTTGTGCAGAGTTCAATGACAAGCGGTTGGGACGTGTGTGTGCACTGCCGACACAAAACGTATGTTACACACTCACTACACAGTGTGTGCATTTTGTACGATAGTTTGGATGAAAGTGTCTGCAGAATACATATACAGTATATAAGATGAAGATTAAATGAAAAATGGCGCAAATATTAGAACAGTCATGGAAGTGACTACTTTCTCGCCCCCCACCTCCCACGGACTTCAGTCGCTTCAGTCGCACAGTCAGAACGTCTGAAGAGATTTTAGTTTGTTTTCATTTCAACGAGTGGCAGTAAGTGAGTTGGCTCTCTGAATTAAACGGAAAGTTTGTTCCAGATGAAAGGAGCCCTCTCCGCCCACCAGCGAGTAGGCTTACCTCATTTTACCTCTACTCTTTGGCATCAACAGTTGCGATTCTTTGAATCAGATACCACTGAAAAGGATTTCCTGAGTCGAGGTGCATGAATGATTAGTTAAAAGCGACTTTGGTTGAATATCACGGCTCAGCTCATGTCACCCAATTCAGCAACGGTTACACCAGGCCCAAAATAACTTCCAACTCAATTGTACCGTCTTCCCACAAAACTCGACACCAGACAAGCTAGATTGTTTTTTAACATGTAGATCTGATGGGATGAAAACAGAGATCGTTCTACCCTCCCCTGTTGAGTTTAGGTTCATTCTGTTGCTCTGATCAACACAGTTGTCAGGTACTGTATTGTAAGGCTGGGTGTCACCCTGCCCCCACCTCTCATATTTTAAAATATAGAGTTGCTGGACGGAGTCTCTACTTAATGGGTCTCATATACGTCATTGTGAAACTTACGTGCGTGTCGCGTAGTCATATGGTGATAAGTGTCAAGATGTGGTCTGATTGGTTGTTCTTGTGTATAAAGGGAATTGTGAAGAATTGTTCTGTGGATTCTTGATCTCGTGAGGGCTTCTTCTCAGCTCTGGCTTGTCCCACTCCTTCTCCTTCGTCACCTCTTGCTTTCTCTCCCTGAATTACAATAATCAAGGTAGAGTAGGTCATATTTAAAACCTTCATTTTGTAACTCTGTAATTGATTTCATTCATTTGTAATGTTATTAAATATCTATTTCATTTAACCTTACTTTTACCATTCTTGCTCTGATTTAACCCATAGAGCCAAATGGGCTGCATCCTTTCCCCTCTGCTCTTCTCCCTGTACACCAACAGCTGCACCTCCAGACATCCGTCCGTCAAACTCCTGAAGTTTGCGTACGCCACCACCCTCATTGGGCTCATCTCTGACGAGGATGAGTCTGATTACAGGTAGGAAGCTGACAACCTGGTGACCTGGTGCAGCCAGAACAACTTAGAGCTCAATGCTCTTAAGACAGCGGAGATGGTTGTGGACTTCAGGAAGAATACAGCCCCACTCACCCCATTCCCCTGTGCGACTCCCCAGTCAACACTGTGGAGTCCTTCCGCTTCCTGGGCACTATCCTCTACCAGGACCTCAAGTGGGAACTGAACATGAGCTCCCTCACCAAGAAAACACAACAGTGGGTGTACTTCCTACGGCAGCTGAATAAATTCAACCTGTCAAAGACAATGATGGTGCACTTCTACACAGCCATCATTGAGTCCATCCTCTCCTCCTCCATCACCATCTGATATGCTGCTGCCACTGCCAAGGACAAGAGCGGACTGCAGCGTATCATCCGCACTGCTGAGAAGGTGATCGGCTGCAATCTGCCTACCCTCGAGGACCTGCACACCTCGAGGACCCTGAGGCGAGCGAGGAAGATTGTGGCGGACCCCTCCCAGCCTGGACACACTCTGTTCCAGCCACCTCCCTCTGGCAGAAGGCTGCGGTACATCAGGACCAAAACCTCACGCCATAAGTTTCAGAAGAGTTTCTTTTCATCCGCTTCTGGCCTCATTAACAAGGCCAAGGATTCACACTGACTTTAACACTTTTATCACAGCAGATTTATACGGGGGAACATGCCCCTGTAATAAGGGTTTAACAACGCCCTTGCCTGGCACTATGAATAGGCCATGTGAGTTTGTGTGAGTTTCCTGCCTGTCCACGAGGCTGTCTGTCTGTCAGCACCGTCTCTGTACGTCTGTGAGTCAGTGGCACAAGGCCGGGCCAAGGGGAAGTCCTCCTCTTCCCCTCTATACAACCACAGGGCCTGGTCCCCCTCCCCACTCCGCCCTCCACCCTAGAAGAGGAACATGGAGAAAAGGGCTCAGAGGAAGACATGCAATTTCTTTCACATTGAAGTGAGAACACGCCCACGTGTTTTGACATAGGAGAAGAACGGTGCTGAAGAACCTCTCGACAGAAAAACATCTGTCCAGTCCTATGTCCTATGTCGAGCCTATTGGATGTTTTGGACATTGCAGTGCATTATTATATTCACAAACACTCAAGTGTTATTGGGAAGCAGTGTACAATCAAATAGTTCTCAAATACCCAATCGAATAGTTCTCAAATTCAGATGTGTCCCTATACAGACCACATCCAAAACATGGAACTATGTTCACAGAAGTGGAGCATTCAAGTCATTCTGGGTATTAGGCTTCTCAAGATATAGCCTTGTTCAACACCTTTTTTTTTCCTGAGTGTTAACCAGGCTGCAAAATACAAACGTGCCTATCTCTAGAGACATCAATGCAACATTTGTGACAGTTAGTTGTTGGGACCGAATGTTCTTTTTGCCATTTAACTTTTGTGCTTTCAGGATAGTTCAGATTTAATTTAATTTCAGATTTAATGCATTATACAGTATGTGTTGCTCTGATTTGATACTCAATTTGTCAAGTTGTTTGGGGAACTGATCTCTTGCTGTTTGACCTGAAGATCCTCTGTTTCAGACAATGTACTACCATCCTTTGTTGTTCGTCAAAGACGGATTAAGTATGTTCCATAACATGTGGATACAGCCTGATACAGTACACTAATAGTGCTATGATGATGTACAACAGTACAACCATTTTTATCCGCATTATGGAAGCAAGCTCGCTTTCTCGCTGTTCTGACCTACAAAGACAGGGGGAATCAACCGTGGAGACAACAATGTCAGACTGATATGAACCTCTCTGTTACGGCCTCATGACACAACAAAGTAAGTAGCATGTCCCAAACAGGTAGCATGTCACGTATACTGCCTACATATGTATGGGACTGTATATGTACGATGTAGGATGTGCTGAACAAAAAGTAGGTTTATAGGTTTGGAGGACGTTCCCGAGACAAACTGTTGAGTGTGACCACCCCTTGAGGTCTGTGACATGTGACATTCAGTGATATTTTAACTGAAAAACAAGCCTATTCGTTTTCCCCTTCAAGAAGAGCCATTACATTAGTAATTCATTCATAGCTCTCTTGTCAGGACACAATACCAATCAAAACACAGAGATGGTGTGTGGATGCGTGTGTGTGCGCACGGGTTATCATGCCGTTTCTAGATGGTATGAAACTCATGCCGAGCCACAAACCTTTTCTAGTGAAATTGTAAAAAAATAAAAAATAAACGATTTAATGAGATGATAAGGAACTGTCACGCATGTACTTTCAGATGAAGCCACATCCTCCCCAGTGTAGACGCACATGGCATAACATGTGGCAAGCTATTTCCTCCCAGAAATTCAGTATCTATGACCAGGCCATGCAAAATTAGACAAGGTACTATTTGTATAGTGTAATCCATCAGGTTAATTGAATTTGTTATAATAATGTGATAGATAGGTTGTTTTGGAAAACCGCTGAGGTCATAGTAAAGTTTATTGATTAACATGGCACAAACACAGGGTGAATAACACCCAAGTAATTCTTGAAAAAATCTGCGTATTACTCATAACAGTGAAGATCCAATCAGTGTACCATACCCACAGGTGGTGAAAGTTTCATTACCAAAGAGAGGAGAAAAGACAGAACAAGAGAGAGAGGGAGAGAGTGAGAGAGAGAGAGAGAGGGAGAGAGAGAGAGAGAGAGAGAGAGAGAGAGAGAGAGAGAGAGAGAGAGAGAGAGAGTAAACATCCACACAGGAAATTGTGTCACTATGGTTTGACTCAAACTTCTCTATTATTCTGTGGAGTGGAGCAGAGCTAAACGGGGCCAGCCAGGTCTGGGATCATCTTGTAGTTACAACCTACACCGTGCCAGGCAAAGAGGATCTATGCAACCCCCACAGGACACTTGGAGAGAAAAGATATAACAACATTCTACCGTCAGTTACTTGGTGAGTTCATGCTTGTTTCATGGGGTAATACCATAGGTTCTTTTATCATTAATGCACTTGATGAATGTGTAGTAATTGGATTGAGGGAGGATGTGTGTGTGCGTGCCCTGTCTTCTGAGATGTCCCCACGCAAAAAACCTGGGCACACGCACCCCTAGCTAAATCCAGTACAATCAGAGCCAGGAGAATCAGCCAAATCTGTTTTAACATACATATTCATTCATTGGGGCCTATATGACAGAGGTTGGGAGTTTTATGAAGGCTTAAAAAACGGACTGAATCAATCATCATTATGATTCCAGATATAAAATAACAGGCTTTAGAGTATCGCATATGACACAGAGAAATAAATCAAGACAGTGTGACAACGGGTAAAATTCCCCCAAAGAAATGACCCAGAGTTCATGGCCAGAGTCCTTCATAGGTGTTAATGGCTAGGAAGCATGTTGTCGTGTCGTGCTGTGGTTAGCAGTAGGCATGTGGGGACCTGGAAGGTCACTGTGAGGACAGACCCTTGGTATGGCCGTCCCAGGGTGGTGGATACATCCGGTTTGTGCGGAGGAAGGTCTTTCAGCACCTTTTCTTTCTGTGATGTGACCCCTGCAGCTGTGTTCAGAGCTTAGCGCTGGCATTGTTTGGAGGTTTCCGCTAAGGCAGTTGTTTTTTTGAGTTTTTGAATGTGCCCCGAGATTTGGTGCGGGTCAACACATTGTAAGTGGCTATTGAATATGTCTCAATGCATGTGCAAAAACAAAACGTAGGAATTGACCTGTGAACCTAAAACAGATGAATGTAACCAGAACACAGATGAACACTGACTTTATTTAACATTATTATTATTATTATTTTCCGTTTCGGAGGTAATGTTCTTTTGTGGCTCGGACATTTGTACTCTGTATTGCAGGCTAACAAATGTACATTTTCTTAGTGCTTTAGTGGTTCACACATGTTAGCACACATACAGTTTGGAAAGCAACTCTTAACATAACACAATGTGGCTCATAGAATGTTCAGAAGCATGTGTTGTACTTCCTCAGTGAAACTAGATTTCAGTTATCGATGCAACGGTCCTATTTTTTAATAGAGCTCATTTCACATTTAGTCTCAGGTTACATCAATTTACAGTAGAGTGTGGGATAGGGTTTTGCGTTGGAATACTTGTATTTTGCAGTGAGCGAGATCTCTATGTACTGTACATGTTTTTGGTTGTGATAATAACTATTGTGATACCTGTCTTTGCAGGTATACAAATTCCAAACTCATTCCAAAATGGAAGTGAGATCCACCACCCCGCCACCACCCTCCTTCTCCTCGTTCTCCTCGTCTCCCAACTCCAGCACCAACTGCAGTACCCTGTATGCCCACCGGGAGTACTCCAGAGTTCTCATCCCTCTGTTCTACATCGTCGTCTTCGCCGTGGGCTTGCTGGGCAACACGTTGGCACTGCACGTCATCCGGCAGAACCTGAAAAAGATGAATGCCACGACTCTCTACTCCCTGAATCTGGTGGTGTCTGACATCCTGTTCACCCTGTCGCTGCCTCTGCGCATCGTCTACTACGCCCTGGGCTTCCACTGGCCAATGGGAGAGCCCCTCTGCAAGTTCACCGCCCTCCTGTTCTACCTCAACACCTACGCCGGCGTCAACTTCATGACGTGCCTCAGCGTGGACCGCTTCATCGCCGTGGTGCTGCCGCTGCGCTTCTCCCGCTTCCGCAAGGTCCACAACGTGCGCTACATCTGCGTGGCGGTGTGGGCGCTGGTCCTGATGCAGACGCTGCCCCTCCTCTCCATGCCCATGACCCACACCGAACCGGACGGCCACATCACCTGCATGGAGTATCCCAACTTCGAGAAGGTGCCCAACATCGCCTACATGCTCATCGGTGCCGTGTTCCTGGGCTACGGCATCCCGGTGGTCACCATCCTGGTGTGCTACTCGATCCTGTGCGTCAAGCTCCGCCTGACGGCCCGGACCAATCACCTGACGGACAAGTCGGGTCGGAGCCGCAAGGCCATCGGCGTGATCTGCTGCGTGTCGCTGGTGTTCGTGCTGTGTTTCAGCCCCTACCACATCGACCTGCTGCAGTACATGGTCCGCAAGCTGGTCTCGGAGCCGGACTGCGCGGAGCTCACGGCGTTCCAGGTGTCGCTGCACGTCACCGTGTGCCTGATGAACCTCAACTCTTGCCTTGACCCCTTCATCTACTTCTTTGCCTGCAAGGGCTACAAGAGGAAGGTCCTGAAGCTGCTGAAGAGGCAGGTGAGCGTGTCCTTCTCCAGCGCCGTGCGAACCTCGCCCGAGGGCTCGTCGCGGGACATGGTCGAGGGGAACAAGATTCACCTCAACTCTTCCAGGTACAACCCGTGAAGGGGGACAGCGAGTGGGGGGGACAGAGGAGAGGTATGTGGAGTTGTCAGTGTTTGGTGCTGCACTACTCATTCGACCGGACTGAAAGGAGATTCACACATTCGAGCGTCGTGGGATGGTCGTTTTACGCTTTTGCTCAATGTGGAGTTGAAGTGTGAGGAAAACAAGACAGTATTTGTCAAGGTATCGGGCATCATCCGCCAGACTGATGGGGCCATGGTGCTTTTCTGATTCAACAAAGCCACAACATTGCATCATCCAGACAAACATGGTATGACGGCATACTATTGGGGAAGCATACTGGAAGTGTTCTCATTAGTCCTCATCAGCCAACGTGACAGAAAACTGAAATCAAAGGGAGGATTGTTCCTCTTACAGTTTGAGAAGACACAGTCTCATTTTAATAAACACGTTGTCTGTACTGTACCAACAGTAGGAGAAAATGATTGTAGATTATTTTGTTTGTGGAATTCTTTTCAAACATTGAGACGATCTGTCGTGTTCCCCTCATGTACATATTGTTGATGCACACTTGTTTATGATGTAAAGCTTGTGAATGGACCTTCTTTTTGCAGTGAGTGTTCGAGGGCCATTACTGTTGTCATTGCATTTCTAATAAATATTTCACAGGGAAAATACTAGTGGTATTTTTCTGTGTGCACTGGTGTTTAAACGTGATTGTGAACCACTGTGTGACCAGTTTATCCTCTAGAGGGCAATGTTACACAGAAGTAAGAAGACTAGTGATATATCCCTATCTTGGTTACTGATGTCTAGAGTTCGAATTCAGTGTCCTCCTAGTGCCTAGCGGTCATAGATGGCATTTGCTAAAGAGAACATTAAAAGTTAACTATCGTCACCATTAAAACAATATTATATTTGGAATTAATCTTCTCATACATAGCATTTGGCAGTTCCTCACAAATATTACATGTCCAGTTATAAATACCAGAGAGAAACAGACTTTCAGAGGCAAGCACATGACAAAGACAACATCACACAGACTGTTGTCAAAACAACATATTGCAATGAACACAATACACCATCTGGTCGCCGAAATGTATCAGACTGTCAGAGAGGGAGACAGGGAGAGTAGCAGAGAGGTAATTATATCCAGGGAAATCATTTAGATGAATGGCATTTCTACTCATTAAAGCTGCTTCCATCATATTCAGCGTTTAATATCATATGGAATAAAAATTATGCATTACCAGAGCATGGAAGGTTATTATGGAAGGGCATGCAATAAAAAAACTAAACAGCGTCCTCAACTCCTCGCCATCAAACACCTCAGTCTCATGGGAGTTGTAGTCCATGGGCTGTAAATCTGAGAACAGTTTGTGGTTATTTACATAGCTCTAAGTAGAAGGTTGTTTCTCGGAGTCTCTGCATGTGGACTGATTCTCTATCCAGTCAGTTTTATGACAGAAGCGTCTGGGTCAGCCGGTGTGACCGCCATATCTCTGATCCTATCAACATTACACTACAGCCGACGTCCATCAGAGTATTAAAAACTACCATGTAACCTTTAAAAGAAAGCAAATGGCCTGTGCAGAACGGTCACGTGGCTTAGAGGAGAAAATGTCACAGAGGTGGTGCGGGAAAGTGTGACAGAGTTGCTGTTCCATTGTGTGTAAGATGTTCCAGTGTGGGGGGGGAGACGGTCTGTGGTGCTTATGGAAATCTTAAGACTGGCGATAACATTTTCTTTCAGCCTGAAAGTTCCGTTGATATTTGTCCCATGTGAGCTGGCTGTCAGCATGTGCATGTGCTGTCCCCAATGGACAGAGTTCATGAATGGACACACATTCATGCACACACGTACACACACACACACATGCAGAGACTTAACACTCGACAAACACACACAAACACCCACTCTCCTCCCAATAAGTATTCTGGTCCGGTTTGACCTTGGGCGTTTCACCTGAGCGACGCGGCTTGCATGCATCAAGAGCAGGCGAAGGCAGAGGTATAAAACCCGTCTCACAGCGAGGACAGTGCTAAAGTGTCTATTACTGCCATCTTATTTCCTGTTTATATGGCAACTGCCTCAACATCCTGTTTTTAATTACATCTCGCAGGCAGCAGATGCTTCTCACAGCCAACCTGCTGTGGATGACTCCCCTGAGAAGTAATGTGCTGTGACAGACCCCACTTTTCCAATCAATAACTCGCCCTAAATCTGCCATCGCTCTGTCTGCCACCCGCACGCCACGCACGCCAACGCACACACTCCCACTTCTAATGGCACATCATTTTCTTTAAGGGGTTGTAATTGGAGACTGCGGAAAAAAAAAGGTCGCTTTTTTGCTCTGTTTGTGTTTCTAGAGTCGCCGTAGCTCTGTGAGCTTTACAGTAACTGTGGTGGTGGTGAGGGAACAGGATGTTGGGAGGTGGAGGGGGGAGGGGGGGCTTCAGCATCTAGTCAGTCGCACCATGTCATCCGTTGCACTGAAATAAAAATAAAAACAGATTCACTTCCCTTTCGCGTGGTTTGAACTCAGCCCTAGGTGAGAAAGTCAGTGAGAAAGGCAATCGGCTGCCGTTCCTCTCTACAGTAGCTTGCCGGGGTGTGATGAAGAGAGAGGCCTGTCCAACGGGACGGTGACAATCTAGGAGAACATGGACTCCGCGGCCGTCCCAGAGGTAAGCATATGATGTTCGCTTATGTTACTGGAAGACTTTTGAATATTTGAAGCAACCAGTCTGACAAGTTACATTCGCAGTGGGAGGTGTATATGTGTCTTAGCGTTGCCTTGCCATGGTTAGGATAGGGAACGCAACTTGGGTTTTCCTTAGTTTGCTTTCCTTTATCATGGTGCTGTTATTATTGTTGTAATATTCTTGAAAGGATCTGGCATCATGTAAACACGTCAGCTCAAAAACATATACATGACATCTTTAAGGGAGGAAGGCAGATCTGGGCAGCTGAGGCATTTACAAGAAAGTGCCCCACAAATTCCAAGGGAATTGTTTTTGAAGTTACACTTCTTTATTTAAAAAAACCTGCTTCCTCTTTCTCATGTGAATGAGGGATGGGTATTGTGAAGTGTCTGAGATCATCCCATAATCCAGCATGGAACCTCGACGTAGCAGATGTTGTCGCCTCTTATTTCTGTGGTTGTGGACATGAAATACTATCTACGATCTAAGCTGAAGCACAGAGCTACAGTCAGCGACATCCACAGTCAGACTGAAACTTGTGCCTTCCTCTTCATCTCGTGTGGAGGCTGCAGCTGCACTGCTATTAAAAAACATTCAAATCATTGAGTCACGGGGGTTGTGCAAACTGTGAACACGTTTATAGCTAGCAAGTGATGCCAGACAGTACCTTACCTAGAAGTGGTCCACTTCCATTTTTGGGACTTTTACATTCATCACACCTGGTGGTGGTCGATAATTGTTGTGTTTCAGCGAGTTTTTTCCTCATGACTCTCTGTCCTCCGCAGTCGAACAGCATTCGGCCTAACATCTCCATGGCGGCCGTCAGCCTGGACCCATCTGATGAGCTGATGCCCGCCGAGTACCGCATTGCCAGTCTGGTGTTCTACAGCGTCCTCCTGGCCATCGGCGTGGTGGTCAACCTCACGGCGTTGTGGGTGTTCGCCCTCACCACCAAGCGCCGGAACTCCGTCACCGTCTACATGATCAACGTGGCCGCTGTGGACCTCCTCTTCGTATTCCTCCTGCCCTTCAGGATGGTCTACTACGCCCGCGACCGCTGGCCCTTCGGCGACTTCTTCTGCCGAGTGGCGGCCGCACTCACCGTCTTCTACCCCTGCATGGCGCTGTGGCTCTTCGCCATGATCAGCGCCGACCGCTACGTGGCCATCGTGCAGCCCAAACACAGCAAGGAGCTGAAGAACATCCCCAAGGCGTTGGTGGCGTGCGTGGGTGTGTGGCTCATGACGCTGGGGAGCACCGTGCCCCTCCTCTTCCCCGACGACGACCCCGACGCCGCCTCCAACTTCACCACCTGCCTGAAGATGACCGACATCGTCCACCTGCGCCGGGACAACCCCGTCCACTTCGCCCGCCTCGTCTTCTTCTTCCTGGTGCCCGTGGGCATCATGATCGGCTGCTACGTGGTCATCGTGGACAACCTGGTGCACGGGCGCACCTCCAAGCTCAAGCCCAAGGTGAAGGAGAAGTCCATCCGCATCATCATCACGCTCATCGTCCAGATGCTGGTGTGCTTCGTGCCCTACCACGTGTGCCTGGTCGTCCTGCTCCTCCAGAGGTCCGGAGGGGGCGACTTCAACGTCTGGGCGGCCTTCACCACCTTCCTGATGAACCTCAGCACGGTGCTGGACATCATCCTCTACTACATCGTCTCCAAGCAGTTCCAGGACCGCGTGATCAGCGTGATCCTCTACAGGAACTACCTGAGGAGCGTGCGCAGGAAGAGCCGCCACACGCACACGGGCAGCGTCCGGTCGCTTAGCAACCTGACCAGCGCCATGATCTGAGGAGGAGGAGGGGGGGGGGAGGCGAGGAACTGAGAGACAGCCGTGCCGGCGTATCGACAAGGGCCGTATCACACGGGTGGCTCGTATCACACGGGTGGCTCGTGTGTTTTGTCGTAAAAACACTGTTTAATTCATTTTGGAGATGCAAATTCACACCGTGGAAGTGTTGTGTTCTGTTACCGTAAACATCTGCTTTTAAGACTGATTGGTTTATGCCTGTGAGACCTGTGGAATATAAAGCACACACACACAAACACGCATACAAGCATGTCCTCATACACGCACACATAACCACACACACCCGTATGCAAACACACAAGCATGCACACACATACCAGCCTCACTCTGTATTCAGTATTCTGTAGGCCGATACGGTACAGCCTGTTGAGACTAAAATAATTTCTTGCTCACGTCTAACTACCAAATCTCTTTCGGATTGTCACATTGTTGGGTGTCCTCCATGACCACAACATCTCTCTTTCTTTCATCTGTTTGTTTCATGACTTAAATCTAGTCCACCTGCTCGGAGATTCAGAGCTGTAGACAGGACACTGTGGTCTCTGCATCTTCCACTCCACTTTCACTGAGACTCTGACATCATTGTAAAATGTGTCAACCTTGTCCTGTAAATGTTAACATTTCGATTCGATACAGAACGACAATAATCCTCAACATAAGGTTGTGACATAGGTATATATATGTATAAAATAACTTTTGTTGTTTTGTTGCCACAGCAGTTTGTGTTTTTGTGTGTTCAGTATCTACAGTGCCGTAAGGGAGCAGGGGCTGTTCAACCCTACCTGAGGGAGGTGCTGTGCTACTGGAAATGAGACGGCAAAAAAATGAGCTGAGATGCAGTTATACAACCTGACCAGGAGGTGGCAGCACACCCTGGTGAACAGGACAGAGCCACCTGTCCAGAGGAGGAGAATCAGCTCAGTACAAACAGGAGAGTTGATCCCACTGGATCCTGCTAATGTGTTAAGTGTTGAGAAAGAGAAGAAAGATAGGTAGGGTAAAAGTGACTTCCATTTTTTTTAATTAGATTGACATGTTTTGGTCGTTTCTTTTCTGAGTTGGAGTATGTGAGAAGGCCCTAAATGAACAAACATGAACATATGTTGCTGTTGTCGTATGGCAGAATGACATTGCCTATGAGTAAGATGGTAAGTGTGGAACAGACCACAGAGTGAGTGTGATCTTTACTGGATGGCTGGGTGGCTGGGTGACTAGCTGACTGCATAGCCAGTGACTCATGATAGGGGGTTGTCTAGGGTCTTTGGTTGTGTTCCCACCTGTGCTTTAGCAATTTACACCATCCAGGCTCTGTATATCAGCCAAGGGACATTCAATTGAATAGCATATTGTCTACCATGTTGCGTGTGAGAGGAAATGACTCTTAACTCGTTTCCCCATCTCTCTGGCTCGGATAAAAGATCAACAACTGATTATGCTTCCGTGCTCGACTGGAAGGGATGAGGGTAGATGAATTATACTGGTGGGACGTTGTGAGTTCTCTTTACTGTTGGTGTATACTGGGATATCCAGACCACCACCCTTACTGGGGTCCATCTTTAACGTGTTTGGTTTATTGTTTATTGGTTCTGCCCAAAGACTATTTTATTATTCACTCATTCAGTCAATGGGATTTATAACCGGGGAGGTCAGAGGTCAAATCAAGCAGGGGTGGGTTCTGTCTGTTCCACCTGTTACGCATCAAAGAGAAACCTAAGACGATCTGCACAGCGACTGACATTTAAAACAATTACGTTTCCTGTCGAGTCCCTGTGATGAATTATCCGGAAGCTTTACTCCGCCGTAACTCGAAATCTTCACAACAAGCGCCTTTGTTGTCTCGAAAAATTAATGAAAACAAGATTGTCTTTCATTCGAGCTGATCCAACAGCGCGACAGCCAGCTGCTCTTCTCTGGGAATAAAAACAGTCAGCATTAAACGAAGCTCGGTGAAAATACCTTTTCTCCCGCCGCTCGTGTGGAAAACAAATCAGGCGACGAGCTCAGTGGCCATCTGTTTCGTTATTTGATATGTGTGAATACATGTTGTAATGACTTTGTTTGTGAATCGCTCGGCTCGGCGGAACACACGAGAGCTCTCCAAGTACTGGAGTGTTCAAAGCTAATCATATAATTGGACACAATAGTCGATGACAAATGGAGACGCTCGCAGCCAGCCAGCTGGGGAAGTGAATATGTAATCATTGTAAAATCATATCATTTTGCATATTTGAAGACAGCTTAATAGAGTTTGCGTGTCAGCACACTATCAAGTGATGATCAGAGCAGCCGTCTCTGGATTTGTTTTCCAAATATTGCTTTGATTGGGCGATCCGTCACACGGGGCTCGCGCTAGTCTCCAGATCCCAACTTGTGCTGTTCTGTGAGCACCAACACGAGGTACTTAGGGCCCTCGTCGCACGAGGCTTCCATTGGTGTGCCTGTTCATTGGGCACATCACATACAGCTACATTCCCAAATCACCTAAACAAACGATATCACAACATTCCAAAAACAGGTTGGTCATTTTCAAAGTAAGTTTCATACATTCATAAACACGGCGTGCCCCAACTGCCCTATTGTAGGATAAACAGCTGATTCGTCAGTCATTCCATAAGGTTGTCATTGAAAAAATGGCTTTCGGAACTGTACATGGGAGTACAGTAAGCCCCATGCTTGGACTTCATTGCCAGTCCTCATGCTGTTTCCATTACAGCCTATAGGAACATGAAAGAACCCTACAGTAATTACGCAGTGCCCCGGCCTCCGCCAGACCCCCACCACAAGCCTCCACAGGGCCCAGCTATGTCAGGGGCATTAGCTACCTGCACATGTCTGCATTTACATCATTTAGACGTTCTCTCAGGGCACTTCAATACACAGTGCCCCCCTCCCCAGCCCTCTGGTTTACTGTGGTGTAGGGGGTGTAGGGGGGACCCTCCCAGCCAGTCGAAGGAAATGAGAGGCACATGTGTGTACCTAGTGGTGCAGCAGAGACTCCCCCTGGTGAGTTTCTGGTTGAGAGCTCTGCATTAATGGATTCCTTTTGTCTGCTACACTGGCCTGGGAAGCGCAGGTATTGTTCATATCTATGGTAGCGGTGGAACGCTCAAGCCACATGTGGCTGTTTTGTGCTCTGTAGGAGCTGAAGGAGGTTCAGTACTGGGATATTTAGCACACACACACATGCAGTCCCCCCACACACACACACACACACACTCAGGCCTTTTGCGTTGGCAAATGAAATGTACACCTCGAAGTCTTCCGTCTCCATTATAAGAGGATAACGCGCCGCGCGGCGCCGTGCTCGCTATCAAACTGACTCCAATTGACCCTGCCGTTAGCGCGGCGCGGAGAGAGGGAGAGGAAGGGCCGAGGAGGAAATGTATGGCCTTGATTACAGCCGCGTGTCTATTTTAGCAGATTGTTTGCTGCTGATTCACACACATGGCAAAGACGCGGCGCCATTAGTGCACATAAATAATGTACAACGCCCCCGCCCCCCCCCCACCTCCCCTTTTTTCCGACTCTACTCAGCTAAGTGGCTGGAAACCTCAGGCTGCTCTTGTCAGGTTCTCTATAGATTAGTACAAGATTTATTTGAAGTTGGTAAAGCGCTGTGTTCTTGACAGCGTTCAGAGGGGATCGAGTGTTCTGCCCTGCACACAGGGAGGGGGGGGGCGGGGGGGTGTTGGCGGTACTGTTTTTAATTGTATCATGTGAAGTGGGGATGGGGGGTGGGCCCTGGCTGGGACGGGTGTGTTAATATTTAATCCCAGTCTCACTTTGGCTTCCTCTTGAGCTGTGCTATCGCTAGCCCCAGACCGAGAGAAGCTACATTACAACCGGCATGGATAACAGGACGTGAGGGTGGAGATGTCGTCATGCTCAAACACGGCCTTGCTCCGGAAGTTTCCGGATGAGAGCGAGACTCAGGGTGGAGACCGATGTTCCTGAACAGTGTTTTTCTCCTCTGTACCGCGGTGCAGATAGCCGCGGAGGAATCCAAGGAAAGGAAGTGTGTAAGACCTTGTTTTACAAAGCAATCAAGCCCTACTGTACGTGTGAGTTGATGCTAGAGAGATAGAGCGAGAAAGGGAGAGAGAGAGAGAGAGAGACAGATAAACAGATAGAGATGCGACAGAGGAGGAGATTGAGCCACAAAGAGAGAGAGAGACAAACACAGGGAAAGAAAGGGAGGGAGGGAGAAATAGAGAGGAAAAGAGAGAGAGGGAGAGACAGACTGGGGAGGAAGGAAAGGGGAGAGCGGTCTGGAAGGGAGTGAGGGAGGGAGAGGAGGAGAGAGGGGGAGGGAGGGAGGGAGGGAGGGAGGGAGGGAGGGAGGGAGGGAGGGAGGGAGGGAGGGAGGGAGGGAGGGAGGGAGGGAGGGAGGGAGGGAGGAGGGAGGGAGGGAGGGAGGGAGGGAGGGAGGGAGGAGGGAGGGAGGGAGGGAGGGAGGGAGGGATGGGAGGGAGGGAGGGAGGAGGGAGGGAGGGAGGGAGGGAGGGAGGGAGGGAGGGAGGGAGGGAGGGAGGGAGGGAGGGAGGGAGGGGAGGGAGGGAGGGAGGGAGGGAGGGAGGGAGGGAGGGAGGGAGGGTGAGGGAGGGAGGGAGGGGAGGGAGGGAGGGAGGGAGGGAGGGAGGAGGGAGGGAGGGAGGGAGGGAGGGAGGGAGAGGGAGGGAGGGAGGGAGGGAGGGAGGGAGGGAGGGAGGGAGGGAGGGAGGGAGGGAGGGAGGGAGGGAGGGAGGAGGGAGGGAGGGAGGGAGGGAGGGAGGGAGGGAGGGAGGGAGGGAGGGAGGGGGGAGGGAGGGAGGGAGGGAGGGAGGGAGGGAGGGAGGGAGGGAGGGAGGGAGGGAGGGAGGGAGGGAGGAGGGAGGGAGGGAGGGAGGGAGGGAGGAGGGAGGGAGGGAGGGAGGGAGGGAGGGAGGGAGGGAGGGAGGGAGGGAGGGAGGGAGGGAGGGAGGGGGAGGGAGGGAGGGAGGGAGGGAGGGAGGGAGGGAGGGAGGGAGGGAGGGAGGGAGGGAGGGAGGGAGGGAGGGAGGGAGGGAGGGAGGGAGGGAGGGAGGGAGGGAGGGAGGGAGGGAGGGAGGGAGGGAGGGGAGGGAGGGAGGGAGAGAGGGAAAGAGGGAAAGAGGGAGGGAGAGAGGGAGGTGTGCGTCGGAGTTCAGAGTGGCCCCTCTGTGTGCTCGTCACGTCTCCTCTCCCTGAGCTCAATTACAGGATTGGTCCTCAGAAAGGAAACTTCATCATGTCACACAGATGTCTTCACTGGCGGAGAGAGGGAGAGGACGCATGGCATCATTTAACATGACAGGATCTGAATCACTCGAACAGAAACGTACATAAACCACCGGACACGGACATCACGCTTCACAGTGCCGGCTGATATTTACAGCGTATAGATGTAGATATATTGTATATATGTATATATCCCCACACAGTATGTTAAAGGTATAGCAGCATTCTGTGAGGTCTTACATTGCAACTGTACAGTACATGCTTTGGCTCTTAAGCGATTTCATGGTCCCATCATTGATGTTAAACACCACTGTGCTATGGAATATAGAACCCATTACTTTTCAGAACACTGTTTACTGTGTAATGCTCTTACAGAACCATGGGCGATCATTAGCGTGTGTGTGTGCGTTGACGCCGCCCGGCAGCTCTTCAGATCTCGCTGTTCCATCCAGTACGCAGCCCTTTATTAAGCTGTTCCCCGCTACGCTTCTGACATGACACAAGCACAGAACACTCTCCACAACAATAACGCTGTTTCATTTTAATTTGATTACGTTTTCCTCTCAACGGACGCCAAGTCCTGTTTTGCCTCAGGAACCCACCTCTTAATCACGTTCCATCCAGACTGTCTTTCATCTAAATCTCACTGCCATGGCATGGGCCCAACTTCATGATGCTGAGAGGTAGGGGAAAGAGAGAGTGGAGCGAGAAATAGATAAAGAGAGAGAGAGAAACACAAGAGGGAAAACAATGACAAAAGCCCAGCTCTCGTCTCTGTCACGAGAAGTGAAGTTTTGCGTTTAGCTCTGTGTTCCGCGGCGAGGGGCTGCATGTGTGTGTGTGTGTGTGTGTGTGTGTGTGCGTCTGTGGGAACTCAGATCCTCTCAGCACTAACAGAGCTGTAGAGACGAGGGAACAGATGGCGACAGGCCCGTTCTCTCCTGCATCCTCTCGCAACTGACACACTTCCTGCGCCTCCATTAATCTTCCAACCCCCCCGCCCCCCCCCCGTATTCCAGCAACACAACTTTATTAAAACAACTCGGGAGAGCGCAGCGAACAAAACAGGCCCTGGCACAGCTGTCATCGGCCCAGGGAAGAGCCGTCCGTCCGTCCGCCGCGCCGGCCGCCCGGTCCTCTCGCTTTTAGAACACACATCTGCGGAACGGCTCCGCTGGAAATCGGGCTGCTTTAAGGCCGTCGCCCCTTAAAGCGGGAGCCGGGGCTGGAACCAGGAAGAGCTCGTTAAGAGACAGCTGGGGCTGCAGTCGGCAGGAACTTCATAAACTCCTGTTGGTAAAGCGTACTTGGCCACGTGTCGCATCATGGCGATGATGACTGCTTCCTGTTGTCGGGTGGGGGGGAGGGGGGGGGCTTTCATATTGAAAGGGTGCTGATACACCCCGAGTGCAATGGGAGTTTGTTGGTGGTCAGATCACATGTGCCGATGATGCGAGGTTTGATCCATCAGCATCAATCTGAGATAAGGCCACAAGGAAGTGACTGACAGTTTGAGGGAACACATGGATCATGTTCACTTTCAAGTACCTACCGAGCCAGCTGACCTGACTGACCATAGACCCGGACCGGTGTGTGGGCGTGTGTGTACGGGACCTCCACGCGCCGACAAGCGAGGACGGCGCGTGTGATGACAAATATCCCAGCGACGCAACTCCAGCCTTCTGCCGTGCGTCCGTAGCAGTTGGTGGCTAAATTGAAAAATCAATTCCAATTTAAATGATTGGAATAAAGAACTCCAGGAGCTGGAGATAAAGGAGCTTCAGTCTCCTAGATCCCCTTTAATTGGAAAGTCATTTCTTCAGGGTATTCTAATGGTTCTGAGGGAAGATTGCAAAATAAAGTTGATGAGCTGGGGGGGAGGTTAATAGTGTGTGTATGTGTGGGGGGTGTGTTCACGTGTGTGTGTTTTCTTTTCGGTACCATTCAGTATCACTCAAACCTTCACTTATGACAAAGGCACAACATGAAGAGTAATCCTTTGGGTTCACATACACACAATATGCTCACACAAGGAAGTCCCTTCCATTGAACACCAGAGGTATGGGCATGGTTTTTTGGCCCCCAAAACAAATCAACTACCTCTCACTCCACACTCACTTATACATAGTTTATAATATTATTTTTCTGAAATTGACTGTAGATTTTTCCCAGGTGTCAAACATCACCACGGATATCATTTATAAATGTTGTCTACATCTATACACATCATACAGTATCAGTTAATTTCAATATGTACTAAACAGTATAAGTACTGTATACTTCAACCGTATAACAGATTAAGTAACATCAAATATATGACTTTCAATGCTGCCACATACAGTATACAGTGTATAATGTTATTACCACAATATATTTTTCCAGGTCTGGGAAAGGACTGTGTTTACAGAGTGTGTGTGTATGTGTGTGTGTGTGTCTGCGTGTGTGCTTGCGAACACTAAAAGACCATCCTCTTTTTTTCCATCACTCCCTTTTGTGTTGCCGTTATCACCTCCAGATCGACCCTACAGTACAGTGAAAGGCAGACAGTCAACACAGTGCCCAGGTCCAGTGGCCCGGAAACCCTGAATGAAAGCTCCCCTATCAACAACATGGCTGCACAGGTATGGAGGCCTGGATGGATCAAAACTCCCTTGTTTTCTTCTCCTTTTGGCCCCCGACATACTTCATACGGAGACCTTTCAGAGCACCGCCGGTGACATTTTCGAGAAACCCAGAGCCGAGGCATTTCCAATGGAAGAAACTTGTTGACATAGTTATCAGACATCAAAAGAGCCATGTGTCATTCTGAAACGAGCCCTATGAGAGTAATGGGGATGTTAAAGGCCGTGTTGGATCCAAATATCACAAAAAGGGATGAGAGGATATGAACACGCTTTGACTGAAGGACTGAAAGAAAAGAGTGGGTGGGGGGGAAGAGTGATATAGAGGAACAGATAGGAGTGAAAAAGAGGGACAAACAGAGAGCAAGAGGAAGACAAAGAAAAGGCGGGAGAGAGGGAGGGAGACTGAAAGAGAGAAAGAGAGAGAAAGAGGGGAAAAAGAAAGTGATAAAATCCGCTGCAACACATTCTCCAGAGAATGAAAGGCGCTCGGCTCCATTTCCGCCCAAGAAGCGTCGAGTTAAAAGGTGGCCCCCTGTACAAATGAAACTCAATTTCACGCCACATTATCCCTCCCTGTTCTCTTTCCTGGCTTTCATTTTCATTAAGACCAGAGACAATCATAAATTAATAATTACTGCTAGAATGTCTAAGCGCAGGGTGCACTTCTGTAGCCTTCTTCCTGCCTCTGAGGTCCTACATGTTCACGCTTGCAAAATGTTCATTTAGGTAATGTGGCCTGGCCCTTGTCAGACTATTCTGCTTTTTGTAGTTTCACTAATACATAATGGTCTATCTGATTAGACAGCATTAGTGCTATCTCCAGATTGATAAAGCTGCACTGGAAGAAAGTAAACTCCCTTCTCTTCCTGGAAAGCATATGTAATTTCAGTTCAGGTTGAAGGTTGGTAATCAGCTTTGAAAGCCTACAGTGTCAGTACTGAATACGCAGTACAAATACACTGTCACAATCTGAATTGAGCAGGTGTCGGGCCAATCATAATTGTCACAAGAGTTGCAATGTCACCAACGTTGTGTTAACTATCACTCTCACACTTGTTTTCATCCTTTTTGTTTTCAGGTTTCGAAGGTGAAGAATGGCGGCCCGGGAGTCTCACTTCCCTCTAACGATATCACACACATCGTAAACCAGACAAGCGCACAGCAACATTGAATGTAGCAAAGTTAACTTATGCAAGATCAGGCGGAATAATACTCTCTGGGTGATGTCTGTGTGAACACGTCTCCATGGCAAGTCAAGCAAATACACGGCTGTAGTGTACTGTATATGCTCTGAATGTTTCCAACGCCGTAATGAATATGCTCGACATACTACAGCGTAATATAACACAACGCAACTTATGCTCGTTTGATATTTAAAGTCTCTGCCTTATGGTCATATAATATTTGTACCGAATTGAATTTATTACAAAATGTGCAGTGGTATGAAACATGTTGCTGGAGGCGACCTTGCCACAGCTACTGGTGCAGAACAAGGCGTCACAACGACAAATAACACAACATCTAAATAATAGCTGTGAACTAGCCAAATATCTTACTCACTCAGCAAAAATGGAGTTAGTGGAGGGAATCTTGAACTAAAACCACTTCAACGCCTACAAAGAGCATGTTGGATGTGTTGGTTTGGGATGGAGCATGAGCTATTAGAGAGGTCGTAGTGGGGGTGTGTGATCGGTGCTTTGTCCAGAAACTTCAGCTCAAGTTTCCAGTGACAACAGAAGTTCATTATTCTGACAAAGGCAGCCACAGAAGTTTCAGCGCGCGATTGATTGCCTATTTGTGTGTCGTGTTGCTGCCTCAAGGTTGATTGAAACTTTAACCTCATTTTTAATAAAGAGAAGAAAAGCTTGAAATGTTTCAGACCTTGAATTTCTACAATGCGCTGTTGAATTATGCAGCGATCAGTCAATTATTCATCTATGTGGCTGTGTTACGGACATGCTTTAAAAAGCATGCAAAATGGGACCGGGCAGAGCTGTGCTGTGTCAACACATTTCACTCAGAATTGCTTACAAGAGAAATTTGTCTCTCAATGTCGATTTAATGTTTTCTTCCTACATGTTTTAAGTGCTGGCCTACCCGTTACCAATCAGTGATATGATCCCAATGGATCAGGTACATGTTGGTAGTGTAAACAAATTAATGAATGAATGCCTGTGTATCTATAATTATTAATTGACTCAAACGTTATTTATATAATTGTATCATGTATGTGTGTGAAACTGTACAAAATACTTAAGACATTCTTCATTCTCTGAATGAATACACATTTTCCTTTACTACAATACAGAATTAAGAATACTATGCTTATTAATCTTGCTACACTCTAAGGTAGGCTATGCCTTTATGTAGTCTGTTCAACAACAAAATGACATAAACACCAACATATGTATGCTTGGAATTGAAAGGTTATATGTTTGATTGGAAACAGAGACACTAATTGTTGACAGTGTCATTGTAAAAGGAACAATCTTCAGTAAAATGTTCACTTTGACACTGAAATATCAAATGTCTGATGGGAAAGGGTGCTGAACTAAGTATAACCCAGGTGCCACACTCTCTCTCCCCCACTGTCTTAAACAATCATGTTGCTGGGGGGCATGGCTAGGAGCACATGCTTCATGCAAACTCTTCTACACTTCCAGAAAGGGGTGGGCTTCAACTACAGCCAGCCCCCCCTCACTTCTGGCCCAGATCATCCGTGGTCTCTCCCTCCAGAAGTAAACATTGAAGGAGAGGGAGAATCTCTGGGTACATAGATTAATATGTATGTACACAGAAACACGTGTAGTTACAACATTAAAGCTGCTAGGTTTCCCCATACACCTACAAGGTTGTTTGTAACCTAATAAAATGCTGTACTGAATGTGCATTTTTTATTGCTGAGGTGTACTAATCATTGCATACATGTAAAACATCAACTTATTGATCCTGTCTCATACTGTTTTGTAGTGGAACTTGTTTAATCTCAGGTGTCTTTTCAATAAACCAACATGTTGAACCGTTATCCTTGTCACACAGGAAACTGACATTGTTTATCATCAACAGTTTAAGTTTATTTGAAATTGAAGTACAATGAAGGGGTGGTTGAAGAAGCTATATAAGTTATCAGTGACATGTCGACAACAGACCCTAGACACTCCAAGGCAACAAACTTAGAAAAACACATTATGAACATGGGGACACTCCTTTGCGTTCATGGTTGAGGTATATAAACCCATTCCTTTTACAAAAATTGGACACGACACCTCTTGTTTAGGGAATATACTTACACACACAGGAGAAAAGGAACCCCCTGAAGCCCAAGCATCTGCTCGTGTTGAGAAACGCTTTCCATCACGATGGCATGACACACATTTCATTGTTAAAACAAATACATGGATGTCCATGGACGTGAAAGAGGCGTGTCATGGATACACTTAGATTTAGTTTAGAAAGAAGAATATACTACAACTGAGACAGTGACTGATTGCTTATGTTACTCAAGCTGGTATATGATCCTCAAATAATGAACTAATCAGCATCAAATGCCTCGAAAGGTGTGACAATTTCATTTTTACGGGATATTTCGAGATGAGCAAAACTATGTTACAAATAAATAGACACAGTTTTGAGAGTTCTTTATGAAGAAGAAAAAACCTGAACAGATAGTCAATCCAAAGCCATGTTAACCAAGTTACAAAGAGTTTGACATGGATTCTTTTGAGATGTTTCAAAGTAATTTGAGTGAAACAACCCTAGTTTTTGTTTAGCACAATATAGGATTTATAAATATCAGGATTCCAGGACAAACATTTACATGCCTGCATGCTTTCTCACCAAAATGGCAGCTATTTGAAAGAATGATGGCTCAGAAATAAAACAAAACAAAACTATAAATGTATATAAATGTTGGTATTGTTTGCCTAATATTGTTTGCTCTACTGCATACACAATACCACCTCTGAACTTTATATACACATACGTTATCAGTCATATCAGTAATCCTATCAGTATCCTCGGATATTCTATATACAACAGTGGTAGAAAGGAAACTTGATTGTATTTTTTATCTAATTTAGAAAACATTAAAATCAGTCGTCTCTTTTGATCAACATACGGACAAATTCACATTTTCTTTCTTGTCTCAAGACTCCAAGTGTCATCTTTTATAATCTTGGAATATTACTTGAAATACAAAACAGACCACAGAGTCTTATCTTTTTCAAAGCTTTCTGGCTGGTCGAAACCCAGTATAAAAATCTTCAGTGCTGTGAATTTGGAGTTTTTACCAACTTTATACCATTGGTACATTTTACTGTGCTCAATTGTTTTTATCCTTCAATGTAGCCAACAAACTGCACCAAAACCTGGTTTATCAACTATGTCATGTTGGCCTCTGTGAGAAAAAGATTTCTAATTCTACATTCAGACACAACCCCCCAGCTTTTGGCTGAATACAGCACTTCCATTGAACTCCTACAAGCAGCTTGACTTCATTCCACTACTAAATCGGCCTGGTTAAGGACTCTTGAGAATCTCATGTTTTTTTCTCTCCCCCTCTCTTTTCCTTCAGCTCCTCCTCATGGTCTTATCAGTACATCACCGTGGTTTTCAAGAACAGCCTCCCATCTGAAAGAGAAAATACAAGAGAGAGGGGGAGAAGGAGAGTGAGGGAGTGAGTGAGAGGGAGAGGGAGGGATGGAGGGATTAGCCAACACCATTCTGCTGAGACAAGCCTGCTAGTTTCTGTTACCTTGACTGCTTGTTATAACCCACAAGCATGGCTCCCTGCATACAACTGAACACATAGAAAAAGATCATTTTACAAAAGGCTTTTAGCCTTGTTTTGTTCCGTGTAACAATCGGGGGGGGCTTAAAAGGCACGACTATTCAAATGTTTTCATATTTGATACCTTACAAAAGGGACAGCGTCAGAGGAGACATGATATCCGGTGTTCTGGGTCTAACAATTGCGTGTCAGATCTGTTTAAGACATCTCGCCCGACGTGCTTGTTTGAACACGGCATTGCACTCACGATGTAAAGCGCTTCCTAAGTGACACTTCCTGCGAGGAAACAGTGTTTATTGAAAAAGGCAGGCGCTCTCTCCCGATGCTATCTCCAGACACCTGCAACCTAACGAGCTTTGTCCATTTTCAAAGAAGCCTCTTGTCTGAGAGCACGCCTGAGCGAGCAGGGCTGCTCCGACTTCGGAGCCGGTAAAAGCATCTGTTAGGCACAGCCCACGAGCGCGGCTGACGTTTATTACCTTTACATTTCCTTTGCCGGCGAATGCTACATTACTGCCTCTAAGCTGCCTTCCTCATCTCTCCATGGCAGTGTACCTAAATAATTCAATTTGAAAAAGAAAAGCACACCGGAAAGACTTTAGGCAGTGACAGCTCTAGGGAAAGCAATGTGTTGCTGGCAGTCAAACATGACACAGTGTCAAGGCGGAGAGATATCACCGAGGGCTGAGGAGGAGGAGAGGGCGGCTGAGACACACACACCCCGTGAACGGGGCCTACATCCATCATAACGATCTCACGCCTTTTCCCCTCGTTCTCCGAAAAACAAATCCGGCGTCTGAAAACACGGGACGCCGCCGAGGCGCTACCTCATATCCTGATCAGATGTTCGATGCGGACGCCGGCCGTATCAATCATAGTGACCCGACGTGAACTACATTTCCCGGACTGCTGTCAGTGTAGTATTGTGCGAGGGAGTGCATGGTTGGAAAAATGAACAAAGGCTTTGCTGTGTGTGTGGGTGAGGAGGAGGGGACAAACACACAGGCTAATTACCCCGCTCTGCCGCAGGTCTCTGAGGCGCTGCACTCTGGCCGCCTCTACTCAAGCAACACCAACCGAGTTCTGTGTAAAAGTCATTACGGCGTGAAAGGGACGCTAAAAATAAAAATAAATATGGGGAGTGGGGGGTTTCTGCTAGGAGGAACAAATAGATGTAGAGAGAGAGAGAGCTCAGTGTGCAGAGATAAACATCCCCCCTGGTTGACACGGACGTGACGGATGAGATGCCACCAACTTTAACACCTATGGGATTGGTCTGTATGTCTACCTGCTTGCCTGTCTGTGTGTGTCTGTCTGACTGCACCTGTCTGTCTGACCTACCTGCCTGTCTGCTTGTGTACCTGCCTGTCTGTCTGTCTGTCTGTCTGCCCGCCAGCCTATGTACATGTTTTAAATAGGCTAATTAATAAAGGTATTTGTAAGCTGTGAGTTTCTTTTCAAATAAAGGGACATTAGACATTGGAGACCAGGGACATTGGAGAATGGGGGAACCACAGGATTTGGGGAATGTGTTGAATCAATAGGAAGAAATTGTTCTTATTCTAATTATTTAGCAAGGCCATCTGTATGCAATATCACTGCAAATGCTGAAACACCTCATTTAAATTTTTGCGTGAGATAAAATGTGTGACGTCTTGACACACATTGTTTTATGAAAGAACGTCTCATTAAAATATGTTAAAACTTAGTATTTTTATATTCAAATCAAGATGAAAAGTTCATTAAAGAGGATAAATATTTCATTAGATGCTAAATAAAACAAAGGGATTTTTTGGCTTCTCTCAGCATAAAATTCCTTTGAAAGATTAATTAATACATGTAAATTATGCAAATTATGCCCATGCAAATATTTTATGAAGACAATTAAGGGAACCATTAATTACGGTCTTTTTGCTTCAGTGACATTCATTCATTTAATTTTAATTTCACTTTAACTGTTTTGATGTTTAATCTTGCAACAAAGAACTTTATCTCAGCGCACAGGATCATGTAAACTTGCACATGGAGTGGGAAGCAGGCGGGAACCAAAGGAGCAGAGACTGGGGGGGGAAGATATTCACGTGTGCACCGTTGCCAGGCATTAAAAGGTGGGTGCGGTTCCAGTAGCGAGGTTGGCTGGTGAAAACAGCCATACTCCCTCTTGGACACGATTCAAAACACAGCAAAAGCAATTAATAAACACAGACTGTGTTAATATCGCAGGATTAGAGAAGTGTGACAAAAGACAAATAGAAATAATTAGTTCTCTAAAATTATGCTCTCATTAATTTCTCTCTCTCTCCCCTCTCTCTATTCCTCTCTCTGAGTTGTGAGCTCAGAACAACTCACATTTTTCTTGGCTTTCATGCGGGTGATGGGTTGTTTTTTCCCAGTTTGCCCGTGTAATTCATCAACCTCATTTTTTTGCCATTTGAGTTTAATTACACAGCCTTGGTAGCGGAGTAGAACAGAGTAGACATGGGTGGCAGACAAACGCTATTCTAATTGAACAGAAACACACAATCCATTCTGTAATCCAACACTCTGCAGGGCAGTGAAAAGTGGAAGACCTTCCAGAACGACAAACTATGTACAACGACAAAACATTACACTCGCTCAAACGTAAGACACTCACAGATGATCTCAAATGATCTAGTCTGCAAGGTCCTCTTCATCATTTGCATATCTATTGTATATACAGTCTGATGATATATAGAATGTCCATTTAAACTGTACTAATATAGAATACGGTGCTGTATAAATACAGTTTTAGTCTGCACAGAAATGACCATGTCTTCTAATGAGATACTTCTATGAAAGATGTGTGAAAAGTTTAAGAGACTGAATTAGACGTAACCCTAGAAGGGCCACAGTCAATCTTTTCATATTGTTGTAAAATATTCAAAACGAGACCTGCTAAATATACTAATTTGGTATGAAAAAGGAGTCCATAAATGTGCTCCTTTTAAGAAGAATCTGTTTGGTGATGACCTGGGGGGGGGGTTCTGTTCTTTATGGACCCACACCTATTCATATCTCTGGTGAATGAATGGCATTTAATTAAGTGACAATAGTCCTTTTGCAGGGGGTACAAATTGCTCAATTGGTTCTTTCATCCTTTCTTTTGAACAAAACCATCATTTTCAAGAAGGCTAATGGAGCTGAGTGACTAACATGACGTGGACTATTACCATGAATATCCCCAATTCTTCCACTGCAAAGTAAAACGAGAAATCCCTTTCAATCGGTTAGGAAGTTTTCAAGTGAGCTGAGTGGTGAAAAGTCTCGAGATATGACATTAAGATCTTGTTCGACATAGTGAAGTCATCCCACGTCGCTCGGCACAAAACATCTTGTTTCTGGGTAAACACACAACCAGCTGAGATTCCACAGTGGTTACGCCAACCCCTCTCCCAAGCAAAAACAAACAAGGCATTAAAAAGGCACACAGTTAATTCATAAAATGAATTGATTTCTTGTTCGTTTTTACGGCAGCGGAGTGGGGGAATCCGTCACTCCATGTTGGTGATTTTACGACTCGTTTACAGGTTTTTTAAAGAGGTAAACAAACAAGAAAACACACTTATGGGCTCGCAGTGCGCCCAAATGCACACACGAATCCCCTCCTCGCCTTAATATTCGTTAAAAGCTCGCCAATTCCGATGCCGTATTACTCTCCTAACTCTAATAAAAGACTTGTTTCGTGTGTGGTGAAAGCCAATGATCTTGACCCAGAGCCGTGGCCCAGATGGTGAGCTGTATGCCTGAACAGCAGGAAGAGACACACTAATGTTCATATACTGTAGCGGGGAGAGGGAACGAGAGAGAGGGAGAGAGATTTATTGTCTCCTTAGAGTGCTATACCTTGTATTGTCCTTTCAGCATCTGTTCTTCCACTGCTGCGGTCAGTCTCCATCTCTGGGGTCAGAGCGTCTGAGAGGAGAGAGAAGGAAAGGAGGAGAGGCAGGGAGGAAAGGAGGGGAGAGGAGGAGAGGAGTGGCGAGAGGAAAGGAGAGGAGGAGAGAGAAGATAGGAAAGGAGAGGAGGAGAGAGAAGATAGGAAAGGAGAGGAGGAGAGAAGAGAGAGAGGAGAACTATGATCATTAAGACGTCTCACTGTATCTCTGACATAGAAGCAGCAGCTACTGTGATGACACCGAATCTGGGAACAGACGACTACGTTTCCGACGCCTGTTCTGACTCGAACTCGAACCCGAACCCACATTTCACACCGTTAACCACCGACACCAAAGACAAGAAGTCTCCTTATACATTCCTGCATCTAGACTTCATAAGCTTGCAGAGTGTGTCGTGCTCATGCAGGGGGACTGACCATTGAGGGAGCACATGCTGTGGGAGGGGGACTGACCATTGAGGGAGCGTACGCTGTGGGAGGGGGACTGACCATTGAGGGAGCGTATGCTGTGGGAGGGGGACTGACCGTTGAGGGAGCGCATGCTGTGGGAGGGGGACTGACCATTGAGGGAGTGTACACTGTGGGAGGGGGACTGACCATTGAGGGAGCGTACGCTGTGGGAGGGGGTCTGACCATTGAGGGAGCGTATGCTGTGGGAGGGGGACTGACCATTGAGGGAGTGTATGCTGTGGGAGGGGGACTGACCATTGAGGGAGTGTATGCTGTGGGAGGGGGACTGACCATTGAGGGAGTGTATGCTGTGGGAGGGGGACTGACCATTGAGGGAGCGTATGCTGTGGGAGGGGGACTGACCGTTGAGGGAGCGTACGCTGTGGGAGCGGGACTGACCGTTGAGGGAGCGTACGCTGTGGGAGGGGGACTGACCGTTGAGGGAGCGTATGCTGTGGGAGGGGGACTGACCGTTGAGGGAGCGTACGCTGTGGGAGGGGGACTGACCATTGAGGGAGCGTATGCTGTGGGAGGGGGACTGACCATTGAGGGAGCGTATGCTGTGGGAGGGGGAAGGCTGCTTGAGGCTCTGCTCTGCCTGCTCTCGCCTCTTGGTCTCGTACTCCAGAGCCTCCTGCAGTTTCCTCTTCGTCTTCTTCTCCTTCTTCAGGCGTTTCTGGACGATGGCTGCATTGGACACAATGGTTTTGTTTAGTCCAGAAACTGTTTCTAAAACGAAAATGGTGTAAATACACACATTGGCTGCGTTTCCCAGATTTTTCAAGAAGCTCTTAACGCTAAGAGCATCTTAGGAGCGTTCTAGCTTCCTAGGAGCGTTCTAAGAGCGTTCTAGAGCGCTCTTAGCGTTAAGAGCCTCTTAACAAATCTGGGAAACGCGGCCATTGTCATTGGAGCACGAAACATACGCCTCACATATGAGGAGGAGGACTTGACATACCCTACGCTATGACCGATTCATCCAGACGGCCGGGGAATCGAACCGGCAACCTTCTGATTACTAGCCCGAATCCCTAACCGCTCAGCCACCCCGACTCCCTCGTTTCGTACAACATGTTTCAATGCCATCCCTATGCGTGTGTTTGTGACACTGGGTGAGTAGCTGTTGGGCTGCTTCTCTCTTTTACACACGCAGGAGTAACCACACAGACATGAATTAGTTAAGAGGTGGTTCAGAGATTGAGCGGTGAGGGGGAGATGGAGACAAAAGAGGAGGTTGGAATACAGGTCGAATCTTGTCAGTCTGTCCAAGCAAAGTAAGATTTAGAAAAATGTTTTCTTGACTTTTTTCTCCTCCCCGCCACTTATTGTGCAAAATCTGAAGTAGCAAACTGCTGAAAAGGTCTTGAGGGATATTTTGTGAATATTTTTTTCTCATTAAAGTGAACATTGTTGGATTATGCTGGTTAAACTGATATGCATAGAACATGAGGGTGTTCAGTTAAGTTATATTTGTGTCACTTTTGTTTACAGTGGTGATAAATCATTCATTTCTATAATCTAATATGTACTTATAATTATCTGATCCGACTCTGAGCAGGAGTACAACACTAAGTGGATCTTTGGAAGCACAGTTTCTCTCTTATGTATGACCATGTTCATAATTTAGATGTGTGTGTCTGTGAGTGTGTCTGTGTGTCTGTGTGTGTGTGTATAAAAGGGTTTTAATGAGGGTTGATGCGAGCACACACAATCGCATAATTGCATTTCAATGTTGTTGCTTTGATTACAAATGTATGATCGTTTCCCCTTCTGTATTGTCGTTACAAGTGCAGAACTTGAAACAATTGTGACACATACCCAAGCAACACCCAGTAACAGACCCATACCCCCAAATTCCCAACACACACACACACACACGTTTGTTTTGCTAACCTAGTGGGACCCGACCAATCACTTTCATTCAAAATGTTGTTATCTCTATCTCTATCCACGAAGCCTCAACCCCTAGTCCAGCCCAAGGGCCGTGCAAGGTCGTGTTTTCAAGTTTCACTAAACTTGTGAGGACATTTGGTTCCCACAAGGGTAGTTTAACAAGACCACACAAACACACACACAGGGACACACACCCTGCTATCACCACACACGCGTTCCCGACACAAACACTCACATCACACGCCCAGGGACAGACCCTTTTACAACTCCAATTCATCCCCCCCCCCTCCCTCCCTCCCTCACCCACCCACCCGCACACACACAACACACAGGCACACACACAACACACAGGCACACACACAACACACAGGCACTCACACAACACACAGGCACTCACACAAACACGCGGGCACACAGGCAAACACAGGCACGCACGCAAACACGGGGCTCCTCGTCCCCGGCGTACCTCTGTTCTTCTGCTCCACGGCGAGCTGTTTCTCCAGGGCCTCCCTGAGCTCTCTCTCTCTGAACAGCTCCATCTTCAGCTCCGTCTTCTCCAGCTGCACCTGTTTCTCCTGGGCCCGCGCGTTGTCAATCGCCACTTTGAGCAGGCCCTGCGCAAACACACGTGCACGTACACACACAGGTGCACACACACACGGATCAGGAGGGAGGAAGAAAGATGGGGGGAGCTATTTCCAACTGAAATGACAGCAGGCCACGCTGGAAAGTATGTCACAGAAATGTACGCCTCACACACAGTACCGCACGCAGAACCACACCAAGACGCAGTTCTACACAGAACAGGAGCATATGAAGACAGGGAGTCAGGTGCCTGAGCGGTTAGGGAATTGGGCAAGAAATCCAAAGGTTGCTGGTTTGATTTCTGGCTCTGTAAAATGACGTTGTGTCCTTGGGCAAGGCACTTCACCCTACTTGCCTCTGGGACAATGTCCCTGTACTTACTGTAAGTCGCTCTGGATAAGAGCGTCTGCTGAATGACTAAATGTGAATGTAAAGACAGTACCTCACGGTAGCTCTGAGAGAACCGCACATTACACGGAACCGTACGACACCAGAGAACCAAGCCATACACAGAACTGTCGCAAACAGCGCAGCGACTACTGAGCAAGGCTGAAATCTAGCGGGAGCCTGCTTCAGGTCACCTGATCACTGTGAGTCGCCTCATTTATTCATTGCCATGTCTCTGGGTCTATTACTACGTCTGCTCCCATGTCAAGCTCACCCACCAAGAAGAACACTGACTATATCTCCCAGTCTATATAGGCAGCTCAGCATTTGATACTGTATATCGTTTCGTGTGGGCTGGCGTGAGGGCAGCTCTGAGATTTGTCTGACCACCTCTTGGCCATGGGTGAGACGTACAAGTTTTGCGAGAGATTTCATCTTCACTCGGACGCACTCATCTGCAGTTCTCGCCTCTCTTTCCTTTCCCTTTCCTCCTCTTCTTCTCGACTTTCCTCTACATTTACATTTACATTTAGTCATTTAGCAGACGCTCTTATCCAGAGCGACTTACAGTAAGTACAGGGACATTCCCCGAGGCGAGTAGTGTGAAGTGCCTTGCCCAAGGACACAATGTCATTTTGCATGTCGAGAATCGAACCGGCAACCTTCAGATTACTAGCCCGAGTCCCTAACCGCTCAGCCAGCTGACTCTACACTCCTCTCCTCCTAAAAGTCTGGGACTCGTTTGTGTTTTTACTTTCAAAGGGGTCGTCGTGAGCGATGCTAGCGCCGAACGACACCCAGCTCCAACAGACCAACACGAAGAGACCTCCACTCTGAGGTCGCAACAGCCGTCGCCGCAACAATTATTCCCTATTCTCCACATGCAATTACACCAAATGCACTGGGTTATATCTTACTAATTGTTGCTTTTCGTGACCCCAATTTATCCTAAGTTGCTTTATCTCAATTTTCTGCTTGGTTTCATTTTGTTGATTTGTATATAAATATTAAACGCGGAGATCATTATCAAAGATGACTTACTGGAGTGTCGGGGCACTGCAGGGTATACGTGTGCTGTTCTAATTACCAGTCAGACCTAAAGGATAAGCAGGCACTCTGATGTCCATAGCAGCAGTGCAATGAGAAGGGCAGTGCTCTACACACATCATTACGCACACGGGGAGCAGATCCATCTTTATGACTTCACTTGTTTGTGTTGAAGCCTAAACGCCGCTCGCCACCCGACTGTCACGGACGCCGCTGAAGTCTCCGTGCTTCCTATTGGCCAGGCGACGCCTGAGCACGTACGATGCCGACCTACTTGTGCGTTAGTAAGCACCATCCCTATTGGACAAGCTCATATATATATTGTATCTTGGCTAATGTTTAATCTGCTTGCATTATAGCCTTTTGGAGAATGTAAATGTGTCTAATATACCAGTATTTTAGTTGGTCTACAGTGTAATTATTGGCAAAAACCACTACTGGTAAAACCTACCTAAATATTGGTAAAAAGTGCCCCTACTGGTTGAGTTTTTGTACCTGGATATATATAACAGTCTCTCTATGGGTCAAACCAACCTGGATGATAATAAAGAGCGTTTCTCCTGGTCAAACCTACCTGGATGTTGGTGAGCAGGGTCTCTATTGATGACAGGCCGTCAGGAAACAGGAAGGGGGAGGGGAAGCCGGGAGGGAGACCCTGGCTGGCCAATGACAGCCTCTCGTAGCTGTCTCTTGCCGTCGGGGTGAACATGGCGTTGTCTTCTAGAACGAGACACACAACAACACCTGTCAACAAAGCATTTCAGAAAGGTTTCTGTTTGTTTGTTTGTCTGTCTGTCTGTCTGTCCGTCTTAAGTTTGTGAAGTAAGATGGTGAAACACGTTTGGAGTTGGGATCGTCTATGCAGTGACTAGCTCGAAGTATCATCTTCCTAACAAAGGTTTCAACGACAACCAGCCAATGGCTGCAACCGTATCTGCGTTGATGTCTGAGAGCGCAGCCAACCAGGGTGCTTGTCCTGTCATTCCTAAAACTCCGTTCAGGTCCTTGGAGGATCCCCCCCTCTGTTCCTCTAAGGGCCTGGGCTTTCAACAATATCATTTCCGACAGAAGTCCAGCTTTTCCCATTCAAGGCATGTCGGGTGGACTCCTCGATCAGACGGGGCCGAGGCTGAGGCCAGGACTTGGAGGTCTCTGTGTGCACGCACGTACGCCGGGGCCTGTCAAACCCACATGACATCATCTCCCATTCATCACCAGTGGAGGGGCAGGGCCCTGGCCATCTGCTCTCCAGCCACCTCTGATACGCTACACCTCTCGGAGATGGAGGGAGGGGGGGGGGTAAGGGAAGGGGCAGGAGAGAGCGAAATAGAGAATGAGAGAGAGAGGGGGATAGAGAGACGCCAAAAGAGAGAGGGAAGGACGAGGGAAAGGGAGAAAGGACAGACGTGTGATGTTATCTCCGAGCCTGTCTACGGGATGTGCCTCTCCTGATCTGAGGCCTGTTTATAATGCGTGGGGCTCCTCCTGCCAGCCACTAGACTGTAACCCAGACCTGCTACTGTGCTTCCACAGAGAGAGCCTCCACTATACTGTAACCCAGACCTGCTACTGTGCTTCCACAGAGAGAGCCTCCACTATACTGTAACCCAGACCTGCTACTGTGCTTCCACACAGAGAGAGAGCCTCCACTATACTGTAACCCAGACCTGCTACTGTGCCTCCACAGAGAGAGACTCCACTATACTGTAACCCAGACCTGCTACTGTGCCTCCACAGAGAGAGCCTCCACTATACTGTAACCCAGACCTGCTACTGTGCTTCCACACAGAGAGAGAGCCTCCACTATACTGTAACCCAGACCTGCTACTGTGCTTCCACAGAGAGAGCCTCCACTATACTGTAACCCAGACCTGCTACTGTGCTTCCACAGAGAGAGCCTCCACTATACTGTAACCCAGACCTGCTACTGTGCTTCCACAGAGAGAGCCTCCACTATACTGTAACCCAGACCTGCTACTGTGCCTCCACAGGGAGAGCCCACTAACCCCCAAACTGTCACTACAGTGACTTGCAGACATCGGTTTTTCCTGTTTGCCCTGTTTGGACGAATAAAGTTTTATTAGCAGAGGGACACCCCGGCTGTGCTCTGTGTGCCCCCCCCGCATCAGACACACTCACCACCTTCTCCCCTCTCCAGAATTAATGGTTGTTTATGTGGCAGTCTGACTGCAGCACTGCACCGACACAGAGAGGCTCCGAACAGCACAGACTACCCCCTCCCACCCCCCCCCCACCCCCTCCATCAATATTCACTGATGCCAGCCAAAGTGGAGGGAACAGCTGGTCTTACATTAATTAGTTTAAAGTATTTATTTCAACCCGTCCTCGGAGCAGATTGAGCAAAAACATTGGAGATTATTTCAAGCATCTGCAAATGCCCTGGAAACTCAAGCTCCGCCAGCACAGAGAGGAGTGTGTGTGTGTGTGTGTGAGAGAGAGAGAGAGCTATGGTTTAGGTTAGTAATTTGCAGCTTTTTGGAGAAGGAGAGAAGCAGTGGAAACACATGCTGCTGGTCCGTGGAGATGCCCAACACCCTTTTCGGAGTTCACCCCTTGTTGATTAATTACAATGGATGGGTGCCTAATGGATAAAAAAAAGAAGAACTGCGTACTTAGAAAAAAAAGAGCTATTTCTGAAGGTAATTTGTTTTGTTTGGTGCTTAGGAGCATTTAAACGAGTGAAGGCAAACAAAAAAAAGTGTTAAATCCCAATCTCTTTCCGATGCTAATCGTAGGCCTACATCATCTTACGAAGGCTTACAATGCATAATCAAAGATGGAAAGTGCTTCAAAATACATAAAGCAAAAAAGTATCGAGCTTTCGACTGGCTCGATAATATATGCGCTGTATTACATCTCACAGTGCTGCCCCGCGACCACGACGCACATTCCCTCCAATAAAATCAGCATAAATATTACTGACGTTAGCACACCTCCGGGAGGGGTATGATGTTGTAGATTTGTAATTGATTTGTACCGTGGGCACTTTGTCCTCTTATTTAGGGTTGGCATTAATCATAAATCATTGCTTTAACAAACTCATGCTACGCTGCTCAGCGGGCTTTCCCCCCACAACATATCGGTGGATCACACGGAATTTCTGATGGCTTTGTTGCAGCGGGGAAGCAACCTGTCACGCCGAGGGAGAAAGCAAACAGCGTGTTTTGTTCGACAGGCTCACTTCGGCAGGGCTTGTCAGATAACATTTCCACCAGGAGCAGTGCATAAATACAGGAGGTTTTGGGGTAAGCGCGCGGAAGCCCAATAAAATGCTCGTTTGATCAATATAATCGCTATTTATTTAATGAGAATGAACCGTACAATTATGAGTACATCGTTTCCGGATGTGGATTTGAAGCCCTAGCCTGTGCCTCCCTCCAGCTCCCACCCTCTACCCCGTCTCTCACCCCTCCCCTCCCTTCCTCCCTCTCTCCCCCGTCTCTCACTCCCTCCCTCCCTCTCTCCCCCCCCCCTCTCTCCATCCTCGCGGCTAAGGAGCTGGCGTGCGTTTGCATGTTTATTTCTCACCATAGCTCCAGAACCATTGACTTCTACTTAATTACAGCGACAGACGCTGGAGTGATGGCGCCTGCGGAATGGAGGGGCCTGCCTTTCCAGGTGATATCTCTCCCCCCTCAGCCAGCCTGCCAGGAGCAGCTGTGACAGGCCCCTCGCTGGCGGCGGCGTGGACAACGCGTGCTCCGCAGATCTCCCCAATATGAAATATACCCTCCACATAGGAAGCAGCCGTTCACACAGGTCATCCCCCGCCACCGACAACATTTCGCGAACAACTGTGTTTTTTTGCGGATAATAGGGGGCCGCGGATAAAAAATGGGGCGTCGTAAATACAAAGCGTTCGGGAATGAAATGCCATCATTTAAACAGCCCCTCTTTCTTCCTCTCCTCCTCTTCCCCATCCCCCCCCCCTCTCTCTCTCTCTCTGTTTTCAATAGCAGCAGAGGGAGTCCTTGACAGTGTTCTAGCAGTGATGAATCACCTTTCCAGTTAATTTTCTCACTCCTTGTTGTGCTGCTAAAACAGGGGCCCAGGAATTGACTTGACAAAGTATGAATGTAAAAAAGAAAAAAAAATATCACTTGGAGGGATCTGGGCTTATCTCCAATTTACATGTTATTAGATTTGTGTTGCGAGCGGCACTTGGACCCGGCCATGCCGAGGAAGAAAAAAGATGGGGTACATGATAACCGGAGATAAAACACGTCTGAAATCCACTCAAAAGCCTTTGAAATATTTGATGGAGAGCAGGAGAGGAAATGGAGAGGAGCAGAGGGGGAAAAAGTGCCCTGATTTAAAACGTGACAGACATGCGTGGCGATCTGCAGTAAATCTGGAGGAAACCTTGGGAAATTTAACTGCAATCTCTAGATAAATAGCTGTAATTGACCTTGGGAGTTGAAAATGTGCCATATGTTTCGGCTTCCTGTGCTCGAATCGGGCTCCCAGAGGGCCGTTCAGCTGAGTCCTCACAGACAGCCAGATAGAAGGAGGAGACAAAGACGAGGGAAAGCGACAGATCAACAGAGAGAGGTAGAGAGAGAGAGAGAGAGCAGCTGATTTGAAAAGCAGCCTTTGAAAGAGACATTCGAAGAAATAGCAGGTAGACACTAACAGACAGACGGCAAAGACCCAAGACAGGAGAGGACTAGCAAAATCAAGTGGGTGAGAGGAGAGAGAGAGAGAGAGAGAGAGAGAGAGAGAGAGAGAGAGACATCGACAGAGACAGTGACCACAGGAAAGAGGAGGGCAAGGAGAACAGAGCGAGAGAGAGAGAGAGGAAAAAGAGAGCGAGAACAAACAGAGATGGCTTGAGTGTTCCACCCTGACAGGTGAAGCCTGCGGGGGGGCTCCTGCATGCTAAAACCCCCGGGGGTGTCAGCGAGAGTCGACAAGGAGCACGCAGCCGCCTCGCGCCTCGCGCCTGGCGCCGGGCTGCGGAGAGGGAGCAGCCTCCCCCTTCAGCCGGAGTGGCTCTGACCTCCCAGACCCGGCTAATAGAACGCAACGCTCAGTCTGGCGCGTCCATGCGCCCCACTCCTTCAAAGGACAGTCCCCTGACCTTCCCTTCTCTTTGGTAAAAGGCACAGAGAGAGAGAGAGAGAGGGGGAGCAAGAGGGTGCCTGTTATCTTGCCCGACGCGTTTGTATGTTTGAAAACGGCTTCCACCAATTGGTTCTTATAAAAACAGATCTATAGATAGATAGATAGATAGATAGATAGATAGATAGATAGATAGATAGATAGATAGATAGATAGATAGATAGATAAACAGAAACGCAGACAGACAAAGAGAGAGAGAGAGAGAGAGAGCGAGAGAGCCACAGAATCTAGACAGTGAGAGAGTACTGGGTAAATGTGCCGGATGCTCCACACAGGTTAGATTCCTTTAGGATGACTAACACCTGCATATGTTGTACATATGGGATGGTTGTCTTGATGTACTCTATAGCCTGCCTCCAACAGGAACCCCCCCACCCCATGCACACAGCCTCTAACACACCAAAACACTCTCACCATTAGGAATGCACGCACACACGCACCGAGTGTGGCACGAACACACAACACACCAACACACAGGCACGTACACACGCGCTAATGTGCCCTCATCACATTTAAACTAATTTCCTTTTCATCACGGAGAGAGGAAAATGAGTGTTTGTTCCGTCCTGCTGGGGGGACAGAGTCAAGAGTGGAGGCCTGGTCGGGCCCCGCTAACAGGTAACGCTTGGCTCTCGCTCTCTTATCACAGCGTGAAAATCAAACCGCCTGCTTTCCCTGTTTCGCTCTCCGGCTCTCTCTCTCTCTCTCACTTCCCTAATGTTGCCTTCACTTAGAGATGAAATCGGTTGCTGCACAAACCCATTTGCGCAAAAACAAGGGGAGGGAGAGAGAGAGCGAGAATGAGAGAAATAGAGGGAGAGGGAGGGTGGGAGGGAGGTGACCAAGATAATCAGGTTGGCCAGTCGGCCGTGCTTCTTAAAAACGCTCGCCAAAACATTACTGTGCAGGGTAGTGGCTTAAAATTAGCGACAGGGACCTTAAAAACGCTGACATTTAAGCATGACTTTTTGGAAAGTGACACCTCCATATTTTCTGGTAGGACACCATTAAGTCTCAACTGCCCTACGGCTGGGCCTCTCCATTAATAACCAATTCGGGATGTCACTCCTCTCTTTCTCCCTCCGCCTCTCTGAGGTAATGAGTCCTTTGGTTTGCCTTAATAAATTGAAACGGATTCTCGAGGCAGAGGGGCTGAGGGCAACACAAACTTGACAGGCAAGCAGGAAGAAATAAGCATAAATCCTTAGAAGTTGACAGTGTAAAGGTGACACGACGCATCCATGGGGAATAGGGCTGCTGCAGTTGTAACTATGGATACTGACAATTTTTATATTTATGAGCAAGACTTGTATTGAAAGATCTCTATTCAGGACAAATACAAACACTCAATTTACACCCAGATGTGTGACGATGCTACTTTGATTATGCATTGCTCAACAATTATCTGCAGTCATTCATTAGTGATTAAATAACCCAATACTGAGTGTTTCCGATGAATTTCTTCCTTTGCTTTTCTTCACATGCTGCACAAATGGAAGAACAATTTGGTACAAAAAATCCAGAGAATAGATTTCACATTTGTTTTCATGTCACATTCATTAGTCAATTTGATGACTCTTCGAGAGAGAGTATGATGAGGATGAGAGTCCGACTGAGGTCATTCGATTGAGGAGCAGAGGAGACCGGACGGAGAGAGGGATTTGTCCTTTTCGCTCGATGAGCAGACGAGAGATAAAATAGGCCGTGAGAAAGTTCCAGCACCGGTGGTCTTTTCCTTCCTGTACTTGAGGATGAGAGTCAGTGATACCGAGAACCGGACAAGAGGATGATGGGGAGGTGTTGATGATGAAAGATCCCTCTGAGTCGTTTTGTTGCCTAATCCCAACTTGGCCTTGTTTCTTGTTTCGTATTTCGACTGGATGAAGCAGTCTAATGAGACTGAGGGAGATTTGGAGAGTCTATGCGGAGTTGACGGATGATTTTGTTTGAGAGAGTGGAGAGAGAGATTGGGTAGAGAGTTCGCCCGCCTGTAGGAGTTTGTTCTGAGCGGCTACGTACTGGTTAGCTCCAGTAGACTCCGTGTGAGACACACTGGATGGATGAGACACAGATTTTCCGATCGAATGAGAGAGAGTCTTGTGATGGCGTAGCAGTTTTTGGTTTGTACTTTGGAGATCGAGCATGGTAGGTGGAGTAGAGATTATATCTTGATGAGCAAGAGACTGCCCAAGAATATTTGTAGGTGATGAAATCTGAGCTTGTCAGCGATCTTGTGCAGAGACGCAGAGAATATTGGACCGAGAGAGTGATTCCGTGGGATGAGGATTTTCTTTGAGAGCTTCTGACCCCTTTTTTGATGAACCTTTTGCCGTTCTGAGATGAGCGCTTGTAAGTGTGCTGATCTATGCGAGATCCGAGAAATTTGATTGTGACTCCTGTTTGGATGTTCTACGAGTCGTAGTGAGAGTCGCCCAGGAGACTGAGTGCGGACTGATCTTTTCTCCGAAACTGTAGGGCCGAGGAGTACGCAGAGTTCTGAGGAGCGTTTCCTTGTTTATTAGATGAATTGGACGGATGGAATAAGAGTATGCGAGGAAGAGAGGAGTCTGTTGTAAGAGCGAGAGAGATAGGTTCTCCCGTTTAATAGAAGCCCACTGATTGAGAGTCCGATGAGATTGTATGTAGGTTGATCTCGAATGTCGTGCGTAGAAGCCGACCTTTTCTGAGCGGATTAGACGTGACTGAGTGAGAGAGTTTTATTCCGCCTCCCATTTGATGACGACGCTCATCCCGGGTACGATTGCGAGAGGTTGTGTAGTATGTGGAGAGATAAGGTAGATAGAAGTCTCCACTAGATGACGAGGCTGAGAGAGAGAGAGATTACTTCTTTCGTATCCTCTTTCTTTGTCTCTCGGACGAAAGAAGCTTGAGAGATGAGATTGAACGTACGTTGGGTTGGAGATCCATAGACGAGTGAAGTTCCCAGATGCCCTGAGAGAGAGTAGCTGGAACTGATCCCGAGCACGTGCCTCCGTGGAGGAGGAACAGCACGAGTATGAGGCCAGAGTTGATGATGGGAGAGAGTAACTGCAAAGAGCCGAGAAGAGACAAGAGAGAGAGAGGCCTTTTTAGATGACTGACGATTTCTTTCTGTCTTTCTCCGGAGGAATCATGTGACCGATTGAGAGTTATGGTTCTTGGGGACGATTTGGATGTAAGACGAGAATGAGATCATTCGAGAAAGACCTCCTGCCGAGAGGGCTGCAGGCGTTGTAGACCCGTTCTTGAGACGGAAAAGACCGATCGTCGCCGAGATGAGATGATTTAGCTCTAAGGACGAGAGTTTGTCTCGTTTAATGTTTTAGAGTGCTGACCCTCGCAGAGAGTTGCCCGCGCGCTGTTTTAATATGAGGAGAGGACCTGAGGATGAACGAGCGTAAGAGGGAAAAAGATTTGCAGAGAGAGAGTGGGAAGAGTTTGACGAATCGAAATGACCTCCGAGTTGCCGGACGAGACGAGAGGCTTCTTGTCGAGGATGAGCTTTAGAGTTGAAGAAAGTCACCGTTGAGAGCTTTGAGACTTTGATCTGTTCGAGGGACGCCGAGAGAGATTCGAGGTTGAGTGAGATGAATTTTATTTGACGATTCCCGATGGCGAGAGAGCTTTGGAGATTGGATGACGACGGACGAAAGTAGAAGCGAGAGGGAGGGAGATGTGGACTTGAGAACGAGAGAGTCTCTGAGAGAGAATTGAGATGGACGCCCGAGAGGAGGGACTTGAGAGTAGATTAAAGTGGAGGAGTGAGAGGGCTAAGAAAGGAGATGATGAAGAGAAATGATTGGATGAGGCGAGAAATAAGAGAGAGAGGAACGAAGAGGAGAGAAGACGAGAGAAGAAGAGAAAGAGAGAGAGAGAGGGAGAGAGAGAGAGAGAGAGAGCGAAGAGAGAGAAGAGAGACCGAGAGACGAGAGAGAGAGAGAGAGAGAGAGAGAGAGAGAGAGAAACCTAACGGAGAGAGAGAAAGAGAGAGAGAGAGAGAGAGAGCAGAAAGAGAGAGAGAGAGATGATGAGAGCGAGAGAGAAGAGAGAGGAGACGACGAGAGGACGAGAGAGAGAGAAAGAAAGAAACATAAAGAGAGAGAAGAGGATCAGTGTTGACTCCCATTCAGGAGGAAGATATCTTGTCTTTTTATGCGGCCCATGTCATATTTATTGCATAAAGGTCAGGGTGTTCATTTGTTCAAAGTCAGCATTTTCGCTCTCTCCCTCCCCCCCCCCTTTCTCTCTCTCTCTCTCCCTCTCCTCTCTCTGTATCCCTCTCTCTCTCTCTCTTCCTCTTGTGTGTAATAAATGCAGAGGCTATGTCATTATGGGACCTCTGAGGATTAGGGTCTTGGCTGACTGTGATGACTGCATAAAAGCCTCCAGGACTTTTGTTTCTGCCAGCGCCCACCTTCAGAGGGGCTCTTAAAGGGGACAGCACGAGCCAGGGACCAGACGGAGTGCTCCAGAAAGCTGCTATCTGTATCTGTGCCGGTGGTCAGCACAGGATTACAGATTACAATACTTCACCCTGCGGCCTTAAAAGGGCTCAACCTCTCTATCTGAGCCTACCTGCGCTTCAGGGATATGGAGAGGTTTAAACCGGGGAAAGGCGACCTTAACACACACACACACACACACACACTGTACAACTTGACCTTGTATCACTCATCTAGTGTGTCCTGCGACTTGACATGATCTTAAACCACCGACCCAAGAAATATCAGTCTGATATTGAGGACATAGACCAGTCAGACAGAACTCAAGGCGGTGTACCAGAGGGCGACACGAGCACGTGTCAGAGAGCGCCCCGCGGTGTCTTCGCCTATCGAGCAACATTGACCAGATCTGTCCGTTGACCTCCGAGTCGAATCCCAGAGATTAAATTGGCCTCGATTATTGATCCGGTGTTTTGCCCGAATCGTTCGACTTTCAAAGTCGATCGTTACTACCGTGTACCCTCTTAATCTCCTGGACTGGCTAATCATCCAACCGTTTATTTCTCGCTCATTGTTTAGCCCCGCGTTTGTTTGACAGTTATTAGCACAACTTCTTAACCGAGGCTTACTTTGTCCTGCTTCAACACGATAACAATACAACCCTGGATCTGCGACTGCGCATCAAAACCAATTCGCACGCGAGTGCGCCCACGCACCCATTACACACCGATAATGAAAAAAGCAAACAAACAGACAGAAAATCCCACACCATTGTGACTCTTTAATAAGGCTTCTCCAGGATCAGAGATACTTCTGACGATGAGGGGACTCCATCGCCAGAGTGTCGTTGCCCGGCCATGCTAACCCTCAGGGGGTGAAACGACCGAGAAAGAAGCCTCAGATTAGGCCTAACTATCAACAAGCGACGCCAGGCAGACGCTAGCGCCACGCTAGCGCTAATCCAGTCTGGACATACAGTAGGCCTACTGAGCTGGGCTAGTTCGAAATCAAGAAGAAGAAACAAAAAGGGGGAAAGGCATAGCTAAACTTTCAAAGGCCCTGCTTAGTATAGCTCTGTCTGGGCCTCGCTCGCACCACGGCTTGGAAATGGATGCAAATCCATTAACGGGGGTCCTGGTTTTGCAGTTCTAAGAATGCTTAAGGGGGTTTTAAACTGGGAGCGACGTGTTAAACGTGTGGAAATCTGTTTTGATAACATTATTCATAACATTGGCTTTGCGCTGTGTGAATTAATAACACTTCATTTGCAGACGGAAGAAAGCCGGCATGGTATTTCCAGTTAAAGAGATTAATTTTTAAACACCTAATTGACAGGCCGGGGTTAGGCAGGATAAGCAACACTCTCTGCTAGGCTGCGGTGGCAAAGTCAAGGTGACTGGAATACTTAGAGAATGGCTTTTAAACACCCGCTCAGAGGGAGAGAGAGAGAGAGAGAGAGAGAGAGAGAGAGAGATGAGAGAGAGAGAGAGAGATCGAGAGAGAGATGAGAGAGAGATAGAGGGGGACAGAGAGAGAGATAGACGAGATAGAGAGAGAGAGAGAGAGAGAGAGAATTAGTCTCCCAGTCGTCTCCCTCTATTCTTTTTCTCTCTGTCTTTATTAGGAATGATTTACTTTCCCAGTGAAAGGATATAAAAGCTCAAGTATAGCAGCGTAATTACAGTAGAGTGAAAATTTAAAGGTTCGACTCGCAATGTCCTCAAGTCTGCGAGCAGACTGCGGCATGATAAGAGGGCCTGTGTTCAACACCGGCCTGCAATTGGATGTGTTTTATGGGGCTTGCCGGGGAACGGCACACAAATAGCCTTCTTCGTGGCCAGTCTGTAAACATGATGGACTGTGGAGCACTGGTACGCCGGTGTTTACCTTGGCACTGGCACAGCCTGGCATGTAGGAGTGCATCACTTAATTACTGTTTACATGTAAACATTGAATTATACAAACAACCAAAACAGAATGCTTCTAAAAAAATACAGATACATAATCAGGGTCAACCCCTATCTGACTGCGGCAGTGGCCGGATGAGATGTGTAATTGTTTTTGCATCGCAAATTTCCAGCATTGTACCTAATCTTCATAATTGTTTTATGTTTCTGTCCAAGGGCATTCGGAGGAGAACCTGCTGCCTTAATATGCATAATACCAGCTGCTCCGATATGTAAAATAAGCCCTCTATTGTCACGAAAAGAAGAAAGGAAAGGTTGCACTTTTGGTTATTATCCTAAAAACTCCAGTTGGATCAAGAATACCGACTGTGATCCGAACTTAACGCCAGTCTTCTCCGATAGATACCTGCTTTGATGGTGGATGTGTTTTTGACAGTCGGGAGAAGGCAGCATAGAGGAATGCTGATATCGACAGTACAGGCCAGGCCATGATTGGCGCAGCACTCGTTGGTTCGCAGAGAAGGGTAACATGAAACAGGCCCAGGCACTCTGATGGACAGGCAGATTTCACCTTCTCCTCTGAATGATAATGCATTATTAAATTTGCCTCTCTCTGCTCACTAGGTACACTTAGCTGACCACAGCATATTTATCTCCCCCCATCCGAGGCTCACGACTTGGCAGCAAAAAGCATTCTGTCACTTTTGAGGCATTTCAAAGATTAAAAAGAACCTCTCTCTTTTCAACGTCTCCCCCCCCCCACCCCTTAAAAGCATCCCCCCTTCTAGCGGGGGGGAAATATGATTAGTGGAGAGAAGGTATCACGCAATGGAACATTCATGAGAGAGGAGAACAAATATCCAAATGAACTCTTCATGTCCTGGAGGAATCACCCCTCTCTGCACCATCAGCAACCCCCCCTCCCCATACAGCCCCCCCCACCCACTCCTACCCACCCAATACAACCCCAGAGGTCCAAGTAAATTTGATTGATCCTCTATTGAATTATTTTATATATATATATATATATTCTTTTTTTCTGCGCTCTTTCATTTCGACAGGACGCACTGACAAGTTGTTTGATCATAAAGCATTATTGTCTGCCAAGTCACATTTCAGGGCCGCTGATGGCTAATGATCTCGCCTTCCCCGACTCCTGCAAAGTCAGGTAGTCAGCACTGTGTTTGAAGCTCGCAACGCCAAGGACACAGGGAGGACCGAGGAGAACACTATGGATTAAAGGGAAACAGAGAGATGAAGGGAAGAAGCTTACACAAGGAAGATGTCTACCTTTTAATGATAGCAAGCAGCGATAGCCCATCAATGTCAGTGCACTGTTGACACAGCCTACGATGCATCATAAGGGAGGCTGCGATTCATACTTACAGCTTGACGTCGGCAGGAGAGGCACTCTGCGCGGAAATCTACTTACCTCGCATCAATTTGACACTGGGACACGCAGGTTGTCTAAAACACTGAAACAAGGCTGATTACAACCTGCTTTTGCTTTTACAGCCTGAGGACAGTGGCCTGCTTCAGCTCTCTACAGAGTACAGCCTTCTCTCTCCAAACAGCCAGCAACTTGCAGGCTGCCGGCCCCAGAACCACACCTAGACAATCCTCCTTTTGCTGCAGGGGTTTCTGGGTCCGTGCCTGTACTGTAGGCCCACTGGGACTGTGCTTATTGAACTAGTGGGACCGTTGCTATACATTGGTCTACTCTACTTGGATCCTCATTCGACGGTTTTACCTCAGAGCCTGTAATATTACCGCAGGCCTACTGGGACCATGGCTGTACTGTACGATCAGTGTGACCTGTAACTTTGTAATGTTGCTGAAATGACACTCGCACTAAGCCCCGGGAACTCGATGTGGCCATTCAGATTTGAGCTACGTTTGCACAAGCAGACAAAAGCACTATTTGTTTCTCCGCTTCCTCTGAAACCAGGCCACTCGGCTCACCTCGAGGTAAGGCGACACCGGGATGATCCATTTCTGCCGTGCGGAACATTACCAGCGCGGCTCACATTGTGTCAACAAAGATACATAACATTTACCAGCCGAGCGCCAGTATATCACATTGCAGTCGAATCATCCCCTTTTAAAATATGGTTTACAGAATCAGTTTACACGCGAGGCTTCTACCACCTCGACACAACTGCTTTACTGGAGATAAAAGACTTGCCAATGGTTTTGTTATCCTTCTGAATAGGTTTGACATGGAATGGAAATACACCATGTTAAGCAAACTGTATCTGCCACATGGTATGGAGAGCACATTTCTATAGTCTGTGTGAATTAATAGAGTATGGGTTGCGTTTAGAGATTAGAATGATCGTCCCAGGGAAAAGCTTCGCGTTTGATGTCGATCTTGAATTGTGAAGCCAAAGGCTCACTGTCTTTCAAACTCCCGTTGTTTGTCAACTACCTGCTGTTTTGCGAGACAGAGGCTTGTTGGACGTTATCGCCACAGACTTTACGTTTGAAGTATTTCAATGATCACATGTAAGATAATCGTTGGCTTTCTGCTTTGCTTTACCCCAAACCATCTAATCTTCATCTACTACGAGCTGGAGAAAAAAGAACTACGTTCAAAAGACGTCCCCCAAAAGCTGCCATCTGGTGGTGGCGCGTTGGGTGACTCGACTTAAGAAATTCTCTTTTCAAAAACGACAACAAACACACTTTGTCGCTTACCGACAAAGTGGACGCGGCGGATATAAGAGATGAGGATGGGAGTGATGTGGAGGCGGTGTGTAGCGTTAGAGCGCGTGCGTGTGTGTGTGCGCGTGTGTGTGTGCGTGTGCATGGACTGGTGTGTTTAAGGGACAGAACCATGTGTGGATCTGCTAGACCAGACAGTACGGCAGCAATACGCTGGATTAATGTAATGCTCTGCCAGGGCCATAAAGATCAAACAAGTGGAGAGAGATATCATTAAACCAGTGGAATGTTATCTCATTTGTCTAAACAAACTGATGAGATGAACAAGCCTAATTAAAAAGCTCCCCATAAACAAAGGCAGTCGCCAACGCCGAGGCGCTCCCTCCCAGCCTCTTTAACAATAGAACACATTTCTTTTATGAATCCAATGCATCACGTATCGTATCATTACAGTTCAATATATCTATCATTAATTTTATTCCCTTCACTTAAGGCTTTTATTGGGATTACTTTGGTTATTAGTTGGTTCTAATGTATTGGTTACCTCTGAATCTGGCTGCTACAATCTCTCTTATCTCGCAGCGTAAACCTGTGCGTGTTATTCAAATTGCCTCATTTATTATGATAGCTTCCTCATGTAAATTGTGCTGACTGCTCGCCCTTGCACAGTCCTCATTAGACTAATGAAAACCTTCAAACGAAAAAACTAAACAACCTGCCAAATAAAGGTCTGGGGTTATTATGAAAATTACAACTGTGGGAGCCGGGAGAAGCTCTCTTCATTAATTCATGCTCAGCAAATTGGTAACTAATTTAGTTGCACTCCTCTGCATTAATGGCTTATTTTATAAAAATGTTTTCCACAGCCCGAGACCTCTGGTGCACGCGCTGGAGAGCCCTGCATTCTAATCAAGACCGGGTGACATATTAGGAATTGACAATCTCAATAATAATGCAGTGTGCGTGCGTGCGCGCGTGGTGTGTGTGGGGGGGGGGTGTATGACACGGAGACTAAATATGTGGATTGTTGGGAATGATCTCACAAGGCTTCTCTCGACGAGATACGAGAGAGAGAGCGAGAGAGAAGAGAGAGACAAAGAGAGAGAGCAGAGAGAGAGAGGAGCGAGAGAGAGAAGAGAGAGAGAGAGAGCGAGAGAGAGAGAGAGAGAGGAGAGAGAGAGAGAGCAGATAGAGAGACGAGAGAGAGAGAGAGAGGAGAGAGAGCGAGATAGAGATAGAGAGAGAGCGCGAGAGCGATCGATAGCTGAGCTCGCTCTACTCGCTCTATCTCTCTCATATCTCTCGCTCTCTCTCTATCTCTCTCTCTCTCTCTCTCTCTCTCTCTCTCTCTCTCTCTCTCTCTCTCTCTCTCACCCACACTTGAAATTCAAAGAAACAGATGCGTTTTGCCTTTGACAATCTTAGTATGTAAGCATAGGCTATCGACCAACTCCTGTTGAGATAGACGCATGGCATTAATGGCTTGAGAGAAGTTTCCTAATGGTTTAGCGTATCTTCCTGCACATCTTTCCTTTTCTCTTCCACCCTATCCACACACCCACACACTCACTTTGACCCGTTGAATTCAGATCATGATCCTGCTAATTATTACTATTCACTGCTTCACACTCTGCCAGTGAAGGTCTAGCACTGATCTCTACTTTAGGCTAACCAGTAGGGAACACACACACCAATGATTTCCACAGTGGTTTTAATATCATTATCACCCCCTCCTGCACGAACGCACGCACCCCCCCCACCTCCCCTCACCCTAGCCCACCCCGGCCCACCTCGGCTCCAGTCTATACCATCGGGGAATACTAAAATCTATTATTTGCTTGATTTTGTATTTAATCCACAGCACTTGGTAGCTCGGTAGCTCGATTTTCATTTGCTTCTCTGTTTTGAGTGTTTTTTTTCTTTCTTGCTCACATGAGACTTACTGGTTGAGTGGATCGGAGTACGAAGTACGGCACACATCTCAGACAAGAAATACCCAAACTTCTGGACATTATCTTTTAATAATTACCGGAAAAATTATAATCATTATTGATTTGGGTTCCTCATGCTGTTTACGTCGGCATATCACCCCGACAGTGTATGTTTGAGCGTAAGCAGAAGATCCACTGTATATAACCGAATAGATGTACAGTATACTGCACATATCCAGACTTTTGGGTATAAGAGCTTATGACATTACTGATGTATATACAGTAGAGAGCAGATGTACTGGTATATACTGTACGAAATTCGTCAGGGACAGTGTCTGACCTTTGTCGATGTGCATCCTCTTGGCTTCGTGGCTCATGTCGTGGGCTAGGTCCCCCTCCTTGGGCCCAGGCAAGATGCTGGGGGAGAGGCCCAACAGGGCCTGGTTCATGGACAGTCCGTTCTGGTGCATCGCTGGGGGAAGGGAGGTGGGGGTTGGGGGGACGTACAGAGAGGAACAGGTGACGCGGACTGAACCACAAAACCTAGCTTCTATCCGGCACCTGAAAGTGAGAACTCGATGATGAGAAGAGAACACACATTCGACACAGTCTCATCGGTTCCGAGGAGCAGAACCGATGTTGGTTTTAGTCGGTTTGGTGGGTTTGTTTACTTGAGGAACTGAACGCGCAGTTCGCCAGTCTGATTCGCTGCATGGGGAGGTAATAGGGGGACGTACGTATCCTGTCCGAGGAGCTCTCTGTGCGGGCGGGGGAGCTGGACACGCTGCTGCTGCGGTGGGAGGAGGGGTGGCTGCCCGGCCTCCGCCCGTCCTCCAGGGAGGGAGCCGGGGACGGGCTATCCTGCATTCGCTCCTGGAACCCCAGCACAGACAAAAACCCACACACGTTTACCGTTAAAATCAGCTTTGCAACCGCTCATTCCCTCACATGGATGCTGATTTAGCTTGGTAGTAATAATAACAATAATAGCAATTACATGTATATTTAGTCATTCAGCAGACGCTCTTATCCAGAGTGACTTACAGTAAGTACAGGGACATTCCCCCGAGGCAAGTAGGGTAGAGTGCCTTGCCCAACGACACAATGTCATTTTTTCGCACGGCCAGGGAATTGAACCAGCAACCTTCTGATTACTAGCCTGATTCCCTAACCACTCAGCCATCCAACCCCCAAACATTTGGTTTGTAATGTTTGTAATGCACTCAAAGCGCTAATTAGGCACCTGGATTTAGCATTAGCCACACGACTGGCGTTCTGTTTGATTTGGACTGTTCTACTGTAGGGGGCGGAGCCTCGGGTCATGGGTGTTACCTTTATGACGGAAGTGACCATTCTGGAGGGGAGACTCTGGCCCTGGGCAGCAGCAGCCATGTTGGCAATGGTGCTGAGGTGATTCATCTGGCTCATTGCCATGGTGACCGAGGCTGGGGGCAGGCTGACTGGGATCAGTGGGTGAGGCATCATCATAAAGGGGAGTTCCAAGCCTATGGAAACAAGAAAGGAGCAAGCCGATTGGTTAAAAAAGGCATGTTGTAATACTTTTAATGTGAATGCTATGGATTTGTACCAAGAAGAGAAGCAGAAATCATCAAAATAAATAATGTACTAAATATTTGCATTTAGATATGAGCATAATTTACCACTCACAAGTATGTTTAAGAAACATTTATTCAAGTAGTTCTCATGCACTGTGTTAACAGAAGATATGGGAATGTTTAACAACACGTTAATTATAGATACATTTTCAACAATTATATCGAAATGGGCACACTAACTATACCAACAGTGTTTCAAAGCTTAAAAAGTTTGAACAGCTGCAAATATGCATTAATTATTCGACGATGAATAAAGGGGGTACATTATGTAAATGGTGTCCCTACTTACTGTACATGGTCACATAAGAAGCATCTCTTTAAGAGACAAGACATTCTTAGAAGCCATTACCCAAATGACTAGTTAAAACGCACTAATGACAAACAGCTATCCCTAGACTGCATCATGGCAAATACTTCAGCCTCATTACATTGTCTATAGTGTAAACTACAGAGCCAGCTCGCCTCACTTTCAACTCAACTACAACAAAGGACTAACATCTTTTGGTTCAATTCTGCATGCGCACAAATTAAGCGATTACCAACATCAGATACTCTTACAAACGTTTCAAATTATTCAATATCTGCTTGGCAATGGTTCTGTAATTGTTCAAATAGATAAACATTAGGGACCGTAGAGAAAGTGTAGTGAGAAAGTGCTGAGACCGAGTGTACTGTTAACACTTGGCTCTCAAACACTGCGATAATAATAATAATAAAAAACAGACCAACTTTCAAAAGAATATGAGAACACGTACAGAAGGTCAAAGCTAGGTGTCTGTAGCTCAAACCCCCCCACACACACACACACATACACACACACACACACCCGCCCCCACTCCAGAGACTTTGAACTCAGGAGGGAGATCAAAAGTGACTGGGAACAGTTTGGTCGGATTCCTCCACCACAGTTGATGTTTTTTTTCTTGTTTTTTCGGAAGAGCTTCCAGGGGAACCTCACAGTGTTGAATCTGATTGAGACCCTCTGTTGATTTTTCTTTCTCTCTTTTTTCCGCTCTCTCTCTCGTTCTTTTTGGTGTCTTTTTCTCTTGGCAGAGTGGCTCAAGAGCAGAGTGAAAGAGGGAAAAAGAAAGAGAGAGGGAGGGAGGGGGAGACCAAAAAAAAACAGCACTACAAAAAGCTGATCTTCCAAACAAGTCTGTCTTCGGGTTTTTGTGACCGAAAAAAAAACCCTTAGTAGCCGATGGGGGTGAGGATATCTGCATGGCGCAGCCTCCAAAGAGAAGGACACAGGTTTCAAATGAAAGGCGTAAGAAGTGCTCCTTCTTCCCTGTCATTTATTCGCCCTCCTTCCAAAACAAAAAACAACAAAAACACATCTTGATTTCCATAAGAAAGAATAGCTCGCAGGTTCTCAGTGGCCAGCATTTCCCAAACATGAAACAGCCGCGGAGATTAAAGAAGGCGGAAGCCGGGCTTGCACCTTGCCTGAGCGCCTCTTCGGCAAGCTCAGTCTGAATCAATTACCACTCAGCAGGCTGAACTCAATTAAAAACCTCCACAGAGGGGGCCTGATTGCAGGGGTACTTACAGCAGGACAACATGGAGGAGGCCTGTCTCTGTACCCACCGTCCTTTGAAAAGCACTCTGAGAGGAAAGGGTTGTTCTGGCTTTGAGGGCTCCAGACGAACCTACACATACCTATACACACACGGGCAAACAGGCATTCGCACAACTCCACGCCCACTGACTGGGTCTTCGACAAAAACCCAACAGACCATAGGCTCCTTGAAAGAGGTAGAGGTGACTTTGCTTTTGTCATTCAAAAGAGGCTCTTCGGTTTGAACCGGGCCCACCGGTCAGAGAGAGCGAGCGACGTCTCCGTTATTCCCCGAACGTGATGTCGCCTTGTGGGCTCCGGAGACGCCGCTCTCCCTGGGGGTCCTGGCCCCCCCCTCGCTGGGTCCGCCCGGCTCCCCTTTCACGTCGCTCTCTCCTCATCCCGTGTCGCTCCTCTGAAGTTCCCACATTCAGATCGCTGCAGTGGCATGTTCCATAGGCTAACAAGGCCGTGCCAAGCCCCATTATAGCGGACTGAAAGGCAAGGGGGTGGAGAGGGGTCGCTACCATTCAGAGTGGCAGGTGTTGTCGCTACATGGTCGAGTGTTTTGTGTCCTATTTGAATAAGTCTTGAATACAAGTCGTATGGGAAAAAAGGGGATTTGGTGAATTTGTTTCCCTCAGGTACCACAATGACGGATTAGGGCGAGTGGGTTTTGGAAATGTGACCCATACTAAATCAGTGATACTATCATTTTAGAGTTTGTGGCTCGAAGGAAAGTTCTAAAAATGAATCCTTTCATGTAACTTACAGAACCCTGTAACAATGTTGTGGGCCGTATTATTACACAGAGTACAAACTAGTCGAGAAAGTATAGGCAACACTTTACAGGTTACATTAACTACACTATAACTACGTAGCAATATTGTAGGTAGGCCTATGGAAAGGCTATGTAATTATATGATATTCATGTAATGATATGATACTAAGTGTTAGCCGGTAAGTGGATGCTGTACAGGGGGAGTTGACAGCTGTGTTGATAACAAGATTAATGTCAATGTAATATCCACTACTTACCCCTTAGCCTATATATCACTGTAATATTGTTCTTTTGGTTTGGTTATGCAGTTGCATGGTCGATAACGTGAATATAACCTTAGGGTAATGTATTGCCAAAAGTAACGTAAAGAAAAAGTATCTCTAACCCATTAGTTCATGTGATCATTTCCATAAGCCTTCAGATCAGTAAATACACTTCTATAAGCCTGTTTGTCAGCTCCAGTTTTTTCTCTATTCAGAAGTTCAAATCTGATGCGTGTTGAATCCCCACGAGCTCTCTGCCGACGGAAGGGCATAAACAATGCAGTCAGAGTAATTTACCTGGAGTAAGCCTGAGGGACTTCCAAAGGTGAACTCCTATTTACCATCATTAAAACTACAAATCACTTAATATGGATACAAACAGCTAAGCTATTATGTTGCTCAGAGCTCGGGATAAATTCACGCCTGAATAAGCAAAGATCCGAATCAGAGGATGATTTGAATGAATTAAAACAGCCTTTGGTAACAGCGTGATTAAAAAAAGGTGTTGCGTCAGACGCGCGACTGGAAAAAACACACACAGTGTAGGCTACAGATCAAATACTCAATTTTTTCCGAGAAATTCCTGGGAAATCACTTGATGAATGGCTTAAAATGATTAAAACGAGGGCAGTAATTGCAACCTTTTTGGATGACTAAAATGATTGAGTCATTAACCCGCAGCAATCTGTGCTGTCGTTAATCCTGACTGTTGTAACAGCAGGTCTGATCCAGCCAGCCTCTCCATCCATCTAACGGCCCTTCACACTCGCCTTCCTCTGGGTCTGGAAGGGAGGATGAGAATCGCAGCTGAAACTACAGTGTGTTTGTGTGTTTGAGAGAGAGATAGGGAGAGGGAGAGAGAGAGAGAGGAGTGTAAATCCCAGCCTTCAAAAGAGAAGTGCGCGCAGACCTATTCAGCTCGCGACAAGCACCGACTCTTCTAGCCTGGCCCTGGGTAGATTTCCCCTGACAAAAATTAAACCAGCTTCTACTTGGCACTTTATTATCTCCTCAGCTGAATGATTTATTGTTTGTGGAGCGAAAGAGCGAAAGAGAGGGGGAAGATTACATTTCCAGCCAAAGCTCTGGCCTGATCTCGTTTTTTACTCCCTCTGTCCAGGAAAAAAGCCGCCCAACAAACAGTAATGTCAGCTGTAATTGATCTGGGGTCGGCGGCTGGGCTCGCGGTAAAAGCGCACTATTTAAGCGACAATCGGCCCTGGGCTCCTCAGACGCTGGCTAATGAAGCTGTCTGTCTGGGCTATTTACCTTTCCTTAAATGGAGGAGGAGAGATGTACTGTAGGAGACAGCAGCAGCCGGGAGAAGAGGATGTGGCGCTCCCGCTTCGCCGAAATGGGAGTTGACGACGACGGAGCAATGTAGGCCTATAATTGGTTGTCGCCACTGTCGCAGATGCAGCCAAATCAGGGCATTCTCCGCTAATGAAATGCCTTGTTTCAAGCCTATCCGTCTTTGTTTTGGAGGCTCCGGGCGTTGGAACAATGCAGTGGTAAACGCCAAACAAACACATTCTCTGGTCAGTGCTTTGATTGATTTGTTCGACGCTAACCCTTTGGCTTTCCTCACGGTTGATAGATGCACATTCTCCAGTCTGTCCCAACTACTCAATGCCATCGCTAAGCGTTCAACGTTCGGGCAGAAGCTTCAGTGACTTACTGTACTGCGATAGGCTGCTTTCGGCAACCAAAAAAACATCTAAGCTATTCTTCTAATTGCCCTTGTAAAAAATGCCCCATGTCGCTTCAGTGTATTTCTGAGATAAAGGTGAGACTGCGAGTCCACACATATGGCCTTGAAGACAAGCTTTGTTGTGGTCACATTAAAGATTTGCAACCCAAATCCCCATAGGAAATGAAGGGCTCATGAACTACAGTCTCTCAGACTGTGGGACTTTTAGTGGTCTCCCCCCAGCACTCGTGTACCATCCATCTTTACTGTAGGTACTAATCTCCTCAGAGCTCCACACCGCTGCTTAAAGAGGACCGGAGCCCCATAAAACTGGGGCCAAAAGTAAAAGAAAAACTGCCTGGTTTAGAGGGGCATTTTGAGTCATACAAACATAACGTCTGGCAATACGGTGCTAAAGACTAGTGTTTTTTTCTCCCCTACACAAACACACACACACACAGAGATGGCAGGCCTAGTCAAGGCTGGTGAGCCCTGTTCCTCATTAAAGGGGGGGCGGGGGGTTATTCTTTGATGTAGCCACCCACGGCCCCTCAGTGTCATTGAGTGAAACTTTAAAGGCCTTCGGGTGTTTACACCATTACTGTTGATAATAAAAGACAACATCTTGGCTTTGTTAAATACCTGACATCTCCACTATGAGCTCAAACACACAAGTACACACATACACACACACACACACAATCATACACTTAAAGCAGCAAACCTGCCTCCACTAACAGGGAGATCTAAACACACAAACACGTGCAAACGCACCCTGACGCCATTATGCCCAAGCCTGCATATCTTCAGAACATGTGTAAGTAATGACACATACACACAGCAAACACATGCAGCGCACAAACAATCAGACACACACGCACACACCGGTGTACCGCATACTTCACCCGACACACATGCAAACAATATGGTAGATCATTTCAAAGCCACAGCGGAATGGCTACATTAGGAGCGAATTTGGACCAACAAACAGAGAGCGTGCGTGATATGAGTGTTCATTACACCTTGATGAAGAGGTGCGTGTTCTCTCCTCCCCATGAGGTAGGAGGACGTTTGTAGCGTGCGTCATGTCATGCCGGAGAGGAGAGAGGATAAGGAACCCATGTTTGGGTTGACGGGGTGAGATGACGGAGGTGCTCCAGCACCACACCGCACTACAGTGGAACACGTGGAAGGCATTAAAGGGAAACAGACAGCCTTGTTTGTCCTGTAAGTACATCGAATCTCAGACAGCCGCCCGCACCAGCTGATTCCAATCCAGGGCTCCCCTGCAACAGACTGTGAGATGGAAATAGAGGGGCCATATCTGCTCCCTGTCTGGAATGAATTCAGAGGATGAAGAATCATTCTGAAATTAATTGTGTGCAAGAAGTATAGGAATTAGTAGCTGTATATATATATATATATATATATTGAAGTTGTAAGCATCTTAACAAGAGTTCTATATAATGACTTAGAATTAGAGCTGAACTTCTGATCTCTGCTTGGAGTGGTGGTAAAGATATGTGTTGCTTCTCCGTTAATATTTCACACGGAACATTATGTTCAAATCTTTTCTTGTCTTCACTCCAAGATGTGTAAACAAATAAGCTTGTAATTCAACCATATGCCTCCATATGGCCAACCATATTATGGAAAATGACCTCTAGTAAGTCAAGCCAGCATATGTGTATGTGTCTGGCAACATATAAAGCAGTGAAGGCATCTGTGTGTGCGTGTGTGTGCGTGCGTGTGTGTGGTTAACGTGATCATCCACATGGCAGAGGGTACGGACGGTCCAGAGAGCCAAGCCTTCAGGACACATTACGTCTCTAATCTGGGTCGGAACCGGATTCACTTTACATTTGTCCCTGATCACTCTCAATCACGATAGTCTGCAGTCTACACACACACACACACAAGACCACACACACAAGCCCACACGCACATTAACATATACTGTCCACTGTACGTAGACATGGAAAAAGGCCCAACATTCACACACAACAAGCAAACATACGCATAAAACACACCACACCCACGTATCAATAATAATAAAGTCAGCCAGTGCAGTGGGGAGGGGGAAGAGAGGAGAGGAGACACAGCTAGCAGCTGCTACTACTGAGGGCGCAATATATTCAGGGCCAATCAATAAAGCTCCTGCAGCCAGTGACACCCAGGCAGACAGACGAATCATTTCCATCTGATACTTAGCAAAAAGCTCCCCCTTTTAAAAAGATTGCTTTCAGTCAATGGCAACCAGTTGTCATTTGACTCAGGCCCCTGAAATGAAATATATTGACTGGCGTTATCAATCACGGCCACTCTACCGTCACGGGGTCTTCCGAAGGGGAGATCGTTTTGCATTTTGTCCTGGGATCATCTGTTGTAATTACTAAATTAGCATCACTGCGTCCTGTCTGTTCCTCTCTCTCTCCATGCCCAGCTAGTCCTATACGTGAGAGAGGGAATTGCTATCACAGCCTAGATCGATGCTAATGCTAACAAAGCTAGTCATTTACTGTATAATGGCAAACACACTGAGAACTATTAATCAATGTCTCATATCAATTGGTTTAAATGTTGAAGGACGAGAAACACGGGAGAACATACACTTTGTTTCTTTTCATATTCTGTTGGCAACATTCTTAATAGCGTATTCAATGAAAATACCGTCCTTTGTGTTGGTTATTCCGAGTTCTGAAGGACACTCGGGGATAGTCAAATTCTGTTAACATTGTTTGAACTTCGTCTCTCTTTATGTTGGTCCCAAAGGGAAGAATGTGAGATTGTGAAGAAGTCTGCTAGGAATGAATGCTGCAAAGCAGGCTAGATGCCCAACCAGGATAAAAGAGGAGGGGGAAAAAAAATATTGAATTATTTTAGAGTATTGATATTTTGCACCAAAGAAACAGTTTATAAAATAAAAGTCTACAATACCTGATGTAATAAATAGTTATTTCTATTAAATCCATATTTAGTTGGACTATATTCATCTCATTATAAAGCATCCTCTCTCACTGTAGGCCCACAGCACAGATAACGAGGCCTAACAACAACAATGACTTTCCCCGATTGTGTGTTGTTGTGTTGCCTGTATCGCCATCACCGTGCCTGCGTGCATTCCACATTGAGCCCAACCTGCGAAAACTCATCATCGCCGAAAAGGTTGAATGTCATTTATTACACATATCACATTTACACCAAGTGACATTGTCTTTTCAAATTGCCTTGATCTCCTCACTTCCAAAGGTCAGTCCCTTCTCGGGCTAAATGCGAGCTGACAGACAGTGGTGGGCAGGGGACAGCCAAACACATGCATCACCCGCCGCATCACGGCGCTCCAAATTAATCTCTGCAATTAATGGAGAACGAGGCCTAACGCTGATGAGGTCTGACAACTCAACTGGTCAGTGGGTGTTTTTTTCTTTTTATATAGCTCAGCCCCGGCGACTGAGAAGTAACCGCATGAGACAGTCAAACAAATATTTGCATGACATGTGGTTTGTTTAGTGTACGTGCTTTACTAGTTATCTCTCTCTCTCTCTCTCTCTCTCTCTCTCTCTTCTCAACCCTGCCCCTCCCCTCTCTCTGCTCTACTAATAACGCCAAAACACTGCTGCCACTCAAAGATGACAATACTTGATACGGATCATTACGGAAATAATGTTGAATCAATTCCCCCCTTGTTATTGTAATCTATTTCTGCCGTTGTCTGCATTTGTGAGGGCACGTTTTTTTTGTGTTTTTTTTACCAATCATGCATATTCAGATTTTAACGCTGATGTTCAACAGCCAACGCAGCCGGAATTAAAAACCAGGACGTTGCGTTTGACTTCATTAAAAAACAAGAAATGATTATCAAGTTTATCTTTGAAACGTCTATTAAAACGCTTGTGACTCTTTGCACTTCGTCTGTCACCTGGGTCCCCTGAGCACTGCACACTAATAGAGATGGTGAAGACTTACTCCCAGGGGCAGGGAGGGGAGAGAAGGGAGAGGGAGAGGGTGAGAGAGAGAGGGGAAGAGAGTATGGGAAAGGAAGGGAGAGAGGACGGGAGAGAGGAAGAGAGAGAGATAGAGGGAGGGAGAGAGGGGGTGAGACAGGAGAAGGGAGAGCATGGGAGAGGAGGGGGGAGAGAGAGGACGGGAGAGAGGAAAAGAGAGATTGAGGGAGGGAGGGAGAGAGGGGGTGAGAGAGAAAGGGAGTGAGGGAGGAACACAAACAATGAAGTTTATGGTTACACAGACAGACAGACAGACAGACAGACAGACTATGCATAACAGTTCTGGCTTTCCAGCCTCATCTGTCCATCTCACTTACTGCCCTTGCGTCTGTCTTCTCTTACAGGATCTGATTAACTTGATTCCCATCCCAGCTATCCTCCAAAACAATGCCAGACACAGCCTGACAAAGATGGCCGACAGACGCACAACGCTGACATTCATTGGGCACATGCAGCCATCAGTGCTGGATGTGCTATGAATTACCCTGGTTGAGGAGACATGGAGTAGTGGATGGTAGTGATATTAACTTTGTGATATTAACTCCTGCTTGAGGGCATCTTCCAGCTTGAGCAGCAGGGAGTAGTACCCCCTCCCTTCCCCCTTTCCCCCCCTTACGTCTGGCCCACATTTAGACAAGCACGCTAGGCCACCAGCGCTAGCTGAGTACCCGGACTCCAGTCTGCGCTAGCCTACTAGGCTAGGCTAAGCTCTGTATGGTCTGGGCTGGATGGAGCTGCGATCCAGAGAGCTTTATTATTAGCCGTGACATACACAGACTAATTAAAACGCAGCAGTGGAGCTGCGAGGACAGCTGGCACAGAGAGTGTGACCAAAAAGATCCATATCAAAGAGCAAGAGGCACTGTGTACATGTGCGTCTATGTGTCCTTGTGCGTGTGTGCATTTCTGTGTCTGTGTGTTGACGAGTGTCCGTGCACGTGTCATCTGTGCATGTGTGTCTTATGTGTCCATATGCCTATAAGTGTATGCAAACGTGTGTGTGTGTGTGTGTGTGTAGGTGCGAGTGCGTGGGCGTACCTGCATTTCTATCATCTAGCGTTATCATTAGGTCCCGGTTTCCTCAGCGACCAGCCACATACAGTATTGCAGACATCACACATCACACTGTGCAACGGTCACAGTCATTCGACACACATACAGTAAGCAGAGGCTGTAGCCTGTTTATGCCTGCCTTCTCAGGGCATAGCATGCTTAACACCTAATCACAGCAGCCTAGCAGCGGCAGGGCATGTAGCGTTGGAGGTACGGCGGAACAAAGAGCTCTCCTGCAGAGCTGTAAACACGACATAACTAACACATGTTCTCCAGACGGATGCTCTGAGCTCGTTACACAGGCCCACGTGACCAGCCAACCGCCACATACAGAGACATATCCTGTGCATTGATCTCACTCTGTCACAGGCTAACTCTCTCGCTCGCGGCCGGCTCGTATGGAGCGTTTCCTTCTGTTTGAGCAGTGGAGCCTTTCTCTTCCCTACTGCTGGAAGCGCGGGCAAACTGGAAGGACAACAAGTTTCACCGCACCCCTTTCAAATGAATACACCCTGAATAATTGAAGGGGGCTTTTTAAAAGGTTTGTTATCTGTGCGACCGCGAAAAACGCAAAACCACTGATGGGGAGAAAATATGGTTTTAACGAGTCGATAGTGGCGACAGGAACACGGACGGCTTAATCAATGCAGCCCGCTCCGTTTGCAAACAAGGACCTGAATTATAACGCCGATAATTGATTTCCTTCCAGATCTTTCTTCCGATTTTTCCCCGTTTCTCTTTCTCTCCTCCACGTGATGTCATCGTTTATTGATTCCTTCCCGCCAGTGAGGGATGATGGGAAGTTTATAGAGTTTGTTTTCGCCTGTGACTTTTGCTCCACCACACACACACACACACACACACCCTCCATTCGAAATTTGCAAGCTGTACCAGCAGCTTAACCAAAAAGGATTAAGTCCCATACCCAACTGAGAACACAGATAATGCTCTGTAATTGGTAAAAAATGAAGATGAATGGGACAGCCAGATAAGGACCAATTAGCTGCTGGGAGCGTACAGCTGTGGTCTCCTCGCACGTCTCTCTCAGGGGCCGAGGCCCCCTTCTCTCTAACGCTCTCTCTCTTTCTCTCCCTCACACAAACAAACACACACACACATACTCTCTTTTCTCTCTGTTTTCTTCTCTCTCTCTCTCTCTCTCTCTCTTAATTTCTCTCTCTTTTCCGCACACACTCAATCCCACGCACACTCCCAATCTCCCTTTCTCCTCACCAACGCAGACAACACCACCTAGACCCCTGGGGGGAGGCATCCATGAACGTGCGTCAATCAGCCGGTATCCTAGACGTCGCAGGTCTGAAGTAAGCCCTCTCAGGCCACCCTGCTACACAGGCTCCCCTCGCTCAACTGGGGCTGGGAGAGGCTAATACAAGGGGCTGAAGTTTGTCAAAGTTAGCAGTGTGGCTGTACACTAGTACTCTAGGAAAGGATTAGCCAGAGCTTCCTGGTTGTATCTTTGAGTTTGTCAGAGAGTCCATGTTTACCAGGATGGGGGGATAGGTAAGTGAATAGAAGGTTTTCCTGTCGCGCCCGCATCATGGCATCATCTGTCTGAAGACGGCAGGAATTCCCATATCTAATTACAGACAGGATTTAAGGTCCATTAGTGTTGCCGTGGTGAGGGGGTCTGATGGGTGGTGGCCAGCGAGGGAGGAGGGGAATGGGGGGAGGGGGGGGGTCAGAGGAGGGGAAAGAGAGAGAGGGGGGGGGTGGTTGTCAGAGGGAGGAAAAAAAGAGAAGAGAAGGTGACAGAGAGAGAGATAGATAACAAAACACACACACAGAGACAAAAGAGAGAGACACATAGAAAAAGACAGGCATCTGGAGATGGGTCTTACACACACACACACACCACACACACACCCCTCCTCCTTGCTCAAGGTCTAAAACACTTCGTTTTTTTTCTCCCTCCTCTCCCTTCCACAGCCAATTCCTTCTCTTGAAATTGGCAGGTGTTTGTTAGTGGGCAGCGGACAATATTTTCTCTCCCAGTAATGAAGGTTGTGTCTGGGGTCAGTGCTCGGGGAGGGAATGGCTGGCTGGTTATCCCCCTCAAGGCCTTGTGCCACACGTGCTACGCTCACTCTGTGATCTGTAATTGTGGCATTTCCTGAGAGGCACAGGAACAATCCGCATTGTATAAAGAGAGGGCTCTCTGGCTCTCCCCCCGCTCTTGAAGAGAGGGTCATGGAGAATCAAAGAGAGAGAAAGATCGAGGGCGGAGAGAGAGAGAGAGACTAACTAAGGTTGAGGCCTTCATTCTCAAATCTTTTCCTCTGTTTGTTTCCATCTTCCCCTTTTGCTCTCTCTCTCTCTCTCTCATTCGCTCTCTCCTCACCTCTCTCCTTCTCTCTCTTGGTCTCTGACAGGATGTGTGCTTATTTTGGCTGGCGGTTTGAACTGGCTGTTTTTCCTTGACAATTAATAACACTGATGCAAACAGGAAGTGCTAATTGTGATGAATATTTCATGCGGGCGGGGGGCACGGGGGGGGGAGGAGAAACATTAGCCAGTTCAGTTTACATCAACACAAACACATCGGAGAGCAATCCAACTCCACGACAAGAACAGAGTGTCCTTCACTGCCTGCCTCTGGCACGATATGCCCCAAGCAGCCCGCGATGCTAGCTCTACTTCACAGGAGAGGGGGAGGAGGGGGGGGGAGACGGGGTATGGGTTAAGCACCTGTGTGGTAGGTTACACGGCTGAGTTTTCACATGGGTTTTTCGGGCCATTTTCGCCATTCACTTTGTCTTGGATGTGGTCGCTTGAACGCACGACACTGTTTCGTTGTATCCAACGTTAGTATAACCAGTATGATTACACACCTCAGAACCTGTGTCATTGTGATTATTATACAATTCTTCTTTTTCGTCTTACAATTCCAATGTGTGTTATTCCCTGGTCAGCACTTCCAGACTAGTATAACTACCCCCATGTATTACGGTAATGTCATTATTCTGTATTATATAATAATTAGATGTTAAATCCTTCCTCCTTTTCTTCTTCTCTTTCAACACTGTCGTCTTTCTTTTTACAGTGCATAGTCATCCCATGCCCATGAACTTCCCTGCATTGTCACCAGCAGCAGTGAGTGTGGCCCTAACAAGGCTGTGGCCCAACACAGTTCTCCAGCTGCACAGTCACGGCTATATCTGTCGACCGCTTAACAGGCCAGCGTTCCACAGGCGGAGAGCATGACACACCATGAAAGACTGTGTCACTGGAAGTCCCGCACACCACGGAACAGGGGGAAGGAGACCACATTCTGTTTCAGGTAAAGTAAGAAAAAAAATTGAATTCACAATCGTGATAGCAATAAATTGGTGTATTCCGTCCCGTCTGAAAACACTAACCAGGGAAGGACTACGAGAGAAAAAAGAGCCAAAGAAGACAAACAACAAGAAGAAGAACAATTTAAATTCCCCACTAATGTTGCATTCTGTCCCAAATGACCAGAGAGGGACGAGTGTAGAAGAGTGGCCCGATAGCGTGCGTTAAACGGGGAAGAAGGCAGCTCCCTGTTGTGCTCTGTGAAGCCCGGCTGAGGGGACAGGAGAGGAGAGGACAGCAGGCCATATATCTCCAGCATATTATCAGGATGACTCTGCTGGCCACCCTGTCACAGGAGAGTGCTTGATATAAACAAGAGATTGCTGCGACACCCGGTAATCAATATTAGGATGGCTTCAGTACCAAACATCATTTGTCTCCGAGACCATTCCTTTGACCAAACGAAGCATTAATTCAAATCATAAATCTGGGGCTGATTTAAATGCGCGGTGGGAGAAAGAGAGATGGCGAGGGGAGGGGAGAGAGAGAGAAAGAAAGAGAGAGGAGACAGAGAGCGAGGTCTCCCCCTGTCTTCTGCCTGCCTCTGCCCCTAATGATTTATTTTCTACATTTCTGCGAGCGAGAGATTTGTCCATAGGCAGTGACAGGTCACCTTCAAACGCCACTGGCAGACTGTTCATCACCATGCAGACGAGCATCTCATCGCGGCGAGTAAATATTAAAGGAAAAGAATCCAATTGATTGTGGATGGGGAAGAGAGGCGTCTCCGCCATATATTTCACTCAGGGAGCTAATGCTGCGCCGCAACACAGGCCGTCCAGAATTATGATTCTTCAGGGAGGCTGACTGTGTGGCTGGCTGGCTGGCTGACTGACTGGGCTGTGTGTGCCTGGGCTCAAGGTTACAATTTAAATTGTAAAAAGATAAAAACAGTTTCTTATTAGCTCCGTTGCCACATAGCCTTGCCGTTCGTATTCACATTTATCTTTATTTCTGTGACCTCGTGGACGTGTTTCTTTTCTTTTTTCATTCTCTCTCTCTCTCTCTCTCTCTCTCTCTTTCTCTCTCTCTCTCTCTCTCTCTCTTTCTCTCTCTCTCTCTCTCTCTCCCTCTCTGTTCTTTGGATGGGATGACCTCAAGGTTTCATGCGCTCCACTATGACCATTGTGGTTAGAAACCCGTCCTAGCCTACTGTACGGTGTCAAGTAGGTTATTGTGTCTGAACCGTGTTCACAGTCAAGCCACTTAGTATAGCATGTGAATCAAAACCACAATTTAGCAATCAAAGCTTTGGGGGGGGATTACATTGCTTTTATAATTCGTAATAGGCTCATGATTCAACACTATATTATCGTTCTCCACAATACGCTAAGTGGCTCTGTGTGATATTACCCCAAATCCTCTCTGTATTTCAGGGCTAATAATTAATTGAAATGGCACATAGTGAAAAACCAATGCAATTAAATTAAAAAGGCTGAGTTAACAGCTGTGAGCTTTGGGAAGCTGTGATCAGGATTTCACTTTTTATTCCAGGAGTAAGTGACTTTTGATGATGAAGGGAGGAGGTTTTTTAAGCTGCGTCAGAGAATGTGTACCCTTACCTTGTGGTTTGCCTGGCCGTACTTGTACCCTTACCTTGTGGTTTGCCTGGCCGTACTTGTGTGTGGGTAAACCGCTAGCTAGTTAGCCTGTCAACATCTTTGGTTCAAAACCAGCTGTATGGATTGAATAAGGTGATTCTCTCCACAAAATGACAAAGTGTATAAACTGTGCACGTCGCCTTCCAGACATTGTGTGTGGGCGTGTGCGTACGTGTTCCTCTCTGTTGCGCACGCTGTGTCTTTGCACACGTCCTCTGTGTCCTTGTTGTGTTTCCGCGTGTGTATGCGATTGTGTGTGTGCAGTACTCGTGCGCACGCGTGCGTGTGTGTGTGCGTATTTACATGAGCGTGCGTAAAGGGCTCCCTCACCGACGCTGGAGCCCAGGTCTCCGTTCTCACCATCGACCCCGTGGTGGTTGGCGTTGCCGTGGTAACCGCTCATCACCTCCAGCTTGATCTTCTTCACCTTCATGGCCTCGGCGATGGCGGCATTGGCAGCAGCGGCCGCAGCGGCGGTCAGGCCTGGAGAGAACGAACAGGCCCAACACTAATAAAAATCTGAACCAATGACGACATTTCGGTTTAGACTGAAGGAGAGGAGTTTTGATGTGTTTTTGTTTTGTTTTGGGGCGGGGCGGGGGGGGGGTGAACATAGAACACAACCAGCGTTACATATAGACGTGTTTCACCTGCAGAAGACTACGACTTCAGAATGTTCCTTCAGGTTGTTGGAACTTCAGTTCCAATTTTTGTAATTCAGTTTGCTTTAGATTTAAATTAACATGACCAAACTTGAACAAAATCTTTTTTTTTCATGGATTTTGGACAAACCCTTTTAACACCATGTCATTTTTAAGTTTCCCGCAAAAAATGTGATAGTAAGGTGATAGGTTGGGGTTTGCTGTCAGACAAGGGGAGGGGGGTTTAGTTTGTGCGATAGACTAATGCATTCTGCAAAGAAGGGAGACTGGCGTTGGTCACGGTTTGGAATGGAAGGGAGAAAACAGGACAACGGCGGACATTGCTATAAAAATATATATATATATGTAACTGTTTTTGTTGACGACGTAGTCGGCAGGCGTGTGTTGCTCAGGCCTTAACTGAAAAGTGCTGCAGGAAACCCTGTACATATACCTACTGTATGTGTGTGTAAGTTTGAATAAAGAGAAAGCGGCATGGCACTTCATCGCCTACTTCAACGAGACAATCCGAGGTGGGCTATTCAACACATGTAACCTGCCACACAGACTGAATAATGATCAACATGACTATTCACAATCTCTATGGATACACAGTGCCTCTCATAGTGGCACATCTCTTCAGCCTTTCAGGTTTACAAGGCTACGCAAGCAGCTAAACAGTTTTGTTTGTGTGTTGGGGAAGGGAAGCGGGCGGGAGGTGTCATCATAAAGGAACTAACAAAGGATTCAATGTTCCTTTTAGCACTTTTGAGCTACGGGACATACAGTTCAGCCCTGAGAAGGTGTCGTATGTCTCGAACATAACTGGTGAATGGTGGGATGTCTTTGCAATATCACAATGAGTCAATGGGTTTGTGTTATTGACCTCTACTTTGTTCCGCTCCCGAACACGGACGTCGTGTTCCGATGTTAGCCGATGGATTCCATCAAGCTTAAACAAAGCAGGTTCCTGAGGGGGAGGCATGCGTGTTTTCCTCCGCCAGTGAGGTCATCCAGGACCTGAGAGAGAGTACACGCTGCTTCCAATCCTCCTCAGTCGACAGAGACTAAATCCTGCCCGGGAGGTGACCTCACGTGGACGACGACTGGGCCCTTCGTGAACAAATCTCGGTTCTCCGTTAGCGGTTGCTAGCGCTGAGATAACCCGTGTTTGTGATAGCTAGATGTATTGATTTTGTGAGTGCAAAGATGTACATTATGCACAATTGATTTATCAGAAAATGAGCCCTTGCAGAATTGTTCCCTTATTGTCACTGTACTGACTGAACTAATTAAAACGTACTCAAAGCAATATGTTTTCAGCCGATGAGTCAGGCTGCGTTTGTCTCCTGGGCCCAGCGAGCAATGGTACAATGGTACCATTGATTACGACGGTAAACATTCAGTACAGGCCCATTACTGACCATGAGTGATACTCTGTTTAATGTCGCGCTCGGCTTGAGCATGCAGAGGCGTCGCAGGTGTGCATCATCACCGCTCTGTCACATGACAGAGACATGGCCGGTGACACGATTAGCTCGGCATCAGAAAGGAGACGCGAGGAGACCGAACATGTGGCTCGAATACGCTTCACAGCACGCACGCGCACACACACACACACACTAACCCCAGCTGAAAGGCAGATGGCGTGAGCCACTCTGAGCCTCACTGACATGGAGGTGCATATCATTTAAAGCCTTGTTTGCATCCCGAAATACAATCAAGACCATATTGACGCGCGCTATGCAACATGTCCGAGAGGGCTCTCTCGTTTGCAGCGAGGCCCCGGTCTGCTACTGCATATGCATGGGGCGTGTGTGTGTGTGTGAGGGGTGGGTGGGGAGCGGTGCCCACGAGAAGGTGATACTTCGCCCACATAATGAATGTGGCCTCTGCCCGTCCTGAAGGGCAGCTCTCGTTTGCGTATAACGGAGCGGGAGAGAGAGTCCACCGTTGTCCCAAATGAGACGTATGCAGAACAGGATGCAGAGTAAATATTGAAATCGCATCACATGGGGGGGGGGAGAAGAGGCGGGGCAGTTGCTGCTCCGCACGGCTCAAAGTCAGGGTGGCTGCCGAGAGACGCGGGTGCGAATACAGGCTTTACCGCTTGTTGCGTTTGCTCGGTCGCGTATAGGCGAAGAAGAAAACAAGTCGAATGTAAGAGGGAAAGAAACAGGAGCTGTGTACATACACCAACACACGGCGACCCAAGAAAACCTGTTCATTCGCAACTCAAACATGAAGGAGACGGGCCTGCACCCCCATCTCCGACCAAAGACACAGACAGCATGAATCGAAGGCTATACCACTGGTAATTCTTTAATTCCTCTGGATCACGCATGTCGCCGCCTCTGAACACGCTGCGCCCCCCTCCATCGTGACGCTAGCAGCGCCACGTCAGGAAGCTGGCCATACCGGCCAGCGCATTTATTAAGCTCCTGGACGACTCGACACCCACAAGATCCTGACCCCACTCAATGCTCATCTGCATTCATTACTATGCAAACAAAACAATCCTGCTTCAGTCCCGTCCTCCAATGTCACCTCTGTAGGCACGCAGCGGTGCCTGTCTCCCTGCTCACGCTGACAGGTAGGTGGACACACGGGGGCAGGCAGACAGACCGACTAACGGATCAGACACAGACAGGTCGGCTCACAGGGCCCAGACAGACAGGTAGACAAACTGTCAGACAGACAGACAGTCCAACTGAATAAACTTGCAAGGGAGTCTCCAAACAAACAAAGACACAGCACATCCCAGGTTCAAATGTGAGTGTGTGTCTAGGGGGGGTTGAGGTTAAGGTACAGAGAGAGATGGGAGCGTTTAGCCCGACCAAACAGAGAATAGTCAAGGCTGGGTCAAATGGGGGGGGGACAGGGGAACAGCAAATAGCAGAGACGAGGTCTGACGGTAGCCCTCGGAGCAGCTGTCATATGAAATAATAATGAAGGATCTATTAATATGCAAAGGAAGCAGCGGCAGGCTGGCTTAACGCTGTCATGCCTCCGCATATTGTCAGGATCTTCATCATTAATTAACATGCGAGCTGCCCCATACCTGCGCCAATGTCAGAACATTCCTTGCGCCCGCTCCCCAAATGAACGTGCTCTCTCCGCAACGAGCTGGCGTCGTTCAATTCGAATCAGATTCACTTCACATCGGCACACGGAACATTTACCCTGCAGCTTTCTCTCTTTCTCCTTTGAAGAGATAAAGTTACCTGGGCTTATCTGTTGTGTTACGGTTGTAAATGTACTACGACCAGTACGGAAAATACCGGAACCAGGCCCGGGAGAGAGACAGTATAGGCCTACACGTCAGCAAGTAGCGCCGGCTAATTTTATGCATGGGCTGGT
>CAEFZP010001587.1:140000-146995 GCA_903064625.1 Mallotus villosus
GACAGAGAGGCAAGAGAGAGAAACAGCTAGAGAAAGAGAGAGAGAACAAATGAGTACCCGCTCAACCCAGGGACGACTGGAAATGTAATTCCTATTTCTATAGAAGCACCTCTTTGATCTTATGAGAGGCAGAGATCGCAGACAGTTTTGCTGTCATCACTTTCACTTGTACTCCGCTTGAATTATTTATGAAAGACCTCAATAGAGGGCATGTGATGGGTAAAAAGGCTTTTTTTTCCTCCCCGTCCCCCAACATTACTAAAAGCAGAAAAACTCAAATGGACGAAAATGTCACATCGACTTTCGATCGCCCAGAGGATCAGTGAGCGAGGGAACTCAGGCACATTTACTGGTGCCAATGTTTGGAGAGTCGGTTGGACTAACTGTCGGGCTGCATAGACGAGATCATTGCAGCTGAATGGGCTGGACTACATACAGTAACACTGTATGGACCCTGTGTATGGAAGACACACTGTAAACTTGCACACCGAAAAACCAGTGCTGCCATTCAACATGCCAGTTTTTGATGTATTCACCGGCAAAGATGAAAGATAAACAGTACTGTATTGCTAGCAAATTTGTGCTGTCATTCGCCACGCCTGAAGTCCCGCTGCCTCTATGATGGAGCAGCTGACCAGCGGAAGAGGATCCAGATGTTACCGAGGTCAGCGGCCCAATCTAACTAAACAAACAAAGCCCCCCCCAAATAGGTCCTTTGTTGGTTTTGGAGTCGCGGACATAGATAACGCCATGGCGATCTGGAGTCAGATATCATGGACAAAACTTTGATGAGTCCGATTTGGACTGTTCGCACACAACTTGTACAGTTGCCGGTGAGTACTGTACGCTGCTCAGTCAACATGGCTAGGCCCAACCAGGGCACCGCTCTGGGCCCAGAGAGAAGGAAGTCAACCTGGCCCCAAACAAAAGAGCCAGGGCTATTTATCACCCAGCAGATGCTGCTCCTCTAAATAGCCCTGGCACAGAAACTGCCCCCCGAACTAGGCCATCAGAACAGGACGAGACGGCATAACCGGAATTTATGATTCGGGATTTTGGGGGTCTGGTTGGGAATCCTGGGGCTTCACTTTTCCTGGTCTTGGCTCCACTTCTCCTCTTCCCCCTCCCCTCGTTTCTGGTCAGTTCCAAAGGTGTGGCATGATTAAACATGCGGCGGGCTCCTACAGGCTCCTCCAGCCTCCTGTCTGCGTGTGCTCATATCCTGCTATTGGAGCGCTGCTATTGGAGGTTAAACATTCTACCCCCCACACCCTTTGTCCTTCCCTGTAGATAATACAGGCCTCGGCGATATCTCTGGCTTCAATTTAGGAAACAAAATAAGACCAGCTCTCCGAGGGGGGGGGTTGGGGGTGGTGGGTGGGGTGCCAATATGTTACACATCTAGGAATTCCTTCGTTTTTTTCCCCGACCATGGTGAAAATAAAACAGAGTTGAACTTTCCCTGAACCAGACTTCCTCTGCCGGCTGGGTCTGTGTGCTGACCCATTGGAGAGCACACCGCAACCTGATACTATCCAACACACTACACCACGCTGGCAATCAGATTACACTGGGCCCAACAATACACTCAGAGCCGCTCCAGTTTCAATGTAACAATGCAATAAAAGCAAAGTAATTAAATTCGTGTTCTCGCCCCCTTTTACAGGAAACTAGCGCAAGGTGATATGGAATAACAGGAGGTATTATACTGTACCATTACATCAGATAGCAGTGTGGCTTCAGATGTTATGGCAAAATACTGACACACATTATCAGGCCTTTCTGTCGACAAAAGCAATAAAAGGGATCCTATTACGACGAGTGACGTTAACAGAGCGATTAGAATCGGGCATAAACCAATTCTCGACACAAACAGTGTCCGGACCGAGCAATCTCAATGTCCCTGACAGGTTCGCGCGGACGACTTCATCTCGCGCGCTCCGATTCTTTTACTCTCGTCCTCTGCACGTGGGTTATCGGCCCCCAGAAAGTTTTCCTATTTAAAGATCACAACGTTATTTCACTCAGCCTCGCGGTGAGCCATTAACCTTTTATCTCAGTCTTTGTTTGACGTTTCTAAAAGGTAAGGACGGAGATATTTATTCCATTTCCGCCCGGTCAGCCAAAACAAGCGAGTGAATCATTCCGTCTGGCGGCTTGTGTAAACAAAAGCTCTCTCCAGGCCACTGCCAATCAGACCTTATAAAATATTAACCCAATGTCATTGCCCTTTTAAAATCTCTCACCTAGAATTCCCTAATTGTTCCTTTTCTTTATCTCTCCAGAGCAGAGAGTAAATAAATTAACAAAATAGCTTTTATCGCCCTGAGTCACCTTTTAACTCTGGGATTATCAGGGGTTTATTTTTCATTTCTCTGGCTGCGATAGCGGAGCACGCCCCATTGATTGGTTTGCAAAGGTGGTGACCAGCCAGAAAAACAAGCAGCTATTGATGGAACAAAGCAGCACTTTACACTTTAGCCTGCCGTCTAGCAGACGCTCACAAGCGTTTAGGAATAATACAAACTATATATAATGCCTACAGAAAACAAAATATATATACATTGTTTTCAAGTTTTCTGGCGTTAATCAAGTCTTTTAAAAATGTATTTGTTCTACTGAGAGATTGTGTTGATAACCATTGAACGGTGTGATTCTGGTCTAAATAACAGCCTTTTTATATTATCTGCAGGTATGATGATGTTGTTGGTCGATGAAAAGAGGCCTTTGATAAAAATTAGAGTTCACTATATATATATATACATGTATATATATATAACAAATTTTAGATACGCATCTGTTTCAGCAAAACACTGACCTCTTACTTACCTTTCTTAAACAGGGCACTTTTCTTTTATGTTTAAGTCATGATTTCAAAAAATGATTCAATCAAATAGTGATACATGGTATTCAATCATCCATCCATCCTTTGTTGGCCTATCCTCACCAGCTTCCTCTCACACCTGTCACACAGGTAGCTACATCTGTCTTATCGGATCCAGATAGCTAGAGGATGGCGTGTGTGCCTATGTGCTCGTGCCTGCGCGGACGTGTGCGGGGCACTTTCTATATGAAAAACATGCTTTTATCTATTAGCGCCAGGAACAGCTGCATCCGCTGGTAAACTGTGAACTTTTGTTAGGGAACAATATATCACAGATGAAACGCAGAGGAAATCAAAGGCGAGGGAGAGTTAGCATCAATCCCACTAAACCCTTTCTAAAGAGCTGCCTGTCCTTAGATCCTTCCCAGGCCCTGCCCACGGAGAGAGAGGAGGGGGGTGGGATAGAGAGACACAGAGCGAGAGGGAGGGATGGAGAGAGCGAGAGGATGAGAGAGAGCAAGAGGAAGAGAGAGAGAGAAAATCTGCCCAATTGCCTGTCTTCTCTGTGTCTTTGTCTTGTCTGTGGTCATGCCTGATTAGGACCAGGGTGGGTGGGTCTATCAGTACCTGCTAAGACTTCTGTGTGGCAGTGTGTGTGTGTCCCAGATATGTGAGACAGAGAGACAGAGTGTGAGAGAGAGCTGCATGTATATAGTGTGTGTGTGTGGGGGGGGTGCGTGCGTGTGTGTGTGCGTGTGTGTGTGTGCACTTGTGTGAACCACGGAGAACTTTGCTTATCTGATTGAGCGGTTTGAAACCTCTCAACTGTGAAAAGAGAAATCAGAGAAAGATGTGAAACACGATAAATCGCAGATTGTTGCAATGCATCATTAATGCTAAAAGCGGATTTCATAATTGTAGCTACATCCTATAATTGTAGAGCCCAAGATTGTTTAGCATCATTCAGACAGCTTCTGATAATGAGTAAGCAGACTTCCAACATCATGGGAATTGATGAGCGAAGCCTAATTGGTTGACTTTTGCATGCCTAATGGACGATTCCCTTAATTAAAAAGATACTGTACCAAATGTTACAAATCAGATAGTGCCAAAAGTAAATGCAGTTAATCAAATGTATGAGAATGAGCAGTTCCAGGAAAGCCTAAATGAGATTTTTAGATATGATTTTTCTCCCATTATTTATTAATTGCAAGTCCCTTTGGTTAACAAAACAGAACAGGTCTTATCTTCAAAACTCTGAGGAAATTTCATCTAACCACGTTGACTGATCTCTCTTTTTTCCGCGAACTGCGATGCATATGAAACAAGTCTTCAAAAACAAGGCTTTAAAAAACTTCAGCTAGTCAGGGTGCCTTTGAGGATATTTAATTAAAATCTAATCCTGCATTCATTAAGGCTCACATAAATTAAGCTGTCATTCATAAGATTTATGGATTCTCATTTGCATATTGCATACAATTCATCAATTACTCAAGTATGAAAGGAGCGCATTTTCCCCGGGAGCAGCCTGCTAGCCTGCCAACATCTGAAATGAGAGAAAGAGCAGAACTGTCAAGCCGTTCACTGCTAACTTTCCCCACAATGTCTCCGCATTGATTAATCTCATTTTCTAGGCATCCCTTACAAGATTGTACACAGTCCAGCTGCACTTTTCAATTATTTCTCCTGTCCTCTCCACTAACTTTCAATGCAGGATGGGGCCGCAGTGTGGAGACCACTTCAGGCTCTTTGTTTATCACGTCTGTTTCCCTGGGACCGTCGTGAATTAGAAAAGTGAGGTTTGGGAGACACTAATGTAGCGGTTTTATAGTGAAGGTTGTCAGAGCAGGGCTCGGCGCGCCGTAACGGCACCTCTTATCTCTCCCGTCTGGGAAGGTGTGCGTCCACAAAGGCATTCTGACAGAGGGAACACGCGAAGAGGACGGACGGTGCGTGTGAACGCAAGAGAGAGAGAGGGAGAGAGAGAGAGAGGGAGAGAGAGGGAGAGAGAGAGAGAGAGATAGAGAGAGAGAGAGAGATAGAGAGAGAGGAGTGGAGGAGGGGAAGCTGACTGCTGGACGCATAAAAACTCCCCTTTTGGATGGCAGGCTCTGGGAAACACAGTATGGAGTAAGTGCTTAAAGGTAGCGAAGCGTGAATGCAGCCCCAGATAAAAAGGTCAGACAAAAACAAACAGAGCACTCGCCAGGACCAATGGAAATTAATTGACTCGTTAATATGCATGGCTAATAAAGCTCCAAAAAGAAAGGGGAAGAAAAAACTTGAATCATTGTCAAGCATTCCCCTTTCTAATGGTCCTTATTTTCATCTTGAGGAGGCCTGGGAGATTTGACTATGTGTATCAATCTTCTTATCAATCTCTATTGAGAGAGAGATAGAGCAAGAGAGAGAGAGAGAGGGAGGGAGGGAGAGAGAGAGAGAGAGAGAGAGAGAGATAGAGCAGATGAGAGAGAAGAGAGACGAGATAGAGAGAGAGAGAAGTGAGTGAGAGATAGAGAGATTGAAAGAGAGAGAGAGAAAATGAGAAGAGGTGTGTTCCTTAACTCCCCAGAAAAGCAGACAGGCAGTGTGGGGGTAACCTCCGTGTTGTGTGCTCATGTGCCCCCCCTTCAGACAAAGGCAGAGTTGTTCTGCTGGAGGGATTAATTGAGAGTTAATCCCGGTTCCTGGCAGAGGAACAGACCCATGGTAAGAAGTGAAAGTCATCCTGAAGGGTAGTTAATTGGTTCCCCCGTAGCAAAAACCTCAGGATAACAGAAATCAAGAAGCTTTTTTTCCGTTTTAATCCTCCTCCATTGTTTCACGAAATTGTCGTTGAGAGTGACTTCAGATAGAGTCAGTAGTTAAATCTTTTTAATTAGTTCAAAATTCGACCAGTGGGGTTACAACAAACAAACTGAGCCAGAACAATGGCTTCGATTAATAACATTGTTTGGGAGATGACTGCAAAATCAATACCTGATAAGCCGTTAATATCCATTACATATATGATACTGAGTGTTCTATCTCCTCATAAATAATGACTCTGTAGTGAGACAGAGAGAGGGGAGAGAGGGGGAGAGAAAGAAAGAAAGAAAGAAAAAGACAGAATGAGAGAATGACAGAGATTTCGAACTTTTGCTTCGGCAAAACACTTCACAATACTTTTCCAGCCAATAAGTCGTTTCTACAGTATTTGTGTTTGACGTGGAGAGAGAGAAATAGAGAGAAAGAGAGAGAAAGAGAAAGAAAGAGAGAGAAAGAGAGAAAAAGAGAGAGAAAGAGACAGAGAGAGAAACAGAAACAGAAACCACTCACAGACAAACACGTCATGTAAACAACTAAACAGGATGCACGTAACGATTCATATTAATTGGCGGTCCGCAATCCTGTGTGAAACATTAAACAAAAATACTCTTCCGTCGATTCCCTGTTTTTAACAGTTCATTTATAATTAATGAAACATAAATATTCCGAGGACTCCAAAAATTATCTTGAGAGGAAGAGAGATGTTTATATAATCAGAAATGTTTACCCCCTCTCGTTCGCTCGTTTTCCTCTCTATTACTCTCAAACTAAATATCTCTCTTTCACACCCTCTCTTTCCCTCTCCCTCTGTACACAGTGGGAGAGGTTAGAAGCCTGGTCTGTTTCTCACAGTTTCCCCCGTAAGGAGGAACAGTGTCTGTTCCCCAGAGGAAAGGCTGTTATGAGAGCCTGTTTGCATATTTAGACACGATCCGCCGTGTTTACCGTGCCCCACTCTCGCCTGCTCAAGTTCACTACAGCTCTGAACCTCCTCAATTTGGCCAGCTGTGCTTTAAAACGCGTGTTTACAACAATAACTTCAGCGCTAACAGAGCATAGCCAACACACACACACACGCTTTCCCAGAGAGAGCGAGAAAGGCTTCAGCTAGATCTCAGATGAGACTTTGCAGTCGGTTAGAGAGGAATCAAAACGTCTCTCTCTCTGGTCAGATGTGGAGGAATCCCGTTTAGTTTCCTTTGTATTCATCCCTGTGATTCTTCCAGAAATATATCTGGCATTGACAGGAAGTGTAAAAGAAGTGGGTGTGGATGGGGAATGTGTGTTTAACTGTGTGTGTGTGTGTGTGTGTGTGGCACATGCCAGTTTAGAACTGGTGCACAAAGACCGACCGTCATCTGGT
>CAEFZP010001588.1:0-12500 GCA_903064625.1 Mallotus villosus
CTCTCCTGACTGACTCAGGGTCTCTGTGTTTCTGTGTTCCAGCCTGACATCATATTTGGCATGTTGTGAAGGAGAAGCTCCTGGACCTCTGCTGACCCACCCTCGTTCATCTGAAACACAAGCTGTTTACTTCATCTTTTATTCCTGTGCCTTTACTCTAGATGTATTTATTCAAAGCTTGATGTACTACTTGATTACATTTCATTTAATACCTTTTAAATCAAATGTTATTCATATTGCATGTAGTTATCCAAAGCTCTGTACAGACCTCGTGTAAGACGCCCCAGCAGACTGCGCAGAGCGACAGAGCTTCAGGGTCAGAGTCTGTGTTTTATAACATCTCAACTACTACATTAACATCTACAGTGAAACCACAACATCTTAAGTTCCAGAGAAACTGTTCTGTTGGTGCACCACTCCTTCATGAAGATGATTTATGATGTTCTGAGGAGTTGATTGAATCGAGAGGAATTATTAAATCTGTTGTTTGAAAGACCATTCTAGTGTTGAGTTTCACAAACAAAGAGAGTGTGTGTGTGTGTGTGTGTGTGAGAGAGAGAGAGAGAGAGAGAGTGTGTGTGTGAGACAGAGAGAGATCGAGACTGCAGCTGACTGTCCTGTAGTTGTTGACGAGTTTTGTTGTCTCAAGTCAAAGGAGAACGGGGGTGTCATGTGATCTTCATAATCAGAATCAGAATCAGAATCAGAAAGGGATTTATTGGCCATGAAAGTTTGCACAGTCAAGGAATTTGCTTGGCAGGAAGGTGCATACAATAAACATATAGTATCCTTAAATTTAAATATGTGGACTGTCTATACTAAATATATATACTATATAACTATACTATCTATACTAAAGTGGAATTATATTTAAAATAAATATACAATAAAATATAAGTTGCCGGAGACAGGAGATCGGGGTGTCATGTGACCTTCATAACAGCAGAGCGGGTGTCATGTGACGTTCATTACAGCAGAGCGGGGTGTCATGTGACGTTCATTACAGCAGAGCGGGGTGTCATGTGACGTTCATAACAGCAGATCGGGGTGTCATGTGACCTTCAAACAGCAGAGCGGGGTGTCATGTGACGTTCATTACAGCAGAGCGGGGTGTCGATGTGACGTCATAACAGCAGATCGGGGTGTCATGTGACCTTCATAACAGCAGATCGGGGTGTCATGTGACGTTCATAACAGCAGAGCGGGTGTCATGTGACCTTCATTACAGCAGAGCGGGGTGTCATGTGACCTTCATAACAGCAGATCGGGGGTGTCATGTGACGTTCATAAACAGCAGAGCGGGGTGTCATGTGACCTTCATTACAGCAGAGCGGGGGTGTCATGTGACCTTCAACAGCAGATCGGGGTGTCATGTGACCTTCATAACAGCAGATCGGGGTGTCATGTGACCTTCATACAGCAGATCGGGGTGTCATGTGACGTTCATAACAGCAGATCGGGGTGTCATGTGACCTTCATAACAGCAGATCGGGGTGTCATGTGACCTTCATAACAGCAGAGCGGGGTGTCATGTGACCTTCATAACAGCAGAGCGGGGTGTCATGTGACGTTCATAACAGCAGATCGGGGTGTCATGTGACGTTCATAACAGCAGAGCGGGTGTCATGTGACCTTCATAACAGCAGAGCGGGGTGTCATGTGACCTTCATTACAGCAGAGCGGGGGTGTCATGTGACCTTCATAACAGCAGATGACCGTTGTGATATTTCACAGAGAACACCATCGGCACCTAAGCATCTGGCAGTGACGTGTTACTCTTTTCACATCCACTAGGAGGCGCTGTCTCACCACAAACTGGCCATCTCGCTTCAACTCAGTTAGAGCCCATCCAGGTGTTTCCTCAATGAAGCTTAATTGATTCAATCATTCACAACTTGAATGATTGAATTCTAATTGGCTCGATTGAAACAGGTTCATGTGACCCTGCTCTCGTTGCTATGGTACGTCATGCTGGGATGGATCTGTCCAGCCCGGTTACAGTGTACCTACCTGAGAAGGTGTGTGACTCTCCATCAGCCTCTCTGTAGCTGGTCCTGAGTAAGGAGTGTGTGTGTGTGGTGTGTGTGTGTGGTGTGTGTGTGTGTGTGTAGAGGGGGCTCTACTAGGTATCGCAGCACCATCATCTGTTCATCTGAAGAATTACAGCCGGCTTACAGGCTTGTTCCAGGTCATCTCTCTGGGGTGGGGTGAGAGAGAGAGAAGGGTTGCTGGAAAGAGATAACAGGGGGGGAGAGAAAGACAGGGAATGTAGAAAGAGAGGAAGGAGAGATAAAGTAGAGAGAGGGATGGATGGATGGATAGATAGGGAGAGAGGAGGGAGAGAGAGGAGGAGAGAGAGGGACGAGAGAGGGAGAGGAGGGGAGAGAGGGAGGAGTGAGAGAGTAGGAGAGAGGGAGAGAAGTGAGAGAGAGGGAGGAGGGAGAGGAGTGAGGAGAGGGAGAGAGAGGGAGAGGAAGGAGAGACAGGTTGGGAGGGAGAGTAGGAGGAGAGGGAGAGGAGGCAGAGAGAGAGGGAGAGGAATGGAGAGACAGGTTGGGAGAGAGAGAGAGAGAGAGGGGAGAGGAGGGAGAGGTGAGAGGGGAGAGGAAGTGGAGAGAGAGAGGGAGAGGAATGGAGAGACAGGTTGGGAGGGAGGGAAGAGAAGAAGAGGGAGAGGTATGGAGTGAAGGTTGGGAGGGAGGGAAGAGAGAGAGGAGAGATGGTATGGAGTGACAGGTTGGGAGGGAGGGAAGAGAAGAAGAGGAGAGGTATGGAGTGGGTATGAGGAATTGATTTTTCCTCCTCTTGGTGAGCAGACTTCCTCCCTGACCTTGTTGTTAGCGGAACTGTGTTCCGTTAGCGCTCTAACAGGAAACCAGTCAGCCTGGGTGAGCAGCTAAGCTAACCCCCTAGCCCTTATTAGCATTCCTGGGTCTGAATGAATGAGGGGTTAGCGGTTAGCCCATGTTAGCGATCCTAGGTCTGAGTGAATGGGTTAGCAGCTAGCGGAGAGAGGCAGCAGGCTAGCAGGTTTTATGTAACGTTGCTGAGCCTCTGCCATAACAAAAGTGGTGACACACAGAAAAGTCAGTTTCCATGGATACTAAATTGCCCACATCATTTTTTTTTGTCAGGGGCCTTGTATAATCGGTTGCTCTCTTTCTATATATTTATTTATCTATGTATTTGTTTGTTTGCCTGGTTGAAGATGTCAGTTATTTGAAAGATGTTCTCATGTGGGGTGACATGCTTGCAGGTCCTCGCAGAATGAGAGGTTTCATGTTGTTTCTTCTTGTAGAACAGCTTGTTGAAAACAAGTGCTCAGCTTCTAATCACACACACACACACACACACACACACCCTACACACTCTCACACACACTCGCCCTACACACTCTCACACCCCCCCACACACACACACTCTCGCACACCGCACATACACACTCTCTCCTCTCTAAGCGGGCTCCTCTCACTACAGGTCTAAACCCTTATTAATGAAAAAATAAATGTCATGAAAAAATAAATGTTTGTTTCCAGGTCATGTTTTCCAAACCATAGCTCTAGTGCTCTGACCTGATGGCTATCAAGAGCCAACCTTGTTCGGTTTGTGTACCATGAAGTTCATTGAAGCTGAAGCACTATGCTGTTTATAAAAGCTCGGTGCATCGCGCTATGAACATCGGGACATGTTAAGAATGCAGAACGCATACCGAATCTAATTTTGGGTATAAAGAGCGGAACGCGTGCGTTCTCAGTGGGCAGACATCCCCTCTGTCTGAGGCGACGCACGCACGCACGCACGCGGGGGTTCCCAGCCGCGCTCCCCAAGAGCCCCCCGCGCACAGTTTTGATCTGGTAATTATGGTTAATTGAGTTTTTGATTCACTGTTGAAGCGTGCCTTTTGACGTTATCTCACCCGTCGCTTGAACAAACCCCTGTGCTGTGGCACCGCGAGCAGCTGTCAGGGACGGGACGGTGACGGTTCCACGCTGCTACACAATTACCGTCTCAGGCGCGCATAATTGAGAGATCGTCGTTGTGATGATCAGGCGCCGCGAGAGCTGAAGAATTTGGCTACTATTAAAAAATCTTATCGACGCCGCGTGCATTCATCCTCAGCATGGAGTCTGCGAGCGAGAGGGAAGGCGACCTGTTTGACAACTAGACGGTGCGCGCCGGCGGGAAAAACACTCCCCCGTGCGTCGCCCAGTTATGTATGATCATAGGTCTACGTTCAAAACAAGCACATTCACACACGGCACCCCCCACCCTCTAGCGCTCACAGAGCGAGAGCGCGCGAGAAGAGAGAGAGGCAAAAAAGAAAAGAAACGAGACGGGAGCGACAGAGAAGACAACGGAGAGGACGAGACAAAGTCGCGAGACGAGAGAGCACGAGAGTACAAAAGATATCTATCTACGTGAGATACACACACAATCTGAGTACCCCGCTAAACACGAGTCCATCTTTCTAGCTCTACTCACACCCATCTAGATCACACCCTACTCTATCGCTCCATCTTTCGCTCTGCTCCTCCACCTCTCGTTTCTCACCCCCGGTCTCCCTCTTTCTCTCCCTCCCACCCTCTCTTTCTCCCCCTCTCCCCCGGTCTCCTCTTTCTCGCTCTCTCTCCCCCTTCTATCCCCCCCTTCTCATTCCCACACACCGTTGCAGCAGTGAAGCCGGAAAGATGTCACATGGCCTGTTTGTTTTGAATGAGACCGTTTACAGGTGGTGGTTTCCCGCCTCTGCATTAGGAGAGGGCGAGCGGTGGCTAGAAATAGAGATGGAGACAGTAAAAGGTTTAGGGGGGGGAGGAGGTAAGAAGGGAGAGGGACATATCGAGGAAGAGAGATGAGGACAAGACGAGACTATATATAAACGTTTGTGAGAGAGTGAGAGATTGAGAGAAATGGGGGAGACAGAGGGGGAGGTATATAAATAACTGGCCTATAACGAAATGCCCTGTAAAGTTGAGTTTGTTTTGAGGCGTGAACAATTGCAAACGCGCTCCCAACGCATCACCGAAGTCGTTTGTATTTGTTAAAACGGGCCCGTTAATCTATTGCTGCGCCTGTAGCCAGCGAGAGCGCTCATTCACTCACTCACACACATTCAGGGTCTGCGCACATATGTTTATGTTTAATTAACTAGACTCATTCTGAAGCACCTTGGCCACCGGAGCGTAGGCGGGCTGCGGGCTGGAAAAAAAGGTTTGCATCATATCGGACCGTTTCCGCGCTCCGTCGATTCTTCGTTCAGTTTACCGACGGTGTTAAATGCCTTAAAACAAAGAGTAAGATTGGTAAATGAGGAATGACACTCGACGTACAAGTTGACCGTATTGCTCACTTGTTTTGGTGACTTAAAATGATTGTGGTGTGTGTGTGAGTGCGTTTGTGCTTCTGTGACGGAATCCCCTTCAGTCTCCAAGAATCTGCGAGCGACGCGAGGAGGCGCGCGGACCTGTCCACGAGCCCTCACTGCGGAACGCGCGGTTCTGGAGATTCCAAACAAGCCGTTGGATGTTTTTTTGTTGTTGTACGCAGCGTTCGTTAACGTCCTCTCTGTGTGTTGGCTAGTTGTCGACAACAGAAACCGTAAAGGGAATTTAATTGAGGAAGACAGTGGATTAATCTACATTTTGGACGAATAATTGGTGGATTATCGGAAGCGGCTCCGGGATACGGTGGGATGGAGTAACAGGCTGCAATGTCATTCCCAACGAACGGTCAGGAGCGATGTGTCAGAGAAATGGGGTAAGTAGCACCTCGCTAAACGCTGTTTCTCAACCCGCTGCTCTCAACCAGTCTTTGACACAGGAGAAAAACATTAATAGGTATACTCCACTGACCAGACCAACGGTTGTTTTTCAAGGGCCACTTGTATACGCACACTGAAAGTAGAGAAGGGGGAAAGCGGGTCGTCTCTCCCGCTCCTTGGGAGTGCTAGCCCGGCAGCTTAACCTGCTGAATGCCCTAGAAAAGACCCGGTGCTCGGGGCTGAACAGCCGTGAGGGGAATATTGGCACCGCGAGGCAGCCACAGGCTGTTTTCGCGCTTCTGAGTGTGTCCGCTGTCTTCATGGGCAAGGTGAAGTAAATCGTGGATACAATGACATTTTAAGGCAAAAGAACCAGGTTATATTTCCCCTGCCCGAACGCCAGAGGTTTATTTCACCTTCCCCGTGTAGGTAATAGCTGTTTTGTGGTATGTAGTCGTGTGTCAGCCCGCTATCTCTCGGTAGCACGGGCTGCACTACCTGTCCATTTGCCTTCGACGCAGTTTGCGCCCGTTTGGAGCGGAGATCAGTTAGAGACACGAAGCGCAGACAAACCTGAGGAAAACGTATGAGAAACATAACTCCTTTCCAGCTATACGACTCAGTAACGACAGTGACGTACTCATCAGTGGTGTGGTTTGTACGTTTCCTTGGGAACAACCGCCTCATTTATTTGATCATTTGTTCTTTTTTGCAGACCAAGTTTGAACACTTTACTTGTTGGTTTGCTGACGCCCTGAGGAGAGCTCGCGATGTTTACGGAGGCCCCCCTCGCCCGCCAGGACGCTCACACGGCGGCAAATCTAACAGTTCCACACTCGAGCTCCGAACGGGCAAAATCCCCGCGACAGCAAATCTGCCGCAGCCACATTTTGTGACACCGAAGGTAGGCAATGCCCTAAAACAGCGGAACAGCTCGGGATCCGCGGTGCATGACAGAAGGGGAGACAAGCACCGCTAAGCGGCGCTGTTGTATTAAAGTCTCTGTTCTCTGAAGATGAGAGAACGTAATGAATTCTTATCTAAAATTCCAGTTTTCAGCCTTTGAATACAGTCACGTTGTCGAAACACATTCTCCTCCATTTCTTCCTGATTCTCGTGCCAAGTCTGACACACTAGATGCGCCTTCTCTCCTCTAAAGAACACGGAGGCCTTTGCGCGCGCCACACACACACACCCACCTCCATACAAACATGCAGATGTTTCAAATTAAAATGTTAGACTATGTAATGCGTTGGGCATGTGATTTATTCATGTGACGTTTATGGTGTGTAACCTCCATCCAGATTAGTGTGTGTAAGGTCGGGGGTGGGGGGGGATGGGGGTGGTGGTACTGATGCGGGGTGGGCGTGGTGGGGGGTGCGTGGGCGGGGGAAGGTGTGGGTGTGTGGTGTGTGGACGGGCGTGTGTGGGAGGTGTCGTGGGTGTGGGGAGAGTGTGTGGGGGAGGTGTATGTGGGGGAGGGGGTTGTGGAGGGTGGGGAGGTGTGTGTGGGAGGGTGGTGGGGTGAGCGGGGGTGTGTGTGTGGGGAGGGGTGAGGGTGGTGTGTGTGTGGGCGGGGTGTGGGGTGTGTGGTGTGGGGGGGGGTGCAGGGGGTGTGTGTGTGTGGGAGGGGTGTGTGGTGTGTGGGCGGGGTGTGGTGTGTGTGTGTGGGCGGGTGAGGGGTGTGTGTGTGTGTGGGAGGGGTGTGGTGGGTTGTGTGTGTGAGGGGTGTGGTGTGTGTGGGAGGGGTGTGTGTGTGTGGGCGGGGTGTGGTGTGGGTGTGTGTGGGAGGGGTGAGGGGTGTGTGTGTGGCGGGGTGGTGTGTGTGGGAGGGGTGTGTGTGTGTGAGGGCTGTGTGTGTGTGGGAGGGGTGAGGGGTGTGTGTGTGTGGGAGGGGTGGTGTGGTGTGGTGTGGGGGGGTGCGGGGTGTGGTGTGTGTGGGGGGGTGAGGGGGTGTGTGTGTGTGGTGGGGGAGGGGTGTGGTGTGTGGTGTGGGGGTGAGGGGTGTGTGTGTGTGGTGTGTGTGTGTGTGTGGGAGGGGTGTGGTGTGTGTGTGGGGGTGCGGGGTGTGTGTGTGTGTGGGGGGGCGGGGTGTGGTGTGTGTGTGGGGGGGGGTGTGGTGTGTGTGTGGGGCTGCTCTGACATGCTGGAAGCAGAGATGAACCAGGTGGGTGTTCACTGAAGCGTCACACGAGACTTCAGCTCATTACTGACACAGAGAGCCAACCCACCTCTCGCTCTCCTCTCTCACTCGCTTTTTCTCATCTTGTCTTATTTTTCCATCTCTTCTTTTCTTTCCTCTGCCCTATCCAGTATCCTCTCCTATTCTCTGCAGTGTGTGTCCCAGTGAGTCCAGGGGGTGGGGTCTTCTCTGCAGTGTGTGTCCCAGTGAGGCCAGGGGGTGGGTCTTCTCTGCAGTGTGTCCCAGTGAGTCCAGGGGGTGGGTCTTCTCTGCAGTGTGTGTCCCAGTGAGGCCAGGGGGTGGGTCTTCTCTGCAGTGTGTGTCCCAGTGAGTCCAGGGGGTGGGTCTTCTCTGCAGTGTGTGTCCCAGTGAGTCCAGGGGTGGGTCTTCTCTGCAGTGTGTCCCAGTGAGTCCAGGGGGGTGGGTCTTCTCTGCAGTGTGTGTCCCAGTGAGTCCAGGGGGTGGGTCTTCTCTGCAGTGTGTGTCCCAGTGAGTCCAGGGGGTGGGTCTTCTCTGCAGTGTGTGTCCCAGTGAGGCCAGGGGGTGGGTCTTCTCTGCAGTGTGTGTCCCAGTGAGGCCAGGGGGTGGGTCTTCTCTGCAGTGTGTGTCCCAGTGAGGCCAGGGGGTGGGTCTTCTCTGCAGTGTGTGTCCCAGTGAGTCCAGGGGGGTGGGTCTTCTCTAGCACTTGGCAGAGTCTACCATGTTTATTCATATTTATTACAAATGAAATATGAATGATCAAACTCCTGTAGACTCTCACAGTTCCCATGGCCCCCCCCGCACACACACACACACACACACACACACAAACACACACGTACATACATGTGCACACACGCATACATCCTAGCTCCAGTTCCTCCTCCTGTCTCCATGGTCTCATCCAAATGCACAGACGAGCGTGATGAGAAACAGAAAATGCCAAATTGGCCAAAAGTGTTTTTTTCTCTCCCTCTGTGTTGCTGAAATGTTTATGTGGAAAAAGCCAGTGGGCTGTTTGACTGTTTCTTAGAGGGCCAAGAAACAGGCTTAAAAAAGGCCTCCAACAGACATGAAACAGACATGAAACAGACATGAAACAGAGCTGAAACAGAGCTGAAACAGACATGAAACAGAGCTGAAACAGACATGAAACAGAGCTGAAACAGCTGAAACAGACATGAAACAGAGCTGAAACAGACATGAAACAGAGCTGAAACAGACATGAAACAGAGCTGAAACAGAGCTGAAACAGACATGAAACAGAGCTGAAACAGAGCTGAAACAGACATGAAACAGAGCTGAAACAGCTGAAACAGACATGAAACAGAGCTGAAACAGACATGAAACAGAGCTGAAACAGCTGAAACAGAGCTGAAACAGACATGAAACAGACCTGAAACAGAGCTGAAACAGACATGAAACAGAGCTGAAACAGAGCTGAAACAGAGCTGAAACAGACATGAAACAGAGCTGAAACAGACATGAAACAGAGCTGAAACAGCTGAAACAGACATGAAACAGAGCTGAAACAGACATGAAACAGAGCTGAAACAGAGCTGAAACAGACATGAAACAGAGCTGAAACAGCTGAAACAGAGCTGAAACAGACATGAAACAGAGCTGAAACAGACATGAAACAGAGCTGAAACAGACATGAAACAGAGCTGAAACAGAGCTGAAACAGACATGAAACAGAGCTGAAACAGCTGAAACAGAGCTGAAACAGACATGAAACAGAGCTGAAACAGACATGAAACAGAGCTGAAACAGACATGAAACAGAGCTGAAAGATGACTGTCTTATCTACGTACGTTTGCCTTACATTTGATTCAGTAATTCAGTGTTTCTCAAAAGACAGTTCAGGGAAGGATGTGAGAGAATTTTTTTTAAAATGAAAATACGTCTGTAAATATATACAGTATATATAGAATATAAATACGGATATGGGGGTGCTTGCATTCAGACCTCTGGGGTACTGAAGCCAAAAAGTTTGAGAAACGAATTAATGTCAATAGATTCATTTATCTCTTCATGCCGTGCTGATGCTGGTTCATTAATCCATAAGTAAACATGTCTCCAATCAAAAGAGAGCTGGGGCTGTTATTGGACGGTCAGTCCCCCCCCCAGGCCCCCTCAGTCCCTGCAGGCCCCCTCAGTCCCTGCCCAGGCTCTCCCAGTCCCCAAACCGTCTTTAAGATCTAAGACGATTGGACGGGTGCATGCAATATGCTAATGTCATGTCACCAAACGCGCTGCCCCGCTTAGCGCCCAGACCCGTTAGCGCTGATGCTAACTCTGAGGGAAAACGAGCCAGTGAGTCTGAGAGAGCTTTAGCGGCTGATGCTAAGTCGACCAGAAGCTCTCTGTCGTCCCAGTCAGGAAGGCAGAGTCGTAAGCGCGGTTGAAGCTAACTTTTTAGGAAGTTGGTGTAATGTTGTCTCGTTGGCTTTGCTAGCCTTTAGGCTAATTCCCATGGACAGGGAAGCGTAGAGGCGTGTGATTTAACCGACGTATGCTAAGGTCCTTCAGCAGCGAGTTCTTCAGGCTCTGCTCGTTAGCCGTTTGCGCTCTTAGCCTTGCACTAAGTCATACAAGTGGGATGAGTGCAGTCTGTGTTAGAGTCGTTAGTGTTGTTAGCACTGGTAGCGCTATGCTAAGTGGAGCAGGCTGGAGTTAGGCTGACTAATATGTCTGATTAAACCGGGTGTTAACTGACACGGCCATGCCTGCTGGAGGGAAGAGAGAGAGAGACAGAAGGAGAGAGAGAAGAGAGAGGGGGGGAGAGAGAGGGGGGGGTGAGAGAGACAGAAGTATATATAGACTGGTAGCTCGATCTCCGCGACCTACATTCTCGCTCTCTTGTGTTCTCTCTCTGGGGTTCTCTCGCCCTCTCTCATCGCTCTCCTGGTCTCGCTCGCAGTCTCTGCCCTCCTACGCTCTGCGCCTTTTCGCTCTTCTTTTTGTTTTTCTCTCTCCCTCCTTCTCTCCTCTTTTCTCGCTCTTAGGTCTCTCTCTCCCCCTTCTCGCTCTCCCTTTCATCTCGCTGTTTCTTTCGCTCTCGTCCCCTCCGGCTCGCTCCTCCCTGGGCTCGCGCTTGTTGGCTCGTCCGCACCGCCGCGTCGGCTCCTCCGCCTGTGTCCGCTCCCATCCTTCTCTCTCGCCTGGGCTCGCCGTTTTTGTCCTGCTCGCCCCTCGCGTCTCTTCTCTCCTTGCTCTCTCTTCTTTTTTCCTCTCTCCCCCTTCGCTCTCTCACCCAGGCGCGCGCGCCCCCGGCCTCTCTCCTCTTTTCTCTCGCTCGCTCGCGTGGGCTTCGCTCTCCCTTCTCTCGCTCTTGCTCGCGCTGGTTGGTCGCTCGCGCCCTCCGTCCTCTCGCCCCCTTCTCTCTCTCCCCCGTCTCTCTCTCCCCCTTTCGCTCTCGCGCGCGGTTCGCGCGCGCGCCCCGGCGTCCGCACGCTGGGCGCGCGCGGGGGGGTCGCGCGCGCCCGCTTGGTCTCGCGCGCGCTCGGCGCGCGCGCGTCGCCTGTTTCTCTGGGGGTCGCGTCGCCATCCTTCGCGTCGCTCGCGAGAGAGAGAGGACAGAATTAGAAGCTGTGAGAGAGACAGAAGGAGAGAGGACTGTGAGCGAGAGAGGAAGAGAGGAGACTGGGAGATAGAGGGGGTGGGGAGATGAGACGAAGGCGATCAGAATAAACTTGGTAGAGTATAGTAGACCCGCAAGGAACAACCTGTTTCTATACATACTGCTCTCGATGTTTGTCTCTCTCTCTCTAGGTCTCATCCTCTCCTTTTGCTCTCCTTTTGTTCTCGCGCCTCCTTTTTCTCACTCTCACCTTTCTCTCTCTCTCTTCTCCTCACCTCCCTTATCAATCTTATGATAGAGACCGAAGTCTATAGAGACTTGTCATATTCTCTTCATATCTTCCTTTTTTTTATTCTCTCCCGAAGGTCTAGTTACATCCTTTTATATCGACTCTCGTATCTCTATCCATCCTTCCCTCTTTCTGCTCTTTCCCCCTCAGGACTCTCATTCCTTTTATGATCTCCTCTGTATCTCTCTCTCTTCCTTTTGACTTCCTGCTTTCTTTTTTTCTCTCTCCCTCCTTCTCGCGCCCTGTTGCTCGCGCTCTTGTCCGCGCGCTCCCGCCGCTCCGCTTTGGCTCGCGCCCTCCGGAGGAGATGTTTTGGAGCGCAGCCGCGAGAGCGCGATCCAAGCCGGACTACACCTGTGCGATAGACATAAGGGCTCCGTCGCTCTGTGCTCGCGCTGCCTTTCTCGCTGCGCCTTGGAGCTCGTGTTTGGATCAGACACCAGAAATGAGAGCGAGCCGGGAGAAGATAGAGGAGAGAGATACATACCGGAGAACTGTGAAGAGACATCAGGAGAGAGCGGGGGGGCGCTATCCTGAAGGAGAGAGACAGGCGCGCCGCTCGCGCCCCCGCGCCGCTCCCGCGCGCGCGCCACTCTCTTCCTCGCCACCTTCTCGGGGCCGCCCGGGCGCGCTCCCGCGCGCTCCCGCTCCGGCGTAGCCCTCGTGCTGGCGCGCGAGGAGCAGCCGGTGGGCCGACCCGCGCCAG
>CAEFZP010001588.1:22500-25627 GCA_903064625.1 Mallotus villosus
CATCTCAACACAGTGACAAGGACTGACTGAGGGGATCGTTTTAACCCATAACATCTCAAATCTGCATTCAAGTTAAGGATGTAAAGATGACGTTTACGTTCGACTGGTTATGTAACCTTGGATAGAACGTTAGACCAGTCACTGTATCAGCTCACAGCAGGCACATACTGTGCAGTAGGATGACTAGTGAGCCTTTTTGTAAAGAAATAAAACAGGTCACACCAATATTTTCACTTGCACAGACAATGAGGAAGAGGAGAGAGAGGGGGGAGAAGGGGGAGAGGAAGAGAGTGAGGGGAGAGAAGGGGGAGAGGAAGAGAGGAGGGGGAGAAGGGGGAGAGGAAGAGAGTGAGGGGGAGGGGGGAGGGAGAGAGTGAGGGGAGAGCGAGAGGAGAGGGAGTGGGAGGGGGGAGAGGAAGAGAGTGAGGGGAGAAGGGGGAGAGGAAGAGAGGGAGGGGAGAAGGGGGAGAGGAAGAGAGTGAGGGGAGAAGGGGGAGAGGAAGAGAGGGAGGGGAGAAGGGGGAGAGGAAGAGAGTGGAGGGGGGATGGGGGAAGACGTAACGAGAGAGAACTGAACTCCAGATGTGTCACCTTCACTCAGCTCCACGTGAGAAGTTCCTCTCTCAAGGAACTACAATTCCCATCAGCCCCAAAGAGAGAGTAAGAGGGGGGGCACAGAGAAGGGGAGAGAGAGAGAGGGCAGAGCGAGAGAGAATGGAAGGAGAGTAGATATGAGGGAAGAAGGGAATGGGACACTGGGAGAAGCCAAAGTGAGACAGAAAAAATGATGGAGAGATTCAGGGAGAGAAAGCGAGAGAGAGAGAGAAGAGAAGGAGGAAGAGAAGAGTCATGTTCTAGATGTGAGGTGAAGCCCACTTTGCTCAGTCAAACTCCCATCGCTGCGCTGCGTGGGCACCGTGCTGTATAAATAACATACAGGCCACAGTTCAGAGAGAGGGAGGGCATGGAGAGGAGGGAGAGAGGAGGGAGGAGGGAGGGAGGAGGGAGGGCATGGAGAGGAGGGGAAGAGAGGAGGGAGGGAGGAGGCAGGGAGAGGAGGGAGAGAGAGAGGAGAGGAGAGGGAGAGAGGGAGGGAGGAGGGAGGAGGGAGGGAGGGCATGGAGAGGAGGGAGGAGGGAGGGAGGGCATGGAGAGGACGGGAGGAGGGAGGGGACAGGGAGAGGAGGGAGAGGAGAGAGAGAGAAGAGAGGAGGGAGGGAGGGCATGGAGAGGAAGGGAGAGAGAAGAGAGGAGGGAGGGAGGGCAGGGAGAGGAGGGAGAGAGAAGAGAGGAGCGGAGGGAGGGACATGGAGAGGAGGGAGAGAGAAGAGAGGAGGGAGGGAGGGAATGGAGAGGAGGGAGAGAGGAGGGAGAGAGAAGAGAGGGAGGAAGAGAGGAGGGAGAGAGAAGGAGAGAGGGAGGGGAGGGAGGGAGTTAGGAGGGAGAGAGAAGAGAGGGAGGAAGGAGAGGAGGGAGGGAGGGGGGAGAGAGAGAGAGAGAGGGAGGAAGAGAGGAGAGAGAGAGAGAGGTGGGATACAGAGTGAACGTGGAGAACATAGATGGATCCATATATGGAGTTACTGGAGAGATTTGAGAGGACGAGGGAGTGTAAAAGAGAGATGGATTGAGATGTACAACATGTAATGTACAGAGTTTGTGTAAATGTGTGTGTGACGAATGTGAGTGTATTGTGCTTGACTGACTGTAAGTAGCTATGTCAGTGTTTTGTCAGTATGTATTTGTGCTCTTGTGTGCATGCCTGTGTGTGTGTGTGTATACCTGCCTGTGTGTGTATATACCTGTGTGTGTTGTACCTGTGTGTGTGTGTGTATACATGCCTGTGTGTGTGTACCTGCCTGTGTGTGTGTGTGTATCTGCCTGTGTTGTGTGTGTGTGTGTAACTGCCTGTGTGTGTGGTGTGTATCTGCCTGTGTGTGTGTGTGTGTGTGTACCTCGCCTGTGTGGTGTGTGTGTGTGTACCTGCCTGTGTGTGTGTGTGTACCTGCCTGTGTGTGTGTGTGTACCTGCCTGTGTGTGTGCTCTCAGCAGCTTGTCTCATGCAGGCCCTGTATGACAGCCTCTCTGACTCTCTGTGTTAGTCACGGAGGGGATGATGATTCATCTCTCACTGCTAGCTAGTTAGCATTTCTCACTGGAAAACTGCCTGTCAGCTAGGTTAGCGTTAGCTAGGTAGCATCTCTCGCTCACTGTCAATGGCCTGACTAGTTTGCTTGTTAGCATCTTAGCCACAACCGCCTTGGCTAGGCTAGGTCATACCAACGGACTGTTAGCATGATAGCTAGACTAGCTCAGAAAAGTGCAAAGCTTCCCAAGTTTAATGCTATGCTATGCACAGTATCAATAGCAAGAGACTGTTAGCAGTGTTAACTAGCTTAAGCTGTTTAGGGTTAGCGTATGTTGCTGTGTGAGCAGAGCTAAGGAGGATAACTGCTAACTGCCTTAATTAAGAGAGTGACCTAGATATGAGGAAAGATTACTGGATGAACTGAACAGCTGTCAGAAAGAGAGAGAGAAAGATGGAGAGAGAGAGGTTGGAAAGAAGATAGGCGAGGGGGGAGGGAGTGCAGGGAGAGAAAGAGGAGAGGAGTGGAGCAGAGAGGTTGGAGAAAACAGGAGATGGAGTAGATAGAGGATGATTGAGAGAGTAGATAGAGGGATGATTGAGAGAGTAGATATTTAGATAGAGGGATGATTGAGAAGAGTGTAGATAGAGGGTGTGATTGAGAGGAGTGCTAGATAGAGGGATGATTGAGAGAGTAGATAGAGGGATAGATAGAGAGATTGAGTAGATAGAGGGATGATTGAGAGAGTAGATAGAGGGGGTGATGAGAGAGTAGAGTTAGATAGAGTGATTGAGAGAGTGAGTAGATAGAGGGAGATGTGAGAGGTGTAGATAGAGGGGTGAGTTGATTGAGAGAGGGGGTAGATAGAGGGTGATGAGTGAGAGGGGGGTGTGGGTTAGTTAGATAGGAGGGATGTGAGACGGGGGGGTGGTGTGGGGTGGAAGATAGAGGGTGTTGAGGAGATGGGGGGGTGGGTAGATTGAGGGGATGTGATTGAGGAGAGGGGGGGTTGGTTGTTAAGGTTGGGGGTTAGATAGAGGGAT
>CAEFZP010001589.1:0-153917 GCA_903064625.1 Mallotus villosus
ACTGGCAATGTCACCAAATGAAGTTGCCGTTACCTCAGGGCGTCTTTCACTTCTCACGTTGCCGCAACCTCGCCAAAAGACGTTGCGGCGACGTTTGGTCAGCGAATGACGTTGCGGCAACGGAAGGGCAACGTAACTGTGTTAGCTGGGGTTGTTGTAGGCAACAATCTGTATAAGGCCTTTGTTGAATTCATGCAGTAACTTGGACAATTAACACAAGCTACTTTAATAAGTTACTGTAATAATATATTACTCAAGTCAAAACTAACCCGTTATATTACTTTGTTACTCACTTAAGTAATAATATTATGTATTAAGTTGTGAAATTTGGGGACATTGGGGACAGTCCCCTCATCATTTTCACCAAGTCTCATGTCTCCTATTGGAGCAGTCTAGCGCGACCAACGGGTCAAAGTTGAAGATTTCACACAAGACTTTTGAAGCGTATGGACGAATTTCAAAATGTAGGTATTGTTGGATTCCCTGGACCATGACAAGTTCAACGCACTATGACGTCATACCCAGTTATATACATTTGTTGCCATTTTGAAGTTTAGTGAAAAATCTTTTTTCCCTACTCCTACATTTTTCATCTTCAGACCAACCCTCACAAGTGTCAACGTTGTCAATGTCAACACGGTTTAGATTTTTTTTACCGTTTCTCCGGTACAGCCAATCAAAATTCTAGTTATGAATAACTGGCTCCAGAGACCGTACAATATTTGGAAGAATAATTTTAAAGTGGAGAGCCTCTCAAGACTTATTTACCCATGATATTCACTGGCAATCTAGGCTGAAATTAATCAAATGAATTTGGATTATATTTGGAAACATTTATATTATGTAAGGGGAAATGAAAAAGATTATGAAGATGGTGAACTGAACACAATTTATTTTGACATTATAAATGGTGTGCTAAAATTAAAATGGTTGCAAAACTTCATTAACTGAATCATCATTTTGGTATAAGATTTCTTAGTCGGTATTTAAAAAAATGTAGTAGGTCTATTACATTTATTTTACAATGTGACTTTGTTCTAACTTCTAAGCTGCCTTTAAAACTTTCGACTTTCCATGAACAAGTCATTTCAGCCCACGTAATGTCAATTTGGAACAATAGATGTATATTATCAAATAGAAAATCTTTATTTATAGACGACTGGTGGGATAAAAGAACATGGTCAATTTTGAATATTTTGGACATGTCATAAAAAGCTCTTAAAAGAACACAATATTTAAAATATCCCTTAACAAATTATTTGACAAATAACAGAACAAGTTAAATACACAGTGGCAAATCTTATGAGCCTAGGATAAACCAAGTGCTTTTTACAGATAACAATTGCACAAATACATTTATGAGGAAATGTCTGGTAAAAAAATGCTATCTGAGCCCAGAATGTTGTTCTTACATTGTTAATCATCATCTTAAACATATTGCATTCTTATAGAAGCAGCAATTGCTTCTATACTCTTTGTAACTCAGTCCAAAATGGTGGCATCTCTACCTTTGTGCCATCTAGTGGGGGTTGTCAAAAACACACCAGAGCTTCACCTTGTCTTATATACTCTTTGCTTTGGCTAAGGGATAAGTCATCTTTAAGGTCTTATACAATTTGAAAACATTTGACAGGACAACCAAATCAGGGCAAATTAAGATTTGTTTATTTATTTTTAATTTTCAAAATGTACAACAAATGCTCTATTTGCATTGAACCTGAACAACAACTCTGTACCCGACCATACACCCATCCCTCTGCTGTTCCATCAACAGACATACTTATATACACCCATTTGTTAGACCATTCGTGCCCTAACACTTTCAAGAGTTCAGAATTATAAGGGGATGAAATAAGCGGGTTTTAATCAAATTGACACCACTGAAATGAAATCCAAAAAAGGCATGTAAGCAGAGATATTCTCTTTTTCACTCTCCCGTCTTCAGGGATCACAGCTAAAAAGTGATACAGAATATTCTGTAGTTAATTTGTGTTTAGACAATACATTTACTACCCAATGAATAAAACAGGCAAATAAATACTCAGCAGCCCAAAACTGATTTAGCTGGCCTGGACAGTAACACAATACTCTCTTCCACTCACTATAGTTGGAGCATCAAACGGGTTTGGATGCCCTCATTCCTATTTAAACAACAGTAAAATAACTGGACTGAAAATGCCTGATACAGACATATATATACATATATCTCCACGTGTTTTGGTGAGTGCCAGTCGAAACATTAAACATGGAACCCCTGGTGGTCAACCCACAAAGTTATTGTAATGCTGGTTTCTAGGAAGAGGACAACTCCTAAACACAATCTAATGGTACAATGAATTCGCACATGTAGCTGGACTGCAGAGGGTGTGTTTGGAGACATTGTTTGGTAGTCTACAAATATAAACATCTAAATTAGGGAGGGCTGGGACCTAAAAAGGAATGCTGGGAAAGGCAGTACTTTCTTGATTATTCCATAATTTTTTAGCTTTTTCCCTGAAGACCTTTTATGACCAGAGCTTAATCTTCCATCTTAAATGTACCTGTCACCTACAGAGTAAGCTATCAGAAATAATATTGTAGCTCTCAAAAATCCATCGTCTGGGACTTTTAGGAAAATTTTTGAATTAAACAAGAGTTGGGAAAGGTTGTGTGATAAGCAATGCTGCTACATTTTTGTGTGCACATAACCAGGATTTAAATACCATAATAATAAAATAAAGTTTGATGAATGTAACAGGGTTCTATAATAACATGATTTTGAGTTGTATACTGTTGTATACTGTTGTCAAAACTGGCAATAACTTAAATCACAGAGACAAAGTTGTTGCACAACATGGATATTACAATTGCAGTAGTAGTAGTAATAAAGGCATAGTTTTCCACATCCTGTTCCAATTTCTAGAACATGTGGCAAATGCATTTTTATTACTTTACAGTTTAAGAGCTAGTGCTTCTATGCACATTTATTAAGTACAATGTAGGTCAAGTGTTGGACAGTGAACATATTCTACGAGTCAAATCAAATTAGTATTTTATACATGTATAATTCCTACAAATGGGTTAAACAAAGGTTTTATAATGTATATACAAACGCTGAATGTACATTATTCCCATGCATTGAATTGTAATATCTGCAGTATGTCCAGGAATGTGTCAACGGTGAAAAAACTAAGCAAGCATTCAGCATTGTGCACACTTTCAGATTGTTTATGTGGAATTAGTCCTTGCCTCACTCAAAACGACTCCCATGGCAGCATCCCTTTTAAAGGGCAGTGGTGAAATTGAGTCAGTCAGGACACTAAATGGCAGTGTTGCATTTGTTGTAATTCAGAATTCCATAAAAGAAAATGTTACTCTTACACCTCTATTGACGATTTCATTTGAACAATTATTTTATATTGTAAGAGCTATTTACATAATTACATTGTTTCTTAAAGCACACTCTAGTCAGCTGTCACTCAAAATAAGTCTAATTCACTTTGAGTGAGCAATGCTCCTTGCCGTTTAGGTGTTAAAAATGTAAACACATTTTTACATTATATGGACACATAGTAAAATAAATGATAAAATAAAATACATAAAAAAAACACCTCCACATCCACCCCATTTGGCTTATGTACTCGTGGAAGGCTGTAACAGGTGTCATCAGATCTCCAACGAAGCCATGCAGAATTAAATTGTACAAAGGGTAGGTTTTGAGTGTCAACTAGAAAAATCATAATACTCAGTGGTCTCTATTCTCTTCTAAGCAGCTAGTTTGTCCTAATCTTACCATGTCTGGCATATATTTAGAGATTTTAGTTCTTCATCCAATACCTAGCCCCAATGAGTGGAAGAGGTCATCTCATTCCAATAAAAAAGGAGAACATGGTTTGATGTACTCAGCAGCCTTTTTGTAGGCAGTGTGTAAACCTTACGACGGCCAAGGGTTTACCTGGAAGAACTGTCTACTTGGCAGGTCTGGCAGCGTGGGTCAAGTCTGCTAATTAACAGCCCCGTAGCTAGTTATATCTTCTCAAAGAGGCCTATAAACCAAGCCCCTCCTTTAAATGGGTGTATCCATTAAATCTCCCACTGGAAGTAGTAGACAGACGGCTTCTCCCCTTCCCCATCACCTTGAGGTGTAAGAGAACATGAGACGTGGGGCTCCTCTCCCCACTCAGCTTTTAAGAGTAGGAGAGATGGGAGCCATTGGAGATGTGTGAGGTGACTGAGGTGCTCCGACTGAGGCCTCCATCGCTTCCTCCTGCGCCACCTGGCCCCCCAGAGGCTGTTCTCCTCAACGGCTGGGGGCTGTTTCTCAGGGCCATCAGGCTGGGGCCCCTTACCACCAGGCCCACACCTCCATAGCCCCCCTGGGAGGAAGAAGAGGAGGAAGAGGAGGAAAGCGGAGATGAGGAGGATAGGGCAATGGGGGGGGGTGGAGGAGGCGGAGGCAGGAGGGCCAGAGACTGTGCAGAGGCATGCGAGGACAGGTGCTGGCCTTGGGAATGGTGGGCATAGTGCCCCCCACCCCCTCCTCCACCCCACTCTCTTCCCCTGTCCCGCTCCCTCTCGTGGTTCTCACGGTACAGGTGGGGTGTGCTCTGGTGGTGATAGTTCTGGGGAAGATATTTTTGCTGCTGCTGGTGGTAGGGATGTGAAGAGGAGACCGATGAAGAGGAGGCTGATGTGTGGCCCCTGCCACTTATATTCATCTCGCTATCTCTTCCCAGTCTGTGGGAGGATGTTATCGACTCTGCCCTGCTGAATTCACTGTTGCTGCTTCCCCCACTGCAGCTGTTCTGGCTGCGCCAGGATGGCGCCACAGAGTTCTGCACACCATGGCTCCAGTGGCTGCCCGATCGGGGAACGGGCCTTGATGGCCAACCCCCAGGGCCTGAGGAAGGGTTAGGATAGCCCTGGTTGAAAGCCTCAGCAGGGATGCCAGTCAGAGCCATATTGCTAAAGCCAAGACGCATGCTCTCAGAGTCAAAGGCTTCGATTTCGTGTGCCTGCCGCTCCAGTAGAGTACGGATGCGCTCTGAGCGCTCATTCTGTATCGACAGCATCTCTTCCTCTATCTGTAGAATTGAAGGCAGATATTAAGTTAGTTAGGGTTAGTAACAGTTGGTCAAGGTTTTGTGGCAGAGAACATGACACCAGACACAGAGCCAACATCCTGTTCACACCTCCATGGGCTCACAAGATGTAAAACAACAGTAAACAACCCTTTGTCTTCTCTGAATAGAAGGGGGGGTTTACACCATACTGCCCCTTCTAGCCCAGACAAATGCCAAAAGATGTTCCATGGGATGCTCCATCAAACCAGAGATGCTCCACCAGCATTTAACCAGTTAAGCAGTAGCGTTGCACATATGTGATCGTTCGAATGCGGGTCTCACATCGTAACCTTGCACATATGCGATTTCGAACATTCTAACTGAATATCTTCCGATAGACAAAAACGATATGAGAAATGCTATAGTTAGGCTTCAAAATGTACTAATGAGGAGGCTAACAAGTAACACTAGCAAGTAGTAACAGTGCTACGAGAATTATGCTAGGTAACGAGGTAACGGAAGCCAACTAAAGCTAGCTTCTGTTTCGGAAAAATAACTCACGCTGTGGGGACCGTCGGAAATATTTAGAACTCACGTATCTAAAGGTTAATACTAGAAGCATTCTTGACTGTTTGATCACCCAGTATTTTTACATATTCTAAATCATATTCGGTACCCAAAAACATGTGAATTGTCAATCCACAAACAAGTTTATCCAGCAAGTAATGATGCCTACAGCTATGAAAATCAAATCCCAATCGTCTTTCTAGGCTAAACCGTTGTGACTTTGTGAAGTCCAGAGCCATTAGTCTGCACAGCAACAATTGTAGCCAATAACCTCTACCTACTGAAATAAACCATTCACTTTTAATATTGTATTTTTCTTAGTTAGCTAGACAGTATTTCATCAGTAATGTAAGTAGTCTTGGATTTTCTGTATCACACTGACATGAATGATACTGTTCATTTCTTATGCCTGTTTTCGACTTGCTATATCCATCGGATATGGCTGAGTTGAGAGCAAAGAGAGCAACCCATTTCACAATCCAAGTCTGCCTTGTCTTCACCCTGCCTAATATAAAAGGCCACCCAAAGTTGCATTACAATGACATTTCTGAAAAATCGAGAGGTATAAATGAATAAAATATAATTTTACAACCTCTTACATCTGGCTGCAATGAATGCCTATACCCAGCTAACACACGACGTTGCGGCAACGTTGCTAGTAAGTGGTCATTTGGTAACCCGCGACGTTACCTTATGGCAACGTTGCCGCGACGTCGTAGCAACTTTATAAAGTGAACGTTGCCGGTTGGTGCCATGGACAACGTTGCCGCGACGTTGTCCCTTGGTCAGCTGGTTAAGTTATTTTTAGACCCGTGGACAATGTTGCCGCGACGTCTAACATTGGTCTGCTGGTTACGTAAATTGTAGGTCCAGTGGACCACGTTGCCACGACGTTGTCCCTAGGTCAGCGAGTTACGTAATTTTTAGACCCGTGGACAACGTTGCCGCGAAGTCGAACATTGGTCGGCTGGTTACGTTAATTTTAGGTCCAGTGGACAAGGTTGCCGCGACGTCGTACCTTGGTCGGCTGGTTACGTTATTTTTAGACCCGTGGACAACGTTGCCGCGACGTCGAACATTGGTCGGCTGGTTACGTTAATTTTAGGTCCAGTGGACAAGGTTGCCGCGACGTCGTACCTTGGTCGGCTGGTTACGTTATTTTTAGACCCGTGGACAACGTTGCCGCAACGTCGAACATTGGTCGGCTGGTTACGTTAATTTTAGGTCCAGTGGACAAGGTTGCCGCGACGTCGTACCTTGGTCGGTTGGCTACGTTATTTTATGTCCCGTGGACAAGGTTGCCGCGACGTCGTACCTTGGTCGGTTGGATCCGTTAAATTTGGTACCTTGCGTTACGTTGCCGCTCCGTCGCTCTTTGGTCGTAGGACAATGGATCTCGAATGCATAAGCGGTTTATCCAGAGATAGAGAGATCACACTGAACTGGGCTTTTGTAATGTAGGACTACATTAATTTCAATCACACACAATATTACATGTTGCAGCATGTATGTAGCTAGACAATGCATGCTTCATGTGCAACTCACCCCCAGAATGTTTTCTCATATGCAGAAACGTAGCTTTAATAAATAAAATACAGAATTTGGAATATAATTTAGTCTTTCATTCTTTAAACATGTAGGCTACAAAAGCAATTAATTGGTGATGTCGCCTATAGCCTTATCATTTTGTAATAAAAGTGTTAAATGTGATCAAAAGGAAAAGAGACTCTTATACGAGTTTCATTTTCAAAGACATGTCATCACAGAATATTACAGTTCTTCCTTAGCAAACCTATCCCGAATTTCCCCATTTTGGGACGAATAGGCTATCTTGTCTTATAGGCTAATTGAGGAATAGGCCTACATCAGAATCTGCCTGTGAAAGCAACTACAGCTATTGCATAGTAATATATATTGTATTTCTACACACTGTAAAAAATAAGACTTGAAATTGTTCACCTTAATGTCATTTTTGAGAAGTTGAACATTTTTTTTAATTTGCCATATCAACTAGATAAAATTGGTTCTTCTAAATAGCTTTACTGATTTGTGTGAAAGGGCTTACTACAATGTTCAAGTTAGGAAAGCATCTATAGCTACTAGCTAAGATCTATAGGCTACTAGCTTAGCTCTAATATCAGCGTACAGTATAGAGCTATCATATTTTAGCTGCCTACATTTCAAAATTGTGTTTCATATCACAATGTTAAATGAGTAAATAGTTAGCTTTCACCATAGCCTCTTTGCTTGTGGCATTACAAATCGTTGACTTGCAATGTCATGTCTAATAAATACCAAAACAAACATTTATTTGTGAGGAATGGTTATTTTAACAATTGAAAACAGATGTATCACAGACCCCTGTCGTATGTGTCGCATGTCGCCCGGGCAACCGAGGGTATGCCAACTACAGACTACTGTTTCCGAAAATATATGTACTTAATAATATCAGCATATATGATAGTGTACATACAATGTTGTTTTGTATGACAATGTTAAATTAGTAAATAGTTATTACCCTGGCTTCTTTGCTTCTGGCATTTCAAGTTAGCCTAGCTAGCTATCTCCCAGAAGTTAACGAGCTGCTTAACCAGAGAATGGCTAAACGAATGTTCTTCTACAGCCTGGCAGTCACGCGTGTTTTCGGAGAGGCAGCTAAATCCCTCAGAGCGTCATGGACATTCATATGGACGTCCTCGCTAGGGGGAGTTTTGGCGCTGATCTTTGCATGTTAATTTGCCATATCAACTAGATAAAATTGGTTCTTCTAAATAGCTTTACTGATTTGTGTGTGAAAGGGCTCACTACAATGTTCAAGTTAAGAAAGCATTGGTTAACAGTCGTACCCAACGGCGTGTGCATGTCCGACTCGCTAAAGCAGGGGTTTTCAAAATGCCATTCGTCTTTCACCCCACGGCTAAATTCAAAGGTGAGTATTCTTTACAGAAATTGTTTTAAGTAAATGTATTTGCAGAAATTGAATGGGGCATGTTATTACTTAAAGGTTTGAAATGTAGGCTATTTAGCATGATTATTTGCAATCAGATTCACTTTGTTTGTGTTAGGATTTCGCTAGCTAGCTACATAGCTCTAGGTAAAATACCAAACAAAGCCTCCAGAAAGTTATGTTAAAATGCGTATATCAAAGTTTAGCATCTCACAAATCACCCATAACATTATCAGTGAACATACGTTCAGAACTGTTCGAAAAACGTGTTCCAAAATAGCTTAGCCCTCATTTTTCTTTCTTTGTAGCTAGCGTGGCTGATCACACGCGGTCGGCCACACAGTCGGTCATGGAATGCACAAGGCACATATCTAACCTTTATAAAACTGCGTTGTCGCTCTTTAGTAAGGACTTTATAATGTTTGAGCCGTCTAATGCAAAATCACCTTAATTAATTAATTAACAAAATGCTTCTATATTACTATTATAGTTAGAATAGATAGCATAACATTAGCATTACATTAGCTAACACATGCCAAGTTGGCCGATGCTCCTCACAATGCTAGCTCTGCTTAGCTAATTTAGCTAGTGCCATATTGTTTTAATCTAGCTAAGCTAGGTAACGCTAATGCAAAAGGCTACATAGAGGCAAGTTTAGCTCGAATTGTTCAAGTAATTGGTTTGCCTCTTGCTCCTTTACAGTTTCATGCAGTGCTAATTTGTCGCATCCAGTCGAGAAGTTCTTCAAAGACACCCCAGACTGTTAGCACGTGTCCCTGGGAAATGAGGGTAATGAATGACCGTTTATAACAGTGACAATAATTGTATGAGCCATGGCAACCCTAAAGGCTATGTTTTGAAGCAAATGCATGACTTGAAACTTTTGCATCACCAGATGTAGGTGTCAACTCTGGTCTGGTGGAGGGGAACCCATGGGGGTCCAGGAAAACAGCTGGCAGCCAGGCAAGTGCAAATATAAGACCCTCCAACATAACGTAACATTTTAAGAACATGTTTTCTAATCCTAATATCTAAAATAATTGGTGTATTTCTTAATCTTGTAGCCAAATTCGCAAGTGGCTTGCGGAAAAATTGATCAGCTGCCGAAACTATCGCTGTAGAGTGCCTGTGTGGCCAGTCCAATTTGATAACATGGGCCCCAAAAGGAAAAGGGCTGCACGTTGCAGCGCTTTGCAGCCAGTGTGTCCCTGCAGTTAGAGAGACTGGGACAGCAGTGCTAAATCAGTCTACATCAATTTATAATACAGGGAGAACCTTACTCTGGATAGCCATTCCTAATAGCAATGTTGATTTTCTAGTGAGTGACTAGGGTTGGGTATCGTTTGGATTTATACGATTCCGATGCCAAACCGGTACTTTTAAAACGATTCCAATCCCTAAACGATTCCTAAATCGATTCTTGAAAAAATGAAAAATGAAAGTAATCAAAGAAAGGCTCTTTTATCGTTTTTTTAAAATGGAAAGTTATTTAAATGTAACAATATATTAACGTTTTGAAGTAGCCTACTTAAATATATAATAAGTTAACCAAAGTCACCTTACAACTATAATAATTTAACAATAAATAAGTTACACTATTAACAAGCAAAAACAAAATAAATGTTGAGTTGGTATGCTAACTAAACCAACTTCAAACTTCAGCAGTTCTTTTGCAGAAAATTACCATATTTGCGTTCTCTGGCATATGTCCTGCACAGGAGAACACTCTCTCAGATAGTGTCGAAGAGGCCTGTACACACAGGTATGAGTTTGAAATGGCAGACAAATTGTGGAGGCAGTCCCGGGACCAAGGACTGAAAAGCTGCAAGCTGTCAAACACGGTGCATCCCTCTGCTTTAACAAGTATTCTGTGTGTCCCCTTTGCATGTAATCGGTTTGAAACATTTGTTGCATTTTGCGATGTTAGAATTCTTGGCTGTGAAATACAACCACACTTTCGACCGCTTCGCTTTAGGCATTTTAAATGCACTAAAAGCTAGCCAACGATAGACTAGCAGAGCAAGTGTAATATGTTTACTAGCGATCACGTGCAGGCAGTGAATGGTTACTGTGCTTTAACGTCCGTTTTGGTGAGCCCAAAGGGAAAATATGGCATTTTGAAAGTAGCCTACATTTACGTAGCTAGCTAACGGTAGACTACAGAGAAAGTGTGATAGTTTACGTCCGTTTCGGAGCAACAGATGGAAAATATTTAAGTCGACACATTAAGTGGAACAGAAATTAGGAACCGAAACGTGCGCTCTAATTCGATTCCTACCGGATGCATAGGAACCGGTTCCATAGTGGAACCGGGTTTCGGTACCCAACCCTATGAGTGACCACCACATTATTCTTTCATTTGCCTCTTCCTTTTGTTGTACAAGTACTCAAATATTTTTGGGGGGCTTTATTTGCTTTCTTCAGTGATTTAATACAACAACAAGCTAACTACTAGTTACCATTAAACGATGCTACTGGTATTCTGCAAACTCAGGTATTTTGGGGGTGGGGATATGTTTATGGATTGAGCCTCCAAATAAAACCTTTTCTTTGCAGTTGAACACTCAACCAAATCTAGAAACACTTTTGCCTTATTTTACCACTTTTATGCCAGACTTTCAGTGCTGTTATACCACATAAACATACCCTCTGCTCTAGAAGAGCTCGGCGGATGGACACCCTCTGCTCCAGGTCCTTGGCCTCCCTCTCATGCTGGGAGTCTGTGTGGATCTTGATCTTGCTCTGGTAGGCGTTTAGCAGCTCCAGCTCCTGCTGTAGTTGCATCCGCAACACTTGGTACTCTGCCTCCTGGGTCTCATCCAGTCGAAGCTGCACGAAGAACCAAAGGCTTGAAGTTAGCAGAGCGTACTTTGAATCAAGCTTTACAAATCTCATCCAAACAATAATTATTAGACAATTCACATCACTGAGCTATGAGAATAGGCAGCTCTGGGGTTCAGTCTTGGGGGGTTTGATTCATCTGATAGCTTTATAGTCTTAACATGTAAAAAGATGGAAGCATTTGTGTATGCTTATGTATAGGAGCTTTAATCCCTTACATCTCAACAAACTGGCTTAACAGCATTTAATATAAAGAGCAGTAGGCCATGCATAAGTGAAGATGACAGTGTTGGCTTAGTAGTTGGATGTAGCAGGTGCACGGTAGGTTCCTTGCCTTACTCACAGCCTGTGTCGACAGCATGTCGTTGATGGAGTGGTCATATTGCTCAGCAAGAATAGCCAGTTTACGAGTTTGCTCCTCTTTCAGCCTCTTCAGCACAGCCTTGTGGTCAGATTTAGGAGTGCTTTCCAGTAAGTGGTTTCTTAGGGCCTTGTACTGCCGGGTTTGTATTTTACACGTATCCTGGAATTGGCGCTTTATTTGAAGTTCTTTGGACTATAAATGGAGGGAGGATGATAAGACAGGACAGGGAGTGGGAATATCTTATTTAACCTCTTTTAGATGACCATTTCACTGTTCAATCTGCATCCTAAAACTGTCCCTTTGGTACTCCTTACACAGTCTCCTTCCATAACCCTCATAGTATCTTTATTTAACCCTCATCCTTACCTAGCCCTCACAATATACATACCTGACACTTTTCAGTATCCTTACCTAACCATCACATTATCCTTACCTTGAGACTCTTGGGCTGTTGTCTGACCTCCACTGCATGCTTCTGACGCAACTCCTGCTCCCTGCGCTTGTTGTACTCCATCTGGTTGGTGAGCTCCGTCTGGTGCTGCATGCGGATCAGATCAGCCCTTGTGCGTTGCACCGAGCCCAGTTGTCTGAACTCCACCTCCTGGGTGGACTCGTGGTGCCGGAGAAGCATGGCGCATTCCAGATCCTTCTGGGTCTGCTTCTTGTTCAGGTCCTATCACAAACCGGGAAGAATAGTGAATTAGTGAAGACCCACATAAAAGGAACACATGAAGGAACATAAAAACCATTACATGTAATACAATTTCAGTGGCATCGAAATTGTAGTTACCTCTCTTAGAAGATCCTGCTCCAGGTTGTGTCGAGCCAACAGCATCTTTCTCTTGTACTGGCGACACTGCAGCTCGTAGTATTGTCTTTGCCTCCGCAGTAGCCCCGCCTCCTCCTCTGCCTGAACCTGCTGCAGACATTCCTTCTGACGGACCAGCCACTCCTGCTTCTCCCTTTTAGGGGTGGACTGGTTCTCATTCAGCTCCTAAAAAACACGGTACCATAATGTACAAAATGTACAGTAAAACAATCAGTTACGGTGCCATGAGGAATAAGATTTCAGCATCAAAAACTCGCCTGCCTGTTCATGCAGTTTATTTTGTTTTTTTTACAAGTTAGCAAGATTTAAATGTAAATGGTCAGAAGACAATCATTTAGCACTCTTTTATCCAAAGCAAATAAGTACAAATAGTGCATATACTAAGTAAAGCAGAAGATCAGGAATCGGAAGTGCGCAATTCCAACAACTTTTGATGGTTAGAGTCAAGGAACAGTTTTTATTTCCAAGCTAGCCAATACTGCTAGATAGCATGGATTACCTTTTAATGAAAATCTAACATTTTCAAATGTTCAAAAAGGTTATTTGACATTGGGCCAACATGTCAATGCCGTGAAAGTTTGTACTCCAGTACAGTGTGATCAATGACCATGAAAGGATGCTATAATGCATACCCCCAAATTCTAATTTCAAAATTCTAACATTTACACCAAATGACAAAGAAACAACAAATGACAGCAGAAACATTATACACATCTCATGACGATCTCAAGGCTTAAGACTCTATAAAGTTTGCCATGATGTAGTTCTGTAAAGTGAAAATATTTACATAATTACAGTGAGGGGAAAAAAGGATTTGATCCCTGTTGATTTTGTACGGTTTCCCACAGACAAAGAAATGATCAGTCTATAATTTTAATGGTAGGTTTATTTGAACAGTAAGAGACAGAATAACAACAAAATCCAGAAAAACGCATGTCAGAAAGATTTCTGGCTCCAAGGTGTCTTTTATACAGGTAACGGGCTGAGATTAGGAACACTCAGTGTGCTCCTAATCTCATTTTGTTACCTGTATATAAGACCTGTCCACAGAAGCAATCAATCAGATTCCAAACTCTCCACCATGGCCAAGACCAAAGAGCTGTCCAAGAATGTCAGGGACAAGATTGTAGAAACACTGTCAAATCTCCCTCGGTCTGGGGCTCCATGCAAGATCTCACCTTGTGGAGTTGCAATGATCATGAGAACGGTGAGGAATCAGCCCAGAACTACATAGGAGGATCTTGTCAATTATCTCAAGGCAGCTGGGACCAAGAAAACAATTGGTAACGCACTACGCTGTGAAGGACTGAAATCCTGCAGCGCCTGCAAGATCCTCCTCAAGAAAGCACATGTACAGGCCCGTCTGAAGTTTGCCAATGAACATTTGAATGATTCAGAGGAGAACTGGGTGAAAGTGTTGTGGTCAGATGAGACCAAAATCGAGCTCTTTGGCATCAACTCAACTCGCCGTGTTAGGAGAAGGAGGATGCTGCCTATTACCCCAAGAACACCATCCCCACCGTCAAACACGGAGGTGGAAACATTATGCTTTGAGGGTATTTTTCTGCTAAGGGGACAGGACAACTTCACCGCATCAAAGGGACGATGGACGGGGCCATGTACTGTACTATTGGGTGAGAACCTCCTTCCCTCAGCCAGGGAATTGAAAATGGGCCATGGATGGGTATTCCAGCATGACAATGACCCAAAACACACAACCAAGGCAACAAAGGAGTGGTTCAAGAAGAAGCACATTAAGGTCCTGGAGTGACCTAGCCTATCCCATAGAAAATCTGTGGTGGGAGCTGAAGGCTCGAGCTGCCAAACGTCAGCCTCAAAACCTTAATGACTTGAAGAAGATATGCAAAGAGGAATGGGACAAAATCCCTCCTGAGATGTGTGCAAACCTGGTGGCCGACTACAAGAAACGTCTGACCTCTGTGATTGCCAACAAGGGTTTTGCTACCAAGTACTAAGTAATGTCTTGCAAAGGGGTCAAATACTTGTTTCACTCATTAAAATGCGTTTTTCTGGATTTTGTCCCTCACTGTTCAAATAAACCTAACATTCAAATTATAGACTGATCATTTCTTTGTTAGTGGGCAAACGTACAAAATCAGCAGGGGCCAGTTGTTCAAAAAGTTTAATCTGGAACAGAATTATCTGGATTTTGAAATCCCATGTTTTGGGATTTTTCAAAGTAACATTGGATTGGATCACCCTGCTCCAGATACAAACTTTTCAAGATTTAGGATTGCCAGTGTTGTAAATGGGACTACGTATAACAATGTCGGCCAATGCAGTAGGCTAGCCAAGTAAAGAACAGGTTCCATAGCCAGCATGGGTTCGCTTTTAAGTGTTTTGATTTGAAGACACAGAAAAAGTCCAAATAAAACAATCCAAACAGTCAGAGCCATCATCTGACCCACAAACAATTGAAAACAAAAAAATATACATTCTTCACAAATACAATGTGAATATTTTTAACATGTGTTTCAAAATCAGTAAAAGGCTAAATGTCCAATAGTTAACAAAATTAAAGAACTCAGATTTTTGAAACTCAGTTTGAAAAACTCTGTCAGGGGACGGATTTCTGATCATCCAGGTGACGTGCCAACCATATCCATCCATCGTGCCACTTTGTTGACAAAAATCAACTACCTTATTGGTATAGAACGATCACGTGTCGAACCATGCCACCAAAATACTATTACGCTCTGAAGAAATTAGTTCTGCATAAAACATAGACGCATCGACAAATTTCAGCGACAAACCTTTTTTTGGTAGCTTAGCACAACTCGTTGTTTTTTATGAACTAAAGATTGTGTAGATGCAAGCCGACGGAGCGGGAATCGTTTTCTAAAATACTTTTCGTTATTCACCTTGCGGCCTAAAGGTAAAATCGGTTTTTCTATCAATCACCCCTTTAAATACCTTAACCATGATATAATTGAAATGTGATTTAAAAAAAGTTGAGCTTTTCCTATAATATTTTTATTTCGAAACAAAAATAAATTTTAGCACGAGCTACTACCTGACTGTTCCCGGGTAGTGGCGCATGCAAACATCCTGCGTTAACTGTGTGTAGTTCAATAGGGTAGGCTTCTGTATTTTAACGTCGGTCATAATGGTGGTAATTGGAGAGTCAAATATTTTCTAAGGTGGTACGGGGTGTAACATTTTTCAGAACCACTGTGTTAGATGTATTACCGTTAGCATACTTACTCGTGCCTAGCGTCGTTTGATTTGCCTCTCCCGTGTTGCCAACTCCTCAGTAAAGAAAGTAGCAGTGCTGCGCAAGGCTATAAATCAGTGCTTCAGCTCTTACATTTAAATAAATGTGAATTACATGATACAAATAAAGTTTTATATGACCAATTTCAAGTTTTATTACAGTTTGTTCCTGAAATCCACCTTGAATCCATCCTTCTGATGGGATCGGAATGATCTTGAATTTTTTGAAAGGTATCTTAATCCTACTAAAAAGTTTTGAACAACACATATTAAAGGTTTAATCCAGATCTAAACGAAGACTGGATTATGTGATCTAATCCAAATTCAGAATCCAGTTTTTAAATTTTTTATACTGAACAACCCATTTTCAAGATTTGATCCAATCCAAAAAAAGCAGAAATCCAATCAGATCACTTCTGAACAACTGGCCCCAGGGGATAATTTATTTAATTCCCTCACTGTACACTAGTAGAGTTCAGTACAATCATTCATCCCTACATAGTGTAAAATTACCACATTGTGAGTAGATACATAGGTATACCACTGGTTTATAAAATGCAGTGTTTCCGCTATGATTTTTTTTGCAGTGGGGGCAGGTCTGTCGTAGCCTGGGTGCCAGCCAAATTTATCCCTGCCCACAAAATAATTTGGTCGGGAAATTGGGTCTGGGCGGGCTCAGTCCGGAAAACACTATATTCCGAACAGGAGCTGTTCGGACCAATCAAATTGTCAGAGCGGGCTTTATACGATGATGGACAGATGATCAACAGTAACGTAATCAACCATGTCAGAAAATAGCGCTCGAGTTGAATTTGTTTTCAAAAAACATGGCTTCCGCTGGAGAACTGAGATGTTATGATTCTGCCATCGAGGCTGTTTTAGAAGACATCGACGTTCATTCATTTTGAAAGAGGAACAGAGAAACACAATCAAGGCACTTGTCGATGGAAAATATGTTTCTGCCGTCCTTCCTACGGGGTTTGGTAAAAGTTTATTTAACAGGTCTATCCAATTGAGCGAAGAGGCATTCGTTTTCCGGGTTCGTTTAAAACACGCCCCATACATAGTCACAGCCTACCGGAAAGTTTCAGACTCATATTCTGACCAGAATTATGAGGATGACAACGTCAGGCTAGGTCTGTCCCCAGGTAAATGTAATAGTTGCACATATTATCCCTAAAGCAATAAGGTTAGGCTACTTAAAGACACCTTTAACTCATAAAGCATGTTCTAAATGGCATAAATGCTGCCAATTAATAATTGACAATGGTCAGTAGCCTAGCCTATCGATTCAGGTACTGTGGGAGAAATTGAAGATGTAACATATTTATCCTGTATAATAATGATTCTGTGTTCCAGTATTCCTTGTGTGCAAAGATAGGCCTAACCCCAAATCTGAACTCTGGGTAACACTAGGCTTACATAAACAAGGGGACCTGGTCTTGACCACTATCTTTCTGGAGAGGCCATAAAGGAAAGTGGGGGAGGCTTACAGGGGTCAAAGAGCACACATGCACACACTCAAACACGCACGCACACACGCGCGCAAGGTCTATGCAGAGGAGCCAATGAAGAGCCATGGAACATTTAAATACTTTGTATTAGCCAATTACAGTCCTGAGCGCTGGTGTTTAAAATGACTAGCAACAACGGTTGCTAGTCAGACAAACTTGTAACACCATGGCGTGTGATGTTTTTGTCTCCTTGTGGCCGCAAGCAATAAAGCATTCTTAACTTGTTCACCGACTGACTGTGCAATGCTTGATAGATTAATATCTCTGACAGGTACTCGAAAGCATGTACACGGTTTGTTTCATTTGATCTTGATAGGCTACGCATTCTGTAGCAAATAATAACAATAAACCCACTATTTATTAATTAAAACTACTTCAGCATAATGCAAACGTGAGCAAGGGCAGCAATCGCTATCGAATCAACAGACGTGCAAAATAGCTAGCAGGGGAAGAATACAAACAACAAAAATCACCAGTTAACTTAATTTAAATTTGCAAGAACTATAGACTAATACAATAACAGGCTTAAATGAACTGACAACATAAGTTATACGATTTAAAGCCGAATTATCCGACTCTGTTACGGACAGACAGACGGACGGAGTTCTCAAGGACACACACGCAATATCAAGCGCATGAAGCGCATGTCCGTGCTATTCTCCGACATGCACAGCCCTATTTCTGGTACCGTGGCGGCAGAATAGCGGAAACACTGAAATGACCATGCTGAAACCATGCTCAGTTAGCACCTCAAGTCTATTATGGCAAAAATCATGTAAATTATTTGTTAATATTGATGTTATGATTATTCGTTAATTACTCATTACTCATGGGCTTTTTCATTTAGCAGACACTCTTATCCAGAGCGACTTAGAGTAAGTACAGTAAGTCGCTCTTACTGTACCCCGAGGCAAGTAGGGTGAAGAGCCTTGCCCTAGGACACAACGTGTCAATTGCACGGCCAGGAATCGAACCAGCAACCTTCTGATGAATAGCCCGATTCCCTAACCGCTCCCTCTTTCAAGTCACACCACTGTCAAGGAAAGGGGTGTGCTGGATGAATAACACAAGACAAAACAAGAACATTATAGAGAAACGGAATGCGGCAATACAGTCGCTCGTTTTCATAATCGTTGAAAGCCAAAACTGTAGTTAGAATAAAATTCAATTAATCGCCCAGCCCTAGTTAGCACGCCTAAAATGTTGCTATGCAATTGCATTTATCTATTGCACTACCAGTGTTTCCCACAGATCCAACCTCAATGTGTGGGGGCCGGATGCTTGCTAAAAAAAGTTTCTAATGCCCTATGATACGCGTGTCATGAAAACGAGATCATCCTATTTGACCTAATACAGGATAGTTTTCGCAAGTTTTCGGTAAAATGCAGTTGGGTTGTCTGGATTGAAGCAGAAAACATTGTGTTAAAGTAAAAACATTACATAATATTATTTATAATACGTTTATTGGATTCACAGCTGCTACATATAACCTATAATGTTTTTACCTCGACAACCCAACTGCATTTTACCGAAAACTTGCGACTACATAACTTTCAGGGAATCGCTTGTTTGCTAAGGGTCGGGTCGGGACTCCAACATTAATACACTGACAACATTGTATTGAAATCTAATATGTTTTATAGCACTTTTTATTGTGTAAAGAGATACCAACCTTTTGTAAACTTTTGCCAGCCGTCTTCTCTGCACCAATTAGGCCAAATAGGATGATCTCGTTTTCATGACACGCGAGACAGACGTGGTGTGCACGGAGGGGAGGGGCTGTGTGTGAGTTTGTATGTGAGACGCGTGAGTGACAGACACGGAGGGAGAGGAAATGCAACTGAACCGAACGAGTACGCTGCGTGTTCGTAATAGCGTAAAAAAAACGAAACTCAATGTGTGGCGGCCGGTGTTTAACCTGTGGCGCACCGCCACAAAATAGTCTATGTGTGGGAAACACTGACTACTAAATAATGCAAAAGCAATTCTTTCCCAATAATTTGCAACATTATGACCTTTACTATCTGGAAACATAAATGGGGTGCCACAAGCTTGTCAGATGGCATCCTCTACGTAAGATTTATCTTTCTCAAATACACAATGGTTTTAACAATTTTGCTTATATGCTATCAGCTCAACTGGCATTCAGATTAATAAACTATTGCAAAGTTGGAAGCATAGGTTACTTCCTTTACTTTTTGCCTGGTAAAAATGTCTCAACATGAATGGACAACTAGTAAGAATCCTACCTCTTTGAGCTGCTCCTTACGCTGCCGATACTGGCGTTTCTGGGACTCCAACAGGCTGGTGAGCTCTTTCTTCTGCTGACCAAGGATGTGTTGCTGGAATTTCTTCTCCTCTGCTAATGCTGCTTTTGTCTAGACAGATGGAAGAATAGACAACTTGTGAAATAATGTAAAAAACGTTTTTTATATAGCATCCTAAATAGATTACCACTAAGAAGAATGTTCCTTTATGAATGAAACTATCCAACCATTGTGCCACCCCTATCCCTAGCGCTTTCCCTATGATGGCCTGGTGTGCCGTTGGTCAGCTTGTCCCTCCCTCCTCACCTCCTTCTCCAGGATGGCTTGGTGTTTCTTGCCCAGCTTGTCCCCTTCACCAGTGAAGCTGTTCCTCTGGTTCTCTAGCTCCTTGTCCAGTCTCAGCTGATGCTCGTCCATTTCTGCCTTTAGCTTGTTCTCAAGGCCCATCAGCTGCTTCTGGTGTTGCCTCCTCATGCGCTTATAGCCAGACATCTGCTCACGTAGCGCTGACCCCTGCTCATGCTCCTGGATCTGGCGTGTCACCTGAACAGATTATGTATAGTATTTGAACAGACCGTGTCAGAACATGTTGAAGCAGTATTACAGTAGTCTTGTTGGTCCTTTAATCAATTGACCGTTAGTGACTGTTGCTACGTCCGACACAATTCCCGGAACTGTCAACCCAAAAGCCATGGCGATTACGGGGATAAGCGCTATAGATGTCAGTTTGAGTGAAGATTTTTGGAGTAATACCTCCGCGATATCCTCCAGATCCAGGCAGAAGGGACTGCAATATACAGTGGAAGGATATATTCAAAATATTATAATAAGGGGAAACAACAAGAACAAAAATCGAAGCCAAAGCATACAGGTCTCAAGTAGCCTTGTCTGGCTAGGCACTTGAACAGCAAGCACAGGGTTGTGATACTCAGGAATAGGTCGCCCACTCACAAAATTCTACGAAGATTTAAATAAAAGAAGTTTACAATGGCTTGTTGGGACAATTTGTTCAACATTGATACAGTATTTGAAGCTCCTGGCAACTTGCTGGTGTTTGTTGGCTAGCTCAGCTTGCCATTTTACAGACGTTAACATTAACATTTTGATTTTAACATTAACAAATTTGTTGGAGTGACTAGTTATGCACTAGTAGTGGTAATAATACTGGGGATGTTCCCTCAACTAACATATCTTAGATATCATTCGCAGCTTAACTTAGCTAGCTACCTTGGAGCAGACATATGCTATGTGTGTTTGGTGATGTTCTCTAAATTAAGTTGGGAGTGGGGTCTCCCACACTTTTATCCACCACCGGCACCTTTTCTCTTGAGTCTTCGGTTTTGCAAATGGAAAAAACACCTCCAACTTTTAGGATATCTAGTGTCAGATCGACACGTCCCATAGGCACACAATGCTTCTGAGTCAAAGCTTGACGGACCTTCTTCTCATAGTAGCGGTTGCTAAGGTATGATTGGACGAGGGCCGTTCTAGGGAGCTAGAACTTAAATACCGTTGCAACGCAGCTGGAGTTCTTGCATCCAGGGAAGATGCAGTTGCGGGTGGATGTAGACATCCTGAAGCTAGATAGCTAGCTGATGTACGCTACAATAACAGTATAGCAGGAGGAGCCATTCAGTGATCTGTCGTAGATGGGTCGAAATGACGTAGATAGGTATTTTTGGGGCTCTGCCCATTAAAACCTGATCTGAAAACGGAAGAGAAACTGTTCTACGGTCTAACTCCACATTTCAGTGCGAAAAAGTTTTAGCGCTTTGCACATGCTTTCAGGAACTTATTTCACACGTACAGTCGTATGCAAAAGTTTAGGCACCCCTCTGAGGCTGCATGATAATTTCCTGTCTTCACCAAAAAAGATCAATATAATATTGTAATATTACTTTTCTAGTTAACACTGAGTGCTGGGGTGTTTTCCAGACAAAGATATTTGGTGTAGCAGTATTTAGTTGTGTGAAATTAAATCAAATGTGAAAAAAAGGCTGTGCAAAAGTTTGGGCACCCTTATCATTTATTTGATTTGAATACCTCTGCCTACTAAATGCTGATTAACTGCAACACATAGTTAGTCTGATTAACTCGTTAAGCCTTCAATTACATAAAAAGGTGCATTCAATCATTAGAAAGGGTATTTAAGTTAGCCAATTGCAAGTTTTGCTTCTCTTTGATTCTCCTCTGAACAGTGGCAAAATGGGGGCATCAAAACAGCTATCAAATGATCTAAAAACAAAGATTGTTCAGCAGTATGGTTTAGGGGAAGGCTACAAAAAGTTATCCCGGAGGTTTCAGCTATCAGTTTCCACTGTGAGGAATGTCATTAGGAAATGGAAGGCAACAGGCACAGTTCTTGTTAAGGCCAGAAGTGGCAGGCCAGGAAAAATAACAAAGAGGCAAAGGCGAAGAATGGTCAGAATGGTCAAGGACAACCCTCAGATCACCTCCAAAGAGCTGCAAGGTCATCTTGCTGCAGATGGTGTCACTGTGCATTGCTCGACCATTCAGCGCACATTGCACAGAGAACAGCTGTATGGGAGAGTGATGCGGAAGAAGCCTTTTCTGCACACGCGCCACAAAAAGGCTCGCTTGAGGTTTGCCAAACTACATTTGAACAAGCCAGGCTCATTTTGGAACAAAGTACTGTGGACTGATGAGACAAAGATGGAGTTATTCGGTCACAACAAGAGGCGTTACGCATGGAGGCAAAAGAACACAGCATTCCTAGAAAAACACTTGCTGCCCACAGTAAAATTTGGTGGGGGGTCCGTCATGCTGTGGGGCTGTGTGGCTAGTGCAGGAACTGGGAATCTAGTTAAAGTTGAAGGTCGTATGGATTCAACTCAGTACCAGCAAATTCTGGACAATAATGTTCAAGAATCTGTAACAAAGCTGAAGTTACGGCGCAGTTGGGTGTTCCAGCAGGACAACGACCCGAAACATTGCTCCAAATCCACTAAGGCATTTATGCAGAGGAACAACTACAATGTTTTGGAATGGCCATCCCAGTCCCCAGACTTGAATATAATTGAAAATCTATGGGGTGACTTGAAGCGGGCTGTCCACGCTAGGCACCCATCAAACCTTACTCAACTGGAGATGTATTGTAAGGAAGAATGGTCCAAATTACCTCAATCCAGAATCCAGACACTCATCAGAGGATATAAAAAGCGTCTAGAAGCTGTTATTTTTGCAAAAGGAGGCTCTACTAAATATTAATGTGATTTTTCTGTTGGGGTGCCCAAATTTATGCAAGTGTCTAATTCTCTTATGATGCGTATGGCATATTTTCTGTTTATCAAATAAACCTTATTTCACGGCTAAAATATCACTGTCCATGACGTATGTGTATATATATGACAAAGACGTTCCTCATCCAAACGCCCAACATTTTATAGATGAAAGTAATGGAGATTATCAGGGGTGCCCAAACTTTTGCATACGACTGTATATAATGTACTTAGAAGCAAAACATGGAATTTGCTTTACAGGATCTTTAATATTGAACAATACAGTTTCTATTTTGTTGAACCCAGTCAGCTGCTCGCTTCTTTTGCGAGTGTTGTCTGCCATATATTACCGAGCGAACGCTGCTGCTGCTACTAGCTGTATGCTTTGCTTGCATGTGATAGTTTAGGCTGGAAGTACTCCGGTTATAACTAAACTCAGCCTGACAATCAGTAAACACAGCCTTAGTTTTGTCAACCAAGCCGTCTCGCAACTTTTTGAAATAGAACTTCCCATCTAAATGCCCTCTCTCCATCCTTCAGCTACCGTTGGCAGTCGAAATCATGTAACGACAGGTGATTCCCAGGGTCAAAAAGAAACCTGCGTTAACGGCCCTAGATTTTGGGGTCGCGTTAAAGTAAGATTGCGTTAACGCGTTATTAGCCACCCCTGGTATAGAGTGTTAAATGTATGGATTTTGGGTTGGGCGTGGGGATTTTGTGAAGGTGTGAATAATTGTTGATCAATATTTAATATATCAAAGGGGTGATTGACTGGGTTTTTTGAGTATTTTACACTGTTCCTTAAGGTCTCCGAATAGGGTATGTAACATTGGTTTGGCTGAAAATGGCCCGGGTGCTGTCCTATGCCCTCTTTTACATCCAGCATTTTTTTCCCGGGAAAAAACGCTAGCTTTTTCCCTTACATTGTATGCTCATTGGTATTTAGATGAGCTGTGCGCTGATTGGCTGGTTTACAACGAGCGAAGCTGCGGAGCAAAGATGGCCAACAGCACTCACTGGAAAAATCTGGTGTCTACACAACGCTGTTTTCAACAGATTGACTAGATATCATTTGAAATGATTACAGTAGTTTCCACTTCTGTTGTCGAAGCAAACATAATCGCCTTAGGTGGGTAACGTTAGCACTACAGCTTAGCAAACAAATTATCGTGATTCAACACAGCTTCAGTTAGCTCGAGCTATCTTGCTGAAAAATTGATCTGGACAAACATGCATCTGAATTTTAGATTTACGTAACAACACGGGTTATTTATTTGAATGAAACATAGTCAGGAACATGAAATAACGTAAGTCCTGTAATGTTCATGATTTATAACATATGATGTTAGAGTTGTTGTGTTTCCACATGTGACCTGTCTCAGTTTATGAGGAGACATTGGCTGTGTCTACTACCGCGCACTTGTGCACTTCGAGCACTTACTTTCAGTGCTTAGGGCGCTTACGCTGAAAAACCTAAATAATTCAGTGCACTGAAAGTACCCGGATGATGCACTGCAAACGGTCCAAAAATGAAGTGTCGGACGATGGACACTACTCGCCCTAAACGGGCGCCATCTTGGCTACGTAGCGGAAGAGGAGGAGTCCAGAAAAAATATTTAGACAGGTTGCCATGGTAGCAGATTGTTAACGCCGTTTGCTCTGGTTTTTGGATTTTTGGACTGTACAGTAATGACGGGGGAAATGAATGTCGAGGCGATGGTACTGGTAGTACCTCTGGAAGCAGACCGTAAATGTAAGTATCAGCGGTAATTAAACACTGTACTGATATTAAATGTACTAGTACTAGCAACATTCTCAGATTAAAGCCAGCGACAAGAGTATTTGGCACAGTTAACGATGTAACGCTATATTGACAGTTACCATACCTAGCTAGGTAGCATTAGATTTCATTGGTACATGTCAGTTCTACTAAACTAGCTGGTTCATATTTACGTTTATGATGACTATCGGTAATAATGGATAAACAATCGATATGAGCAGTTTCCAAATGGGATTCATGTTGTTTCCGTTTTTATTTATGCTTAGTGACAGAAATACAAGCGGGTTTGTTTCGCCGGTTTAGTTTCTCGAGTGTCGCGAGCAGATTTGCGTGCGTCACTTCCCGCTAACTGGGTAAGTAAAGTGTTCCAGTTTAGACAGCACTACTCAGCAACTGAGTGCACTGCAATGTAAGTGCACTACATTGCAGTGCACTACATTGCAGTGTACTTCGTTAGGTGCGCGGTAGTAGACACAGCCATTGTTTTGTTTCGTCCACTAGAGGGCGCTTTAGTTTGGTTAGTGCTGTTGAAACTGCAGAAGCAGCGGGACGACCAGAGGACATATGGCGGTGTTAGCATTGGATCCAAGTGATTGTAGTGAAGACATATATACTTACTAAAAGATCTCAAATCAAGTCTACTGTGTCAGAGACTCATTGCAAAACTTTACAAGTCCCATTGCCAATTGTTATGGTCGTCGTTCGTCTAGGTGAACCAAATAAGGCTAAAACACAGCGCTAACAGCGGCGGGCCCCGACCGGTGGTAAAAGTAAGGAAAGGTCTCTTACCCGCTTGCCAAGTACAGGCTACTCCCTCCCCGTCTCCTGGACAGCCCACGCAGCCGTTTGTTTGGCGGACAGCTCGCACGCAGTTGGTGGTCGTTTAGGTTTGGTGGATATCCTTACAGTGCAAGGCGCGGTGGCACACCAAGAGAGTGTGGGTGGTAGGAAGTCGGGGACAACCGGTCGATCGCAAGGTGGAGGTAGCTATGACCACTTCGGAGGTTCCCCCTTGCTACCGCCATCCGGGAGTTTAAAAACAATAAACCCCTCCCCTTAATCAGCGGGTCTCCAATCGGGAGTGTATCACTCCCCTTCCCCAATCACCACCAGGTGCAAGGCCGCCGCGCCACTAAAGTGTTATATTAAAAGTTACCCTAGAGAAAGGCCTCTAAACCTCCTCTCTCACCCTGCCACTAGGCGTGCGCATAACACCAATAAACTAGGCTAAATCATAACACATTCATGCTCTTGCGTTAGCAAGCTAAACTGGTTTACATGCCTACAGTATAGGTGTTTTCGCTATCTAGCTGTTCTTACATTCCTTGCAAATCACCGTTAATGAAAAGCAGATTGAGTCTAGTTAACATTGACTAGACGGGTATGGCTGATGTTTGTTTATACCGTAGCAAAGAAGATCTCTGTGCAGTTGCGAACCATTTCACCAAGGACGGTTTTGAAAACCTGGCTGGGACAATGTAAAGCAGGATTTGCTATGAAGCTGTTGCTGAAAAGAGGTGCATTCTGACCATAGTTATGTTCATCACAACCGCAAGCTGTAGTATGATTTTGTCGGTAACAGTTATTAGCAATGCTAACGTATCCTGTATCTAGCACAGCCTTTCTCCTGTTATTTAGAATAGATAATCTAGACAGGCCTCAGCAAAAGGCTAGACTGCTTTCGTTTTCTGGCTATTTTTTTGGAAGCTTCCTTTCTAATGCCGACTACAGCAGTATGTTGATGTGTTTAAAAAACGTATTTAGCATTCTATTATGCTAGATACAGGAGACATCAGCCATGCCCGTCGAGTGTCTGGTTCCTTGGGAAGATTATGAAAAGTGGCAGCATTCTCAGTACAGCCTGGAACACTGCATTTATGATGGTCCATTTTCAATATACTTTTAAAACGGTCAAACTTTCTCCTTTGTTGTTCGCGTGGAAGTACATAGAGCAGCGCGCAGCTAAACGAGTGTCTGATATCCAGGGCCAGAACACCAGAGGGCTGGTCTATATAAATGTTGGGGCGTGACAAAGATGATGCTGCAACTTGTGACGTCCCAAGTTGCACTGTTTCAAAAGCGAGCTTTGCCAGTTGCAGTTTCAAAACAGTCGTGAGAAGTGAAATTTTGATAGGAAAGAGGTTTCAATGGACTTTGAGGTTCACTCTATGTCTATATTACACACCAAACTGTCATTTTTCAACAATGACAAGGTAAAATCGGTTTTGCAATCAATAACCCCTTTAAAGTTCTGTGTAACGAAACAAATACATTATTTTGACCCCCCCCGGGCCGACAGATCCCTACAAATTGCTTTCTAATCGATGGGAAACACTGGACAATAACATTTAAGCAGGAGCTGAGAAGAGGTTGAATAATAATGACTATGGCAATAGTCATAACTTTGGCTTTAGGCTCAGAGCCAAACCGCAGGGCTCTGATAGACAATTAAGGACCATGTATATGTTTGGATAGAGGTCGTTTGAGGTTAGAGTTTTGCTCACCAGAGATGCTGTGCGGATAGTAGCAAAGTGGTCTCGATTTCGGTAGCAGGCCCGGCGACGGCTAGCAGATGGAGCCTGCTGCTGTTCTAACTCAGGCTGGTAGGGGTCATCATAGATGTTGTCCTGGCCCTATCACAAACAAACAGCATATTCCCATTCCAATCATCAGAATTTATAGTAATGGTAGGATGGTGTAGTACCAGCTTATTTGAGTTTTGTGGTTATGATGTGTGTCAAGTGTTTTTATTTAATTTTTGTAAAGCAAACCTATCAGCATGTAAACTTAGTAACATGAGTGAAATTCCAACAACAGACAAATCATTAATGGGATTGAAAGTGAAAAATTTGACTACCTATATTGGACATTACACTGAAAAATGTGGTGCAAGTCACTCACAAAATGTGAGTTAAATCTAAAATGCATATAGAATTACTGGCCTAAACAAACGAAAATACATTCACAAAAGCAGACACACTTACAGATGGGCGATGCAAGATGGAGGAGTTGGAGGTGACCGTGTGCTCCCCCTCCTGCATCATGGCAATCTCGTTGCTGTCATCTGAGCCGTCAGCCAGGCTGTTGACAGAGCTGCTCTGGGAGCTAGCGCTGATGGACATGGACGGGACAGACTGGGAGCTTTCCATGCTGTTTACTGTGCCTGTCCGCAAAAGGTACTGCTCCACCTCCTAATATGCACATTCACCCACAACTCATGAACACTCCATAATTACCTCAGTGTAGGCCCTTCAGTTACAGATCTTGCTCGTTTTATTCACAACTCGTGGCTTTACTTGTAACAGTCTATCTCCTGATCTTTCGTCAGAAACTCTTTCCCTCCTTACATCTCTGTGTTGTCATTCATTACCTCCTCCTCCTCTCCCTCAGGTGTGGGCCCATTGTGCCGAGTCTCCTGGAAGAGGATCTTCTTCATCTTTCTATACTGTAGGTTGTCAAGTTCCCGCACCGCGTCCTTGGTCCTCGCTATCAGGTCCATCACCACAGTGAGCGGCCGCTCATGGCATAGAAACCGATGCTGGGACGAGGGGGGATGGAGTGAGAGAAAGATGAGGAGGCAGTAGAGTTTAACAATAGTCATTCCCCTTGTCTGCCCTGACATTTACACTCTGCTGAAACCATGTGAATATTGTGTGCATGCCTGCATGGAGTTCCAGTGTCTGGACAAATTAATAGATTTCCGTGGAAAAGTATAATTGGGCTAATTATTCATTTAAAGTGACATTTCTGTCAGTAGCTAAGCAGGTGAGAAAAAGTGTGTATAGTCTCACATTCAGCAACACATCAGAAGTAGGTCTGTCCTGGGGAATCTTCTGTAGACAGGAGTCCACAAAGTTGCGGAAGAAGTCTGACCTGCAATGAACGGAGTAGGAGAGATCAAAAAAAGGGTTAATTCTTAATGGGAGAGTTAAGAATGTTGGGTCATTGATAGGAGAGATCGAGAATAAGGTTTCATTAAACAGCATGCCAGTATTAATGTTCCATTGGTTGAGACTTCTTGGGTGGAAATCAGGAAAGACTGAAATTATTCTCACCAGTGATTGGACTGTAGAATGGGACTCTCGTTCTGGGCAATGTGATATAAGGCACTCATAGCATTCATGTTGAAAAGAGGAGGCTTTCTTTCAGCTAGAATGACAGAAGTTGAGAGATGTGCATAATACAGAAAATAAAAATATAGTTTGGAAAATAATATAAAAGAATGGAATAAAAAGACGGGGAAAAGTGAGGAAGTAAAAGGGTATTAAGATGGGTATTATAGTAGAAGTAATACTAGATAATTAACATTGTTAAACTATTGCTCCATTCTGTTCAACTTGCTCTGTAAATGTATAGTGTACATAAAGCCAAATGGCATAAATAAATACGCAACAAAATCCCAAACCAAGTCAGCAATCCTATTTTTCCTCCTTTTCTGGTCTGGGCAAAAGAGGGTCGTCTGATTTTGAGATGGCTGGAAATGGCTTACCCAGCTCTATGCATGTAATGCCCAGAGACCAGATGTCCACCTTGCCGTCATACTGGCCTTCATCCATGGCCAGGATAACTTCAGGGGCCATCCTGTCAAAGGGGATTGGGATGTATCTGATCAAAATTAAACATCATAAAAGTAAATATGTTTTGCTATGTTAGGATATTAAGCTTGTGGATGACAATATGAAACTATTCTCACCCAAGTATCAAAATGTCAGTATATGGCCCCAGCTAGTTTTAATTACAGAATTTTATTTTTAGCTACTTATCCTAGTCAATCCAGGGGAACGGTATACTGTATGCTGTCAAATAATGATTACCCAGCCATCGAATAGTCAACAGGTAAGGATACTAGCAGAATAAAGATACATAGGATATTTAGACATTAACACCTAAAAAGTCAAGGTTATTTGCAAGGATTTTTCCAATGAAATACTTGTGTCTAACCAGTAAGGGGTCCCAACAAACGAGTTGGCAGGTGCAACAATGGATGCAGAGCCAAAGTCACCCAGCTTCACCTGACCAGGTTCTGTCAAGAGGATGTTCCCTGCTTTTACATCCCTGACAAGAGAGAAAGGTACACCCATGTCAAAATTCAACAGAAGAAAATACCAAGGCAAAGCAAAAAAGGGTTGTTTAAAGACGGCTGTTCTGGTGAGTAAAGGTGAAGAAAAAAAAATAATTCCAAGAGGGCTGAGAGCTTGGCTTGATGTGCCAATTGATTTAATACAGCTCCTCTACAGTCTCCCTATGTCTTCCTGAATGTTTCTGTGGCCAAACAAAAGTAGTTACCTCATACATAAAAATTAATAAAAACTACATAACACACTTTTCAGAGATACATACAAAACAAACCTGGCCACATGTGTTGTTAAAATGGTGACTACAGTATGGCATAAAACTAGGTAACTGTTTACAGTGTACACACAGCAGGAGTGGTAACAAAATCCTCAAGGTACATAGTATGAATCTACAAATATTGCCATGAGATGTTTTTATAGAAATTGCGTGTGAGAACAAAACACACGTCTACTCCAAAAGTTGTTGCTCACCTGTGGATCATATTGTGGGAATGAAGATATGCCAAACCCAACAATGCACCATGGGTAATAGCAGCTATTTCTACTTCCTGGAGTGGCTTCTTGTGAACTTCAAAGGAAATAATTGTTTTTACAAATAAGACATATAAGGGGAGGGGGGAGACAAAATGTCAACATAGTTTAAAAATCTTATCCAGACCTTCTAGGAGATCGGAGGCTGAGCCTAGGCAGTACTCCATCACCAGCTGAGAAAGAAACAAATAGGTGTGGTGGTTTATAATCAACCTAACTAACTTTCTCTTCTAAATTTAAAGGAGATAAAGCATTATAAAACAATTTAGATTATAAAAAGAGAGAGTCTCAACTGGTAACTAGATTATGATTATATTCAGTGTTTCCCATTCATTGGCTAGACTGTGGCGACCCTACAGTCTAATTTGTCCAGCCATAGTTTCATACAGTACACTTCTCATTAGATCAAATATACCGCACCATTGCTTTAGAAAAGCATCTCTCACTCCCATTCAGTCACCCCCTCTGTCCGCCGAGTGTGCGCACACTTTCAGTCACTCACGGGAGGCACTGGAACGTTCCTGGCTGCCTGGGTCTAATACATTTTTCTCTGAAACATCTTATGACTGCTAACAAAAGTAAGTTTCAATAGTCTCTTTTGAATGCTGACACTCTGAAGTTATGTTCCCTGTTGTCAGGACCCCTGTCAGTCCTACTGGTGTTGAGTTATAGCAGCTTAAACACAAGGAAAGTGAAAGTTTCTATTTCCGCCTAGTTTTTGTTTTGAAAACAGAGGCCTAAAGAGGCCTAGAGGTGGTAGGTATTAGCTGGAACACAGCATTGGACCACAGGTTGAAGCCTTACCCAATTCAAATCAAAAGTCAAACATAATACCACAATATATTCATATTTTACTGTTTTTATAAGAGTACATCCATGCGTTTTCTAAAAGGGCCTTTTGGAGACTCCAAAATGACCCTTTGAACCAAGGTCAAATAAAAAGGTATTATTTTTCATAATTGTTATCTCTAATGAAAGGTGGTACTTAGAACTATCATATATAATAGCTAAATCCCTCATTAGTATTACTGAAACACAAAAACTGAATTATGAACACATTGTGTGCTTTATCTGATTCCCAGGATTGGCGCACAAAGAACACTGATTCTGTCAACCAGATTGCGCTCCACAGAAACCTGGCATGTTTGGTATTAGCGTTTGCAGCATTTCCTTAGCTACAAGGCTAACAAGCTAATTTCAGAGCCATTCAAAGCCACGTGTTAGATATTCGTGAAGAACGGGTGTGGGGCGGGACGCACAGACCTAGTTGGCTGTAGAGGGCTGTCAACAGGGCATGGGTCAATCTTGGTGTCAATCGAAAGGGGAGGGTTCAACGAACATTTTGATGTCTTCCTTTCGAGAATAGTATATTGGCAAGCGGAGAAAATATTACCTTCAAGTGAATAAGGTATTTCTTTCGTCGCTAACTAGCATAATGAAACAAAGGATTCTAGCTATTTATGAATGTATTTGGACAATGAAACATGGTTAGATACTTTGGACCTTTGGGAATGTAACCAGCCCAAATTACCAACGTTTGATGGACTTGTTTGCATACCTGGACCATATATGAACCGTTGAGTGTGAGTAAAACTTTTTTCGTTTGGTGGTGAATTTATATTCGTGACAGGACAAAGACGTTAGATGTACTTGCTGTTGCGACTTGATCTTGAAAAGGTTTATTTCAATGGAAGCACAAGAATCGTAGCTTTCCAATGATGTGTCATTTGTGTAGCCGTCTTAAAAATATATCAGTTAGAATTGAGTGCGTTATACCTGAGGGACGGAGGGGCAGCGTTTCTGTTCCGCGGGTGGGACAACATCACGAAAAAAGTTGCTTCCATCCTTGATTTTCAGAACATGAGCATACTACGTAGGCTCAGGGGCGTGTCCAGACATTTTTGATAGGGGTGGCACCAGTGGGGCACTGACGTATGCAGGGGTGGCCAGGGACGGACTGGGAGTAAAAATAGGCCCTGGACTTTGATCCACACCTGCCCACCAGAACCGGTCCCGTATTCGCCAACACAGCGAGCGCCCTGCTAATGCATGCCAATTCTGTGGCTGATGTGATGTTGGGTAGTTCCACGCTTAATGCGAGCGCGCATAGCGCGCAAGCAATTTTTTTTGGCTGATTTGAGCGAAAACATTTTTTGGAGCTTGATGTAAAACAAACAAACCGTATAGCCGTTTGTCCAATTGGCAAACATTGTCTAGTGAAGGTAATTACGTTTACGTTTCTTAGCCTGGTTTTCCATCTTTATATTGTCTCTACTAGCTAGCTTTCGATTTGTCAGTTAGTGCCGCTTACACACAACAGTGACAGCCCGTAAGGGCTGTATACGTTCATTTGGAATAGACCAACCGTCCTGGGGGAAAGGGGGGGCCAGCCAACCGTGTTGCTGGCCAACCGTATGGCTCGATCTTCTGCCGACATTTTTATTAGTAGGCTAGTAAAAAAAAATAAGGCAAGCTGCCCTCCGGCCCAGAAGTGCTTCGGCCCATCGGGAATTCTCCCGGTGCTCCCGATGCCGATGGCCAGTCCGCTACTGGGGGTGGCATGAAGTGTGAGCAGGAGCGCCTGCGCACACGTTTGTTAAAGGGACCGGGCGACGCGAGTCTGCACTGGGGGAAAAAAGACAGGCGCACTCGCTTTGCGCACAAACTACGAGTTTGACAGCGACCTAAATACAATTCTGACCGTCTGGCTGTCTTCGCAATCGTTTTATCTTTAAAACGCTGCCCTCCTTTAGTTTTTTCGTGCAGAATTGACCCCTGGGCGAAATTAAGAACATGCTCATCAGACGCAGATCGACAACAGCTGCAGCAATCGTCAACGGAGGCTGACGGGGACAAGCGTTCTCGCTCAAATAATAGTTTTTACAGAAACCAGAATTAAAATTTGACCGGCTGGTTAACTTGGCATTCCTCGTATCTTCTCAAAGTTGTCCCCCTCTTGTTTTTTGGTTTAAAATTGACCGAACAGCGTAATTATGAAAATACGATTAATGGGGCTACATACTACTTTAGTGCATCTCTGCCTCTCAGGTTAGAGAAGGAACTGCAACTCTAAACAAGAGTGCAGTTTACGTTCAGTGCCGTGGCCCGCCTCTGACTGAGCATAGCCAATCATATTTTAAAATATTGGGGTGGCACTTGGGGTGGCCAATCAGATTTCAGGGGTGGCCCGTGCCACCCTAGGCCACTCCCTGAACACGCCACTGCGTAGGCTATTTAAAAGAGAACAAAATCCAGCAGTGCCACCAGTTGAGTAATAAACAGCCACAGAAGTAGCTAGCTAGTTTGGCTAGGATAGTTTGATGGCAGGTAGTTTGCACAGGACAGCAAGTGAGTTTGACAGAAGGTCGTAGAGTAGTTTCAGAAGTTGGTGTATGTGGGGAAACAATATTTTTTTAAATGCCATCTAGGTGCAGCAAACACTAAAGGTGGAATCCTGAATGGCATTATGAGTGAGGTCACCGAGATGTGTGCCAAATCTTTAACCCATTTCATTTACATGTCAAACATAATCTTCTTAACAAAAAAAAAGAGTAATAGTGCGCTCAATTCTTCATAGATAGCCTCTCAATTTTGCTCTCAAAGTGCACCAGATTGTTGGATTTCACTTTAAAACGCACCAACTTACCCCGAACCCACCTAGAGGGGCAGAGGTTCACAAATCAAATGTATTTCTATAGCCCTTTGTACAAGCAATGTCACAGAGGGATTCACATACGCTTATAGAACTGACCCTCAGCCAACCACAACCCTCAAGGAAGACAGGGAAAAACTCCCAGAAAAACTCACTAGAGGAGACAAAAATTGAAGAAACCTTGGAAGAAACCTTCAACCCACCATAGTCTCAAAATCCTGTGGGAAACTGTATAATAATTAGTGGTGGGCCGTTATCGACGTTAACCTGAGACCCTTATCGGGCGATAAAAGAAATATCACCATTAATCTATTCTCAAAGTTGGGTTGGGAGCTGGGTCTATACTATGCAAGCTATGATGACTTTCACCTTGATATTTTAGCGCGGATATACGTAGCCGAATTGCACACCGCCGCTTACCAAGCCTGCAGTAATGGATGCCTGATCAAATTATACTTTTCAATATAAGTTTGTGGTTCAGCAGGACACAGCCAAGACGCTGCGCTCTTCTAAACTGATCCACACCTTGAGGATCGATTAATTTGAGGATCTGTCAGATTGTGTCCTGTTGAACCACAAATCGAATTTGAATTGCCCGTAGATGTAACCAGCGATTTCTTTGCATGTGTCCATTGCATTGTCCTGATGCACAAAAGCTATATCACCCCATCCAAATAAGTATGTTTCCTTCTGAATAGGCCAAATCACAGCAATGTCTTTACAAAGTCCGAATGCTTATTAGAATCTGGTGATTTTGGGCTAAAATGGAGGAGTCAGCCTAGGCAGCCTATTTCCTTATTGCTGAATGCTATTGAAAATTCTGACTTTAATCACAGAATATTACCCCCCCGGCTCCGATTTTTTTAACCTATCTGGGCCTAATACGCCGTCGTAGAAGTTTACCTCAGTTAAATACCTAAAAAATATATGTTTTTTTCCACTCGCCATAACAAACATTCGCTCGCGCACCACTAGGGGTGCGTGCACCCCAGTTTGAGAACCACTGATTCTAGATTGATTCCAAGATTACAGTTAAATTAATGTAGATTAAAAACATTAATCTATGCCCACCTCTAATTAAAATATATATATAATTTAACACGTTAATTCATACTGACTGACATGAACCAACGAGTTCAACGGATTCAGTGATGTGAAATGAGATTGGGAAATTGTTGAACTAGCTTACTGGTAACTTGTTTGTTGGACTCGCTAGCTTGCTATGTTAATTTAGCCTATTCAGCCTCCCAGGTATGTTCTTTATGCTATTGTGTAGCTGAATAACTGTTAATGTGTTACGTTAACATACTGGACACCTATTCAGCCTGTTGGCTATCTGGTGGTTCCCAAAATTAAGAAAAAAAACTGTGGGAGGCAGGGCGTTCTCATATAGAGCACCTCTTCTCTGGAACAAATTACCTGTCTCAATTAAGGAGGATGATATTGTTGCCATTCAAAATTAGGTTAAAAACGTTCTTGTTTAGTCAATTCTATGACTGCTAAGTATGTGTGTGTGTACTTTCTATGTAAACCTGTGGTGTGTTTGTGTGTATCACATGTAACTCTTAAATTGCAATTAAAGCTTGTATATGTTCACGTTGCCCCAATGTAAGTAAACCTGTTACTGTATATTGTTATAGTTCCCGTTACTAGTTGGTGGGGACGGGGGACTGGGCATTCTCACCCTTATTCTATAAATATAACTTATTTTAGAGTTCTTTCCCCTGGAACAGATTTCATGTTCCAACCAAGGGGGGCTGGCAGTCTCTTAGTGTCTAGGGCTGCATCAAATACCCTTTTAATTGCTGCATTAGTCCACACTTGGCCGGTGGGGATGTCATTCTCATATGACTAACTGTTAGCTGCTCCTGGCATTATCTAATCCCTACTTTCCTCTCTCTGTGCCCCCTCCGCACATCCCTTGTGGTGTGGGGGGTCTAAGCCGTCAGCACCTGCCTGTTCGTCGGTCTGCCAACGCTGGTCCTGGTCACCAACCGGAAACCAGTCTCTGTGACGGGCAACAGCGAGTTTCCCGGTCCCTTCCTACATCTACGAAGTTGAACAATGGATCTTGGTGTTTCAAAACCCATTGTCACCTCCCTGTTGTATAAATATGTTTAGGGCCAATCCCAATACTCCCCCTTCCCCTTACCCCTACCCCTTATTTTACCCCTAGCCCTTGGCCCTCGAAAATGAGGGGTAAGGGCTACATATCCCTAAGAAATGGGACGACACTTGGTTACATGTACGTCATCTAGCACGTATCGATATGTCCAAAGCAAGGAGTGTTATGCACTGATTTCACTGCTAATTTAGTTTACTTAAAACTGTAGACATGCTAGTCAGAGTAATGCGGGACTGTTGTGCAAATCAGCACTGAAAATTATCGTAACAAACTAGCGATTTTTAGAAACGTTTCAATAAAAAATATAGCTGCAAGCAGCAATGGGGTGGCCAAGCCGGTCAGATGACCCAGAAGAAACTTTCGACATCCTCATAAAGAGGGTTCCGAGTACAGGTAGCAAGTTTGGTGTGAATCCATCAAAGATGTGCCGAGATACGACACACCATCTGTTTGGCGGCTCTGCTGCCGTTTTCGATGGCTGTACTGGACAAACGGTTTCGAAAATATAAAATCATTTTGATAGTGAGGTGAGGTTTGATAGTGTAAACAGATAACCAGTGACATGCCAGGCTTGCTGGCTCTGGCTGGATTCTGATTCTTACGTTGCCCTTTCCAGGACACCAATTTATCCTAGTGAGCTATTCTCAGTGGTAGAAATTACTGTGTTCAGTTACTGAGTGAAAATATAAGCAGTTTTTCATGTGGCAAGCGGTTGTCAGATTTGGCCCAAGTCTAAACAGCTGTAATTCAGTCCTATTTTGACATGTCAAGTTGATTGTGGTCTGAAGTCTGTGCCAAATTTGTGAATATTGGATACGTTTTGTAGGAGTAGGAAAAAAACGTTGTATTCATTCAAAATGGCAGCCGCATCAATTCAGCTGGTATCACAAGTAAACGTGTCAGACACGGGATCGTCCCCTAGCGGTTAGACGACACAACCTTTTGTGGACCTCTTTGGAACAGGGTCCCGAGCACCTGTACCATGTTTGATGTCAATTTAGCAAATATTTCCTGAGATATGATCTCACTTCCTGTTTTGGCGGCTTCATCTCCGACTATGATCAGCTTTACCGGACAAATCATTTAGAAAAACCCAAAAAATAATGTGAAAATGTTTGTGAGGCTTGATCTGAAGATAATTGGTGACAAATGTGTGCTTTTTGCAGCGCCACCTAGAGGTGAAATGGCATGACCTATTTTGGACCTCTTTAGAACAGGGTCCCTAGTCCCTGTACCAAATTTGGTGTCAATACAGTAAAGAGTGGCTGAGATATGACCTCACTTCTTTTATGGTGGCTTGGTTGACGACTTTGATTGGCTGTTCCAGTCAAAAAATTTAGGAAATCAAAACAACATGATGTAGTTTGTGAGGCTTTGTCTAAAGATGATGATCTGTGCCAAATTTGGTGAAGATTGGACAAACTTTATAGGAGAGGTAGCGAAAAAACATTATATTGATTCATTCAAAATGGCGGCCACATCAATTTGATTGCCTGTAACTAACAAACTGTTGCGAAAATCTAAACGCCATGGGATAACTTTTGTGGGGCTTGGTCTGAAGATCATTTGTGGCAAATTTGAAGAAGATTCTATGAGAATTGTAGAAAAAGTAGCGAAAAAACGCTTTTCCTTAACATTCAAAATGGCGGAGAATCTGTATAACTGGGTATGATGTCATGTTGGACTTGTCTTGATCCAGGGAATCCAACGATACCTAATTATGGAAAATGCGGCATATTGTTCAAAAGAAACGTGTTTAAATACACCTTAAAATTTGACCAATTGGTGGCGCTAGACGGTGGCGCTAGACGGTTGGAATTGGAGACATGAAACTTGGTGAAATTGATGAGGGGACTGGTCCCAAAGAGTGTGCCAAATTTCACAACTTCTGAGCCTGTGGTTCTAGGGGCTGCCATAGACACCAAGAGGCGGAAGAAGATGTGTAATAATAATAAATATAACTGCAAGCAGTGATTGCGGATTCCTCCAAACATTGCGAACCATTGAAAATTTATATTCTTGACAAATTGTAAATGTATAGAAAAATCAATGCTGCAGAATTACCAATGGGATACCATCAAGATCCACAAGGGCCTTTAATTCAAGCCAAGAAGTGAAAGGAGGGGGCTTGGTGAGCCTTTCCATTCCAGAAAGCCTTGTATCTTTGTGCATCAGGGCGTGGCCTGTAGCGCCACCTATGGGTAACGGTGGGCCATTTGTGGTGTGGTAGTTACTCTTGGCCTTTACCATCAATGCAGTGTTTCCCACAGTGTTTTTTTTTACGATATCTAAAACACGCAGCGTATTCGTTCAGCTGCATTTCCTTTCCCTGCTCTCCCTCCATCTCTGTCATTCACGTGTCTCTCAAATACACACAGTCACAACATCACAGGTTAGCAACGACGCTAATCGTTATGCGATATCAGCGACCCTTCAGCATTAGTATCGTAGCTAAGTCTAGGAAAGTTGAGGTTACTTTTCGCTAGCTAGGTACCTACGAACATGTCTTAATCTGCTAGACAAGTGGTTCCCCATCGTTTTTTTGGTGAGCTGTCTCACGAGCCCCACTTACCCGGCGTCAAGGAGCCGACCAGCTAAATAGTTATTTTGCACTAGCGTTGCTACCTGCATATGCAAACATTGTTTACAATATTTTCAGGCTTCAACCAGTGCTGCTCAAGCATAAATACAGGGGTCGAGAGATAGATTCGTTAGGCATTGAAGAAAGAGTAGGAGAGGACGACAGCATCCAACATAGCTAATACATATATATTTAATTAAAATATATATATATATATATATATATTTAATATCCCCCCCCCCTCCCGCCGCAAATTGCTTTCGAATCTGTGGGAAACACTGCATTGTTTCAGGATTTGGATAACTTTTTACCATTGCATACACAATCGGAAATGCAATACAATCAAGATCCACAAGGGCCTTCACTTCAGGCCAAGGAATGAGTGGGGGCTTGGTCAGCCCACAATTGCCTGAATTGTTGTGTGTGTGTGCGTCTTGCCAATCTCACGCGGTGTGTCAAGGGAAGGCTGAGTGTGTGTGAGAATGTGGAGTGCGCGCACGCTGAGGAAGACGAGAGACTGTTCATTCTCAATTTCACTAGAAATTAGCCAAGCTAGAATTTTTCAAATATTCACCAAACATTGACTTTTCATCTTACAGTCCACCTTTTCTCAGATTTGTGTACTTAACATTCTCAAGAGTCTTCATATGAACTTGTGATTGAATCGGAGTATCAGTTTTTGACTGGCTGATGTGTAAAGCATTATTTTAGCATTAGCAATAAATTTGATTTGCTTTATATCAATCATTTTTGGAGATATGAAGTTGCCTTTGCACATGGTAACAAGTTCTAGTGTCTTCCACCGATATACCAAGTTTGCTGAGATTTGATCCAAATTCCTGTTTGGTGGCTTTTCAGCTGAATTTGATTGGCTGTCACGGACAAACGGTTGTGGGAATCAAAATTCTGTTTGAAATGTTTTGTCAGGCTTGGTCTGAAGAGCATATATGGTAATTTTGAAGAAGATTGGGAAAAAATTGTAGGAGGAGTAGGCTTTCAAAGGTTTTTAATAAAACCGGAAAATCAATATAACCGGAAATTGACGTCATAGTGTGTTGAACTCGTCTTGATCCAGGGAATCCAGTGGTACCTCATTTTTGAAAATCAGTCATACGGTTCAAAAGTTGCGTGTGGAAACAAAAGTCAAACTTTGACCCATTGGTGGCGCTAGAGTGGTGCAATGGGAAACATGAAACTTGGTGTAAGTATAAAAGGGACTGTCCTTAATGAGTGTGCCAAATTTCACAAAAAGTTATCGAAGGGATCTAGGGGCTGCAATACACTCCCATGGCACAAGAATTACAAACTAGAAGGGTACATTTCCTAAAGAAAATGTGTGTGTTTGCTGAATGCAGTTATAACTATTTAGTTTTGATGGCTTGAATATCAAAGAAGGTTTTACAAAGATTTTAAAAGAGGTATGTGCTTTTAAAACAAAATGGTCAGAAAAAGTATTAAAAGTAGGCCTATATCTGTCATTGTTATACATTGCGATATTTTCTTACTGTTGAAAAAGGAGAAAAAAAGAGTGATGAAAAGAGTATCTTCTTGACTTTCAGAAATCTTTAAGCGTTAAAAGTATTAAAGAATGAAAGACAGAGAAACAGAAAAAAGTTTGAAGTTATGAAGATATTGCCATATTGAACTATGTTGCCCTATTTGTACTAAAGCCATTTTATATTTTATTTCATTCTAAATCCTTTACATTTTTAGCCCCTTAGTATGAGTTACACTTGTACACTTCTTAAGATTCTTATGTATGGAAGCAAATCAGTGCCATAATGTTTAGAATTTTAAAAGGCATCGAATACTTAATATTGAAATTTAAACAACACTGAATTCTCATCTATTTATATATATTTCAATGTAAAATAAAATTCAGGTTGCTTAAATTCGAGCCTAAAAAAATAGATCTTTAAAAATTAAACTCTAAAAAATTCGACCCTATCAAATTAGAGCCTAATTTCTTTTCTAGCTCTTAAATATAGTGATGAAGAGCGTTGGCCAATCGGATTGGTTCCTTGTTTCTTGTAACGTAGCAACGGTTGGTCATTGTTAGCAAACCTAGAATCTAGGTTCAGGTTCAAGGTGGAGGAGAAACTAATCATGTCTGCACACCCAGTCCTGTTCAGACACTAAATTTAAAGATGACATAAAAATAATAATCCATGGTGCAGGGTTGCCGATGTTGTCGTTGTCCCTGGTGAGTTTTTAAACTTTTAAATTAAATCTCGTCACATTACGTGACTGCTGTGCGCTACTCTAACTCAGAATGCTGCTGCTAAAAAAAGCTGAACTATTGTGGGTGGTAAATAAGATCATGCTACATCTAACCAGCGGATCATTACTCGCAAGTGTGTCAAAGTGGTATTTGTACAGACTGTTAACACCGTAGGCGTGAATAACGCATGCATCGTCATCGGAGTCTATCTGACTTTAGCCGAAGAAGCTAGAAAGAGGATGCAATGGGAAATTTCCTACAAACCTATACTGCTTCAAATTGAAAACGGAGACAATCTTTTGATTAAAGATAAGTTCCTTAACCTCTGTTGTCAATATCGCTGATAAAAAGTAAATACTGTTACGAAGCATTTGTTTGTAGGTAACGAACGATAGACGTAGCTAGTTTCGCCGTTCTATGGCATGATGACAGTCTCGTCACTAGAATGGCCATAACTTTAGACAGATCATATTTCAAATATGTCTGCTGTTCTACATTGCCCACACAATTACGTATATATTTATCAACTCTAACATGGCCTGTATCTTGTATTGAAAGTGCTCGAAAATTAGCTCTTCTAATGTATGGTGGACTGAGAAAACATAGTCAAAGCGGAGCGAGCCGATGTCGTGGGAGAATTCCTACTGTATTAGATGTACTGCTTCAAATTGAAAACGGAGAAGATATTTAGATTAAAGACAAGTTTCTTAACATCTGTGTTTAATATCATCAATTAAAATTAAAAACGTTTCAGTTACGAAGCATTTGTTCGTAGTATGGCCAGCTGCAGTAAGCCTTTCGTGAACCCCGGTTTAGCTGTTCGTGACGGTCAGCTATAACAGTGTTGAGCCTTGATTCTTTCAGAAAGTGAAACTTGCTTAAAGAAAAATGATCTAGCTAAATTATGTACACATCTTGTTTGGCCAATTTGGTCGATTGTGGACAAAGTCGAACCGTTTTTAGTGATGGAGAGCGAACGCGCTAGTCTCGATTATGAGAGGAATTGCGTTTCCACTCATCACTTCAGTGGTCATAGCTTTTAAACAAAATAGTCTATCTTAAATCTGTTATGAATTCATGACAAAATTACGCATATTTCATACACTCTAACCTGTCCTCTGTACCTGGACTGTAAGTGGTTAAAAATTAAGTTTTCTAAAACAGGAGAAGATTGTCAGAATGGCTCCGTGAAATCGTCTTGATAAAGGATGATTTGCCTAACGTAATCATATAAATATTTACATCATTAGAAAGCCCTACATCTTGTCTTCAAAATAGTATAAACAGTTCAAGTATATTATTTGAAAAAGTCTGCATATTCAAGCAAGAAAGTGTTAAACAGTGTAGAAAATTGACTCGGCAGTGCATGACGTCACAATTAAATTTGACTTGAACATTCTGAACCATTGAAACCCATTCATTTTTTTAAGCACTTTAAACTTATATAACTTAAAAACTTAGTTATCTGTGAGAAAAGTAATAGCACACTAAATCAGTTCAGACTAAATCAAGTGAACTTTTAACGGTGTTTCTAGCTTAAACGGTGTGAAACTAGTAGGGGGCAGAAAAAAGTGGGAGGAAAATTTATAATAAGTAAAACGGAATAACAATAGTGTCTTTGCTTGTCAGCAAACACACTAACTAGAAAGGTACATTTCCTGAAGAAAATGTGTGTGTTTGCTTAAAGCAGTTGAAACGATTGTTTTGATGGTTTGAATAGTGAAGAAGGTTTTATACAGAAGGTTTTTCCTACAGTAAGCTACTGCTTCAAATTGAAAACGGAGACTATCTTTTGATTTAAAGACAAGTTCTTTAACCTCTGTTGTCAATATCGCTGATAAAAAGTAAATACTGTAGAAAATAGAAGATATTTAGATTAGATTATTTAGACAAAGGAATCACTTAATAAAGGCAAACAAATCAAGAGTTATTGGCCAAAACACATTTTACACACACTACAGTACCCCAGCCCCGGTTTGGCTGTTCGTTACAGCCAGCTATGACAGTCTTGAGCCTCGATTTTTGCAGTTTCTGGGATACTTGCTCAAATAAACAACATGACACAACTTCCTGTTTGGTGTCTTTCCTGCCAATTTTGATTGGCTGTACCGGACAAAGTTTTGAAAATCCAAAAACCATGAATAACTTCTGTGAGGGTTGGTCTGACGATGTGTGCCAACTCTGGGGAAGATTGGACAAAAATTGAAGGAGGAGTAGCAAAAAAACGTGTTTTCTCAAATGTAAAAATGGTGGAAAATCTATATAACCGGAAATTGACGTCATAGGGTGTGTTGAACTTGCCTTGATCCAGGAAATCCAACGGTACCTCATTTTTGAAAATCGGTCATACGGTTCAAAAGTTACGTGTGTAAACACAAGTCCAACTTTGACCAGTTGGTGGCGCTAGAGTACTCGAATGGGAGACATGAAACTTGGTGAAAATGCAGAGGGGCATGTCCGTAATTAGTTTTTACCTTTTTACCATACGGTTCTAGGGGCTGCCATAGACTCCAATGGGAGAGGAAGATTTATAACTAGAAAGAGCATTTCCTGCTGAAAATGCGTTGGAATGCTGAAATCTGAAATATATTTTTTAAATGTATGAAAATACAAATATGAGAAAAATACCTGCAAGCCTAAATTCACAAAAAAAAATTGTGAGTCGCACAAAAGAGGCCGTGTGGAAGCTGAACTGTGTCTCATCCGTCTGGTGGAAGATTTTCTAGGTTGGGATGTCTCAAATACGTTTCAAATACATATCAACATACCTTACTGAGCAAATGACTCTAGCTAGACTGTTAGTCGGCATTAGAAGGAAAGTTACAAAACAATAAGATCATTTACGTTCCTTGCAAACCAGTGTTAAAGTCACTGATTGCAAACCTGATTTTACCTCTTCATAGTTGAATAACGACAGTTCGTGGGTAAAATGAACATACAGTGAACCTCAAAGTCCATTGACACTTATTTCCCATGCAAATCTCAAAAAGAAAAAATATAGCTGTAAAACTTTAGTTTTTGGAAAAAGCCACCGGACAGTCCGGTGTCGCGCATTCAATTGGCTCTGGTCTGTGTCTGTCACGCCCCAAAATGTACATCCAGACCAGCCCACTCACTGGTGTTCTTGCCCAGTCCGAGGTAGCGACGCTACGTTTCTAAACACATCAACATACCTTACTTAGCAAATGACTAGCTAGACTAGCTGTAGTCGGCATTAGAAGGGAAGCTTCCAAAAAAATAGCCAGAAAACGAAAGCAGTCTAGCCTTTTGCTGACGCCTGTCTAGATTATCTATTCAAAATACCTGGAGAAAGGCCGTGCTAGATACAGGATACGTTAGCATTGCTAATAACTGTTACTGACAAAATCATACAACAGCTTGCGGTTGTGATGAACATAACTAAGGTCGGAACGCACCACTTTTCAGCAACAGCTTCATAGCAAATCCTGCTTTACATATTCCCAGGTTTTTAAAACCGTCCTTGGTGAAATGGTTCGCGCAACTGCACAGAGATCTTCTATGCTACGAAACAAACATCAGCCATAACCGTCTAGTCAATGTTAACTAGACTCAAGCTCATCTGTTTTTCATCGGTGATTTGCAAGGAATGTAAGAACAGCTAGATAGCGAAAACACCTATACTGTAGGCATGTAAACCAGTTTAGCTTGCTAATGCAAGAGCATGAATGTGTTATGATTTAGCCTAGTTTATTGGCAATGGGACTTACGTTATTTCATGTTCCTGACTATGTTTCATTCAAATAAATAACCCGTGTTATGTAAATCTACAATTCAGATGCATATTTGTCCAGATCTATTTTTCAGTAAGATAGCTAGAGCTAACTGAAGCTGTGTTGAATCACGATAGTTTGTTTGCTAAGCTGTAGTGCTAACGTTACCCACCTAAGGCGATTATGTTTGCTTCGACAACAGACGTGGAAACTACCGTAATCATTTCAAATGATATCTAGTCAATTTGTTGAAAACAGTGTTGTGTAGACACAATAGATTTATTTGTACGTTTTTATTTCAAGTCGCCACCTTGTTTCAGTGAGTGCTGTTGGCCGTCTTTTCTCCGCAGCTTCCCTCGTTGTAAACCAACCAATCAGCGCACAGCTCATCTAAATACCAATGATATGGGAAAAAGCTAGCGTTTTTTCTCGGGGAAAAAATGCTGGATGTAAAAGAGGGCATAGAACAGCACCCGGGCCATTTTCAGCCAAACCAATGTTACATACCCTCTTCGGAGACCTTAAGGAACGGTGTAAAATACAAAAAAAAACAGTCAATCACCCCTTTAATAAAAAGCGTGGAGCGTAAGTTTGGACGTTGTGAAGCAATCGAAGAAATAGAATTTCAGTGTGGAAACTGAAGTAGTTACAAAGCTATAAGAGCTTAAATACAATGCGAGAGAAGCTAAAAGCCGAACTGTTAAACAGAAGAAGAAGTAGCCTAGCCTAGCTAGCTAGTCGTAACAAGAATATTATAGTTTTAACAGCTGAAATTATAGTTGGGATAGTATAGCTGTTCTGTCCCTGGCAAGCATAAAAAATAGATTTGGCAGTTTTGTGCCATCTACTGGCCATTATAGAATATCAGCTTTTCCATTGGTCATTTGCAGCAGCTGTGTGGTTGCCACGGTGATGGTGCAGCTATAGCTGCTAACGTTCTGAGGGCAGAGAATAACAGACATTTAGCTAGAATCCACACCTCAAAAAAGTTAACCTACACGCAAAACTATACCCCCAATCCCAAAAATAATGATATTTTCCGAGACCCAAGACTCTGCCAAAACCAGAAATGTCCTTTATATGGCGGTCAGAAATACGACTCTACCGGCAGTTTCGAAATCTTGTTTTTTTGGGGGTTTCTCTGACGACTTTCTCAACAGATTGCATTGGACTCTATGGGGCGAGAGTTGGACTATGTCTCGCTTTCGTGGGGCTCTGAACAAATGTGTAAATCTGTTGGATTCCACAGACAACTGCCTACGACCAACACAAAATTAGCTATCTATTGATCCAAAAACGAAGCATGAAGAGCGAAAATTGTGGCATTGCTGGCAATCTAGAAATATCTTTTCAACGACATCCGAAGCTCCCCTCCACTCTAAGCGTTTCAGTCTGCACTCTAGGCTTTCACGTACACACCCATGTAAATCTCAGAAACGGTTTGAAAAACTAATGAAACAATCAGTGATATTGAAATTTGAATAAATATAAAAAAGCTGAACTATTTAAAAATAGTTTAGGGTTTTGTCAACATTTTAAAGTTTAAATGGTGGCTCTAGCTGAAAGATTGAGGAAGAAGAAGGATTTGGAAGTTGAAGAAGTTTTAAGAAGTTTGAGAGGATTTGAAAGAAAACTCCATTGGAAAACCATGTAAAAATTATTATGAATATTGATTTTTATTAATTCAAGCATAAGAGGTACAAAGCTGAAAAGTCATAGCACCCATGGCCTGAACTTGCTGAATTTATTGATAGCTGAATGGTTTTAATAGCTGAAGATTTGAAGGCGCTGAAACGTGTCAATGAAGAAACAGAAGAAGAAGAATATGAAGAAGTTGAATAAAGATTCAAAGAACAATATTTGGAATGCTGAAGCATTCCAACAACAATAAGAATAGGTAGAAACACTTAAGTGGCTCCGCAGCTTCGCTGCTTGGCCACCAATAAAGCCACCAATAACAATAGATTCCCTCCTTACGGAGGAATCCAAATAAGAAAAGGTAGAAACACTTGAGGTGGCTTCGCAGCTTGGCCACCATAAATGGTTGCAAATATGTACAGGACTGTGTATAGCACAAAACAAGACTGTACATTTTTTTATCATTTAATTAAGCTGAAAATATTACATTTATCGGACTCTCTGGATGATCTGGCCGCCATTGTTGCCAGTCGCGCAGTATTAACATAGCCCTGGGTTTCAAGGAAGGTCCCGATCTTACTTGGTTTTAAGGGGTGTACACCCCTTCGTCTTAAGGCCTCAATATGCTTCTGCGTCTCCGTTTACGGATGGGCGGGCTCACGGATACGCACGGATACGCACGGATAGACTTCGTTTATAGTTCTCCGTAGGCTGTGGGTGCTGAAAACTATTCGCCGCCAGAAGAGTAGGTGGTGCTGCACTGCGATGCTAGCTGTAGGTGATCAAAAACTCGTAGCAAATTTACAAATTTGCCATTTCATCAATAAAATAAGCACAGTTTCAGCAACTACACTACCCATTTCTCGTCACATATAAATTCAAATGCGGATTTACATGTACTGTTTAGCTGAAATATGAATTGTAAAAACTGCTTCTCTTTGGTAATGTTTGTGATGCTAGCTGGAAGGGCAGCCTGCTTTGACTGGGTGTGCAGTGAACATTTCTGGGGGGTTATTATGATTACGGAAAGGGATCGTATATGTTTTTATATTGCTACTATTTTAGAGACTGCTTATCGATCCGAGTGTTAATCAGGCGCGGAGCCAGACGTTGTAAAAATTCCGGGTTTAGCCCAAACCAACAACTTATTGGGGCTTGGTTTGCAAGAACGCGACGCTGAGCACATCCACGGTCCTCTTCCACATACTAAAATAGTGCTGCTGCCAACGAATAATGCACCTAATAATATGGTGCCTGCACCGCAATGCCATGGCGGGCTGGACCAAATGATTTTTCGGGCTGCATATGGCCCGCAGGTCGGACGTTGGTTTTGTTGGTCACGGCAACCCATAGCGGCAACCCCGCCCCTGACTTCTTAATATGGACCAATCACAGCCAAGGGGGTCTCCGTCGCTCTGCGTAATAGGATAGTTAGAAAATTCGGATTCAGTCAATCCGTCAAAAGCTCTCCGAAGGCTGACGGAGAGCACGCAGAGGGCGTTCCACGGAGACGAGGGCGTTCCCACGTCTGCGTTTTTGGAAAAACGCAGAAGCATATATCGCCCTTTAGCCCTACCCCTAGCTCAAAAAGAGTATTGGGACACCACTAGCTCTCACGTGAACGCGCAAAAGTAAGGGCTAGGGGTAAGGGGTAGGGGTAAGTATTGGCCCTTAGCCTGTGTTCTGCTCCTCACACCAACCGTCTCTGGAGGAGGGGATCCGTCACTGAATTGCTCCTCCTAAGGTTTCTTCCATTTTTTCTCTTGCGTTGAGTTTTTCTGGGAGTTTTTCTTTATCTTGGTTTGGGTTGGTTGAGGGCAGTTCTATGGGCGTATGTGAAGCCCTTTGACATGCTTGCATGTAAAAAGGGATATACGAATACATGTTGATTTGATTTGTGTGCTATTGTGTAGTTGAATAACTTGCTTTTCAAGATTAAATGTCTGTCCTTGGTCTTGGATTTTGTGAAGTACATTTCTAAATAAATGCGACTCCAGTGCGACTTGTATATGATTTTCTCCTCTTCATGATGCATTTTTTTGACTGACTTTTCCGGAGCGACTTATAGTTAGAAAAATACGGTAGGCTAATGCATTGAACACTGATGAACAATGCTTTCAGAATGATACAAACTATAGCCTACGTTTTACTTATATGGTAGTTTGTGAAATCAACGTTAAGGCTGATACTACATAAAATATGTCTTGATCTACATTACCCCAACAGAATGGTCATAATTACATAAATCATGTTCAACTGCAAAAACAAACCTAAATCCATGCCTCCATCCTCCACTTCGCCAATACAAAAACCATGTTAAAAAGTTATTATTGGTTAATTGTAGGCTATGTATTTAAAACAATGTCAAAAATGTCAACGTAGATGTGTTTAGTGGGCCTACGGTTTTGTAATCAATGAAGTCGAGATCTATAAAAAAGGACATCAACCTACATATCGTTCATGTCAATGGTGTGTCATTTTATGAGGTGCTGGATGAGGGAACTGTCATAGTACGCAGCTTAAAGAGAACATTACTTCGGGGAGAAGGCATGTGGAGGTGAACATTGCGTTTTGCCATGGTGGATCAATATGATCCATATTACACCTCAGGCTGCTTACGAATATGGTGCACCTGCAATTATCTTGAGTACTTGAATTTGACTCAAATTAGTCGGATTGCGTGAACTAGAATTGGCCTTTATGGAAGCGCTTTAGCCCCAACTGACTTGTTTTGTTAATTCAAGACAGGTTTGGGACTTTAATCCCATATTTTAATGGAACAGGACCCAGGTCACTATAGATATACTTAATGGAAACCTCAGTGGCAGTTGTGTAATGACTTGATGCTGGTTTTCTACATCAGAACTTGATGACAAACATTTTGTATTAATTAGAATACAGCTTTTACTGAATTATGGCAAACAAAAAAGCACACTGGGGGTTTTGATACTTTTAAAGCAAGTACAGTCTTGGTATGGCCATAAGAACTAGACACTGATAGGAAAGCACAACACAATTAAGTAGCCTAGTGTTCTTTTGTACTTGGCTAATGCATGAACACTGTCATTAAGATGCTTGCATTTGCCTTACTGCACGGATTAAATGATCAACTACTGTATGTCTGGCCGAATAATGACTGTACTGAGACCAAATCTCAATCAACATCCTCCCTCAATCTATCCTAGTCACTCATCATGTCATTGACTTAGTAAATCCTTCCCAAAAGACTGCTACCAATGTTGTATATTGTAGATAGATCTGTCTTACAAGTGGTACTAGCTGTAGCCTACACCTTATAAATGTCTAGCATACTGTAGCTGTCGCTTACCATCACTACACATGGTTTGAAATTAGGACAATTTTGGTTGCATATGCTCTCGAAAGTGTCTGTGCGACCTAAAGATATATTTGAGAGCATTTGTGCAAATAATCGTTATAGTGCGACCCGTTTTAATTTATTATAAAACGCTCGTTAATTAGCCTACGGTCTGTAAATATTGTTGATTTTATAACATATAGGTGTTGTATTATAGTTAATATATTATTCCTTAATTTCCCCAGCAATAACTATTAAGCATATATCAGAAAAATCACTCGAACAGGGTTGTCCCGTCTACCAAGAAGGCTATCGAGACTGGCTACTACTGATCGAGACAGGCCGTTTTACAAAATCCACCCATTAGGATATTAGATCCCACCCACTGCACATTGTGTCTGAAGTTCACAGACAACTATTTAACAGTGCACAGAACCAAGTCATGAAATGTGTCATGAAATAATTAAAATGTGACACTAAATGAAAAGATTTGACAAATTATTAAATGCTGAAATAAATGGGAGAAGATGACACGTACTACTACTAATAATAATATTAATAAAAGGGAGAAACCCAGTCGGTAGCTTTGCTGCTTGGCCCCTAATAAGAAAACGAGAACCTACTGTAGGTTGCCAATGCAGCTTCGCCCCCAATATAAAGCGTAAATATTCCAGCAGAAACATGCATCACACTTGTAATGTATCACACTGACCCATGCTGTGTGCTCTCTAAGGTAGCATCCTCTGTACTCAATGGTGTTGGGGTGGCGAAGCTTCTGGAGAAACTTCACTTCTTTGATGATGTCCTGCCATTTCTGTGGGGATCAAACTCATGGACTTCATAATACTATAACATTTTAATTTGTGCAACCATTTGCTTTCAGATCAGGACAACAAAGCAGCAATGGCATCAGCTAGCTTTCTGTTACTCTTAACTATTATCAGACAATATAAAATAATATCAGTGGCTTTGATGAGTTCTCTATGACTATCCACTATTTTCGTTTTTTCCCTGGTCCTACAAATTAGAATAAAACAGTCTTTAAACTGATATTTAATACTGACATGTTTCTTTTACAATAGCATAGGCCATACATATCTATGTTTTGCTAAAGTTACACATACTTGTTAACAACTATCATTTGTAGTGTGGCATAATGTAGTGTTCACCTGAAATTAACAGAAAACTCCCAGCAGCAGACAGACATTTTTGTTAAGTCTCTCTTGGCTCTGTGACGGTATGGATGTATTCACTTACCTCATTGGACTGCTTGCCATTGTAGGACATCTTTTTGATGGCGACCACCTCATTGTTACGCACATCTCTGGCCTGTTGGACACCATGTGGAGGTTCAGTGACACATATACATGAACAGTAGGACTACGTCTGACCGCACAAGCCCAGGAGTCCTTTCCTAACGGAAAGCTGCTCTACTGTTGATAATTAAAATCAAGTTTAATAAACTTCTCCATACTTCCCCCCGTCAGATACACCCAATTATAACTACTTCAAGTGTACCTCACTTCTCACCCATCATCTATATAAACACGCACAAAAAAGATGCACAGAAACGGTCCTTACAAAGTAGACAGCCCCAAAGCTGCCATGGCCAATCTCACGGAGGTCTGCAAACAGCTTTTCTGGATCATCTCGATAAAACAGGTCTGCCACCTCCGGGTCCTTGACATTGCCCCGAGCACTCGCTGGCATGGCCAGGGCCTGGCAGAAGGAGAAGAAGGTGTCATGGACTTAATGGAGAAAATAAACACCATAATTATTACTTAATATCATTACTAAGCCACTTCCTAATATATAAATATATATAAACATAGTAACCATTACTAAGAGCAGAGACCTCAGACAAGCCATATCGTCAGGCGCAGGAGATAAGTTAAAATCTTTATCAAAGTAAAACAATTAGTAATACAGGATGGTGAAACACTGCGTGGGGTACCTGTAATACAGACACCAGATACCCTGAAAGATTGGATGGAGGAGTCCTTTTTGTTCCTTTTCCAAAGCCGAAAACTAAACTAGATCAATATAAGGATGAAAATGGAAAAGGCTCTGTGGTCAAGGTCTATGCCACTGCCGTGGCTGACTTGTATAGGAAACATCTTCGATTTGACCGCGCGAAATGTACAAACTGTAGGCTACATGTCATGAGCCCAATGTTGTGGGAACAGTAACCTGGTGCCCTATAGTTTCAGCAGCAATGAGACAGGGCAAACATTATTGTTTGAAACAACTTTTTACTCTACTTCTACTAGTTAGGTAGGTAGCCTACAATAAAATCGCTACAATTGATTATCGTCACATGACGATTTGCCGGCTAATTCAAGGATGGCGTTTGGACATCTTATCACTTTACGTCACTGTTTTGGGGGTTTAATGTTATAATGTAGCAGAATAATGATTTATCCTGCAGTGCATGATCAACACTGGTCTTTGAGTTCTAATTTTTCCATTGCGAGCAATAGACATTGGCCTTTTTTAAAATAATGTTACACCATGAACATAATGCTCCTTGGCATACTGTAAAACGTTCTGCCCGCTTCTTAAGGATATTCTTTATCTTAAAAAAATTAACTGGTCTACTACTAGGGCTGCAACGAAAAGTCGACAAAATCGACAACGTCGATTGTGAAAAATTGTCGACATGGATTTTTATCGTTGACGCGTCATATATTATATATTATAAAAAAGCATTGCACTACCGGAAGTGCAGGGGGCAGTATCGCTTACACTGTCGCACCAAGGCATAGACATACATACACCAAGGCAAAGAAGGTGTTTGTATCATGTAAAATTAACATAATAAGTGTATTTACGTGAATCGAGTGTGGGAGAGCCGAAGCAAGTTAAACCGAGAGCTTCGAAAGTCTAGGAATATTTTACGTGCAATGTAGTTAATCAGTGATTTATCAGAACGTCTCATGGAGGATGCTTGCTAACGCGACTTCAGTTATGTTATGTGCAATGTAGTTAATCAGTGAATTATCTTTTCGTTCGTTCTGAATAGTTACCCTCCTCCACTTTGCATTTGTCAAACTAAATATTGTGGAAAAATATCAACACAATTACGAGAGATCTACTCTAGCATTATACACAAATATGATACTATAGCCTACATTTTTTCATTCTTTTTTGGGGGGGGGGAAATAATCATTAGATTAGTCGATTAATCGAAATAATAGTCGATAGATTAGTCGATTATCAAAATAATCGTTAGTTGCAGCCTGCATCTACTACTTGCTGTGGCAATTCAGAAATGTGTATTTCTGCCATTACAATGTCAGTGAATGCTTGTCAGACGCAGCAACAGTAACTAAGAGGGGCGGGACTTAGGAATAGGTCAATGCACTGGTATGGCCCAAAAGAACAGTATCCTGTGTGCAATACAAAGCGATTCCTGCAGTGGCTGAGACAATTTTGTTTAAAGATGCTGTAAAGTGGAATTGAAAATGAGTTTTAAGTTCATCACACCACAGAAGAATGTGTTGTTAACTACCCATCCAAATTCGAATGAAGAAAAACACTAAAACACTGCTGACAGTTGACTTGCGTGGAAGATGGCAGAAAGTGCAGAACCTAGCTTGACCGCAGCAGAGAAAGTGATTGTAACCCCCAAAAATCTAAAGAGTGATGTCTGGAAATATTTCGGATTTTGGTCAGTTGATGGTAAACTTGTTGAGCCTACAGCTAAAGTAGTGTGTAAGCAGTGGCGGCTGGTCAATAGAGGGCGCTAGGGCACCGCCCTCCCTGGTGAAAAGTGTTTTAGATTTCTGTTTTTCATGTAATATATTTTTGCATGATTGTGTTAAAAATACACAATAACGTGTTGTGTATATACAGTATACCAAAAATCTGTTTTGGGATCAATTTACTACATGCGACATCTGGGGCGCTAGAAAGATCGCCCATCGAAACGCCTGCCACCTGCTGGTGATAGGTGAATTTCTGACCGTTGCTAACAAAATATACCACAGCAACACATTTAGTAGGGCTGTCAAGCGATTAAAATATTTAATCGCATTATTTCATATGATTAATCGCATTTAATCGCAAATGTATTCAATCAGTTACCCCAATAAATAATAAAAAAACATTCAAAGGGTGTACTTCAAAACTTCTAATAGGCCTAACTGGATGATAATGTCCATATAACAAGTTCAGATGGAAAACAACTTAAATTGTGAGGGAGTTTTATTCACTCACAAACTATACTGCTGTATAATAAACACCCACAAAATTAGACTTGTTCTGGAATATAAAATACATTTAAGACATGTCGTCTCCTATATCCTGCTCCATGATATTAAAATCTCACTCAAACATACTTCAGATACTTAAGCAACCACTGATCTCATTCTAATATCATTGTAACTGTTAGCTGCTCCTGGCATTCTCTAATCCCTGCTTTCCTCTCTCTGTCCCCCCTCCACACATCCCCTGTGGTGTGGGGGGTTTTGAGCTGTCAGCACCTGCCTGGTCATCGGTCCGCCAACGCTGGACCTATTCACCAACCGGAAACTAGTCTCCTTGACGGGCAACAGCGAGTTTCCCGATCCCTTCCTACATCTACCAAGCTGGACAATGGATTTTGGTGTTTCTAAACCCATTGGCACTTCCCTGTGTATTACTATGTTTAGCCTGTGTTCTGCTCCTCTCTTTCACCAACCGTTTCTGGAGGAGGGGATCCCTCACTGAATTGCTCCTCCCGAGGTTTCTTCCATTTTTTCTCTTGCATTGAGTTTTTCTGGGAGTTTTTCCTTGTCTTCCTTTAGGGTTTAGGTTGGTTGAGGGGCAGTTTTTATGGGCGTATGTGAAGCCCTCTGTGACATGCTTGCGTGTAAAAAGGGCTATACAAATAAATTTTGATTTGATTTGATTGACCTTAATATTGAACAATACCGTTTCTATTTTGTTGAACCCAGTCAGCTGCTTGCTTCTTTTGTGAGTGTTGTCTGCCATATATTACCGGAGCGAACACTGCTGCTGCTACCGCTAACGCTGCTAACGCTGCGCTTTACTTGCATGTGATAGTTTAGGCTGGAAGTACTCCGGTGATAACTAAACTCAGCCTGACAATCAGTACACACAGCCTTAGTTTTGTCAACCGAGCAGTCTCGCAACTTTTTGAAATGGAACTTCCCATCTAAAAGCCCTCTATCATTCAGCTACCGTCGGCAGTCAAAGTCATGTGACGACAGGTGATTCCCAGGGTCAAAAAGAAACCTGCGTTAACGGCATAATTTTTTTTCGCCTTAAAGTGAGATTGCGTTAACACGTTATTAAGCGTCCTCTAAAATTATGCCTAATGGCCGCTGAAATAATCGCGCCAGGGAGAGTCTACAGTGATTGTGTACTTTACTTTATTGAAAATTATGACTCAGACACTGGTTTTCAGCCGCTATCAAATTATGTTCTATCTATTCTCCAAAATCCTTATGAGGAGAACTTTGTGTAAAATACAAATAAAGGAGCTTGGCCCAGATCACCCTTACATAATTTTTAAGCTAGCCATGCTAGGCAGAGACAATATCGCTACGCAACTGGATGAAGGTCACCGTATTGGGGTGAGAAAACACAACGAAGAGGTGGATAAGAACAGGCACGTTCTATCAAAGATAATTTATTGTGTTATATTAATCTATAAATACTTAATTTTGTTTTACAGTAATAGTTGTGTTGTGTTTCCTAATAATACCAGGGAGAGTGGCTCTAGTGCCCAGATGTCTGTGGTTTTCAATATTTATGAACTGAGTGTAATCCGCCAGTTCTTTCATTGCTGTCTTTAGCTTTCCTCTCGTCACGCCTGCGTCCCTCAGTAGGCGTGTGGTTGAATGCTCCACAAAGCCTCAACATCCAACCTCCACTGGGTAGATGGTGGTCTTCAAGCCAGCCTCCCTGCACTCCGCAACCAGTTCTGAGTATTTGATCTTTTGTTCAAAAGCGGCCTCGATTCCCTCCTCCCATGGTACTGTGAGCTCGATAAGGAGTGGACCACACCACTATGTCAGGTCTGAGTGACGTGGTGGTGATTTCTGGTTCTGCCAAGATCTACTCGCATGTTCCACTCCTGGTCGAAGGAAAAGAGCATTGGTGTTTGTTTTGGCTTGGTGCTTCTACTTCCTCCGCCCTCCCTGACAAAGTTGTGTTCCGTTGATGGGAGACATCCCCTGCTTTCCCGACTGCGCCCTTCCAGCACCTCAGCTAGCTTTGTCAGGACCTGGTCATGGCACCATCTATAGTGTCCCTGCGAAAGCGCGATCTTACAGCCTGACAGGATCAGCCGGAGGCTTGCATTGGGAGTGGGCAGACGTCCTCGTTTCCAAACCACTGGTGGAGGTTCCGAGGATAAGGAAGCGTGTCGTATGTTGACCTGATAATTTTTTATTTTTTTATTTATCCTTTATTTAACCAGGTTAGTCTCATTGAGATTAAAATCTCTTTTACAAGAGAGACCTGGCCAAGATGGACAGCAGAACACAGTTACACATAAAACACAATATAAAATACAAGTTCGATATTAAGTACAGTTGTAAAACATAAAAATAAGATACTTAACTAAAAACATTCACAATTTCCGATGGAGTCCAACTTCAAACTCTTAACAACAGCCTTAAATTCGTTTAGAGTTACTAGGTCCTGAAGTTTAAGATGCTTTTGCAGGTTATTCCATGACGACGGCGCAACAAACTTAAAAGCTGTTTTACCCAGCTCTGTACGAGCTTGAGGAGCAGTCATGAGTAGAGCTGAAACGATTCATCGATTGATTCGAGTAATTCGATTACAAAAAAGGATCGATGAATTTTTCTTGCCTCGAGTCATCGTTTATTTAATTTTTCAGAAACTGCACAAATCGAGACTCAAGACATGAAGACATGTCATACAGTAGCTGATCGTCACGAACAGCCAAACCGGGGCTGGGGTAGCTTGCTACTGTAGCTAACGCTAAATGTTTGTTGCAGATGGCGTTAATCCAAGGAACAAACGCTTCGTAACTGGAACGTTTTTACTTTTAATTGACGATATTGAACACATATGTTAAGTAACTTGTCTTTACTCTAAATATCTTCTCCGTTTTCAATTTGAAGCAGTATCTAGCTTATTGTAGGAAATCTCCCATTCCATTCTCTCGCTAGCTTCGCTTCGGCTAAAGTCAGATGGATGACGATGCATGCATTATTCACGCCTACGGTTTTAATACCGACTGTACAAATACCACTTTGACACACTTGCTAGAAATGATCCGCTGGTTAAATGTAGCATGATCTTATACCCACAATACTGTAGCTTTTTGCAGCAGCAGCTTTTAAATCTGAGTTCGAGTAGCTTTTGTAGTCGCAAAACAAAGTCACGTAATGTGACGAGATTCAATTAAAAAGTATAACAAACTCACCAGGGACAACGGCAACATCGGAAACCTTGCACCATGGATTATGATTTGTATGTCATCTTTAAATTCAGTGTCTGAACAGGACTGGGTGTGAAGACACAAATGATTAGTTTCTCCTCCACCTTGAACGTGAAACCTAGATTCTAGGTTATAAATGTTGCCAAAGACCAACGGTTGCTACGTTACAAGTAACCAATCCGATTGGCCAACGCTCTTCACTGTTCCACTGTCCTTCCACAAGTACTTTCCAGTTTTGAAAAGAGTTCCAGCAACTACATTTCTGCAAGTTTTTCCCTTTTCTCAACTTATTTAGCATCTTTAGGTGAGTTCATTTTACAAGGATTGAAAACAAATTCCAAATATGAACAGGATTCATCTACCATCTTTGTCGAAACAAATTGGTTGTTCATTATTAATTGACATGTGTTATTTTCTCATGTTTATTTATAATTACTTCTCAATTGAGCAATGTATGTTTTATCCGATTACTCGATTAATCGATGGAATAATCGGTAGAATAATCGATTACTAAAATATTCGATAGCTGCAGCCCTAGTCATGAGCACCATGTCCTGAGACCTTAACGCATGGGGGACACATTTTCTGGACATATACGATGATAAATAACAAGGGAGTTTACCTAAGATCGCCTTGTAAATAAAAACATACAAGTGACTAAGTCGTCTCATAAAAAGAGAAGGCCAGTTTACTCTTGAGTACAGTGTACAATGATGGGTTAAGGCTCTGCTGTTTGTAATGAACCTCAAGGCTCCATGGTATACAGTGTCTAACATATGTAGACAGTGAGCTGATGCATTCATGTACAACAGATCACCATAATCAAGAACCGGCAAGAAGGTAGCTTCGACTAATCGTCGTCTGGCCTCGAGAGAGAAACATGACTTATTCCTAAAGTAAAAACCTAACTTTAGTTTATTTTTTCACCAGGTTTTGTATGTGGGTTTTAAACGAGATGTGGTCATCAATCATAAATCCCAAGTATTTGTAAGTAGTTACAACCTCAATTTTATTACCTTGGGAAGTTAAAATTTTCCGATTTAACACAATCTTTCTGGAATTTGAAAATACCATAAGTTTGGTTTTATCAGCATTGAGAACAAGCTTCAGTTGACAACGCTGAGCCTGCACTTGATCAAAAGCACTTTGCATATAAACAAAAGCCTTACTGAGCGAGGATGCACAACAATAAATAATAAATAATAACTAGAGAGCATACAATTTCTGGGGAAATTGTGAGGGTGTGCCTGCATATTTTCAAGCATTTAGCCTACTCATAGTCTATTGCATAATAATTCATTAAGAACACCCTTGGAAAGAAGCTACTGTAACAACGTTATCACTGGAAATATTTCTGATGGAATCGCGATTCAAACAGTAGCTCTGTCTGCTAACTTATGACATGCCCGCAAAAACGTAAATACGCTTGACATTTATTCAGTGGAAAATCGCTCATGCATAAAAAGCTCAATAGCGATCATTGTCAGTAATAACGCAAAATGCGATATAGCCCTTTGTGGAGAAGCTGCCCCGGTAAATTGTATACTACAGTGTTCGAGTCTTGGTTGCGATCGTTGGTTGAACGTTCCATGGTACGGTTTAGGCTGAAATTAAATATTGCTTTCATGAACAGATTGACGGCTGTGTCAATGAAGTTCGGGTTAGTAGTCAGACAGTTTCACCTATTGAAATACTTTTGATTTAAGGGAGTGCCGAACATTTTCTGTCGCCGTTTGACTCCCTACTGTAAACAGCTGTGGATGTTTTTGTTAGCTACACAGTGTCTCGCGTAGGCTACAGCGTTGCAGTACTGGTTTGAAATCACAGGTAATGATTATTTCACCAACAAATCGTTTACTTGTAATCTAATGTCATAATAAATCGTACAACGAAAATGTATTTGTGAGTAATGTTTATTTTAACGATTGAAAACAGATGCAGCCTAGACCGCTGTAGTATGTGTTGCCCGGGCAACATAGGCTAATGTCATGATGCTAATGCTTCAGTGAAATAGTAGACTACCGTTTCCGAAAGTCGATGTAGTTCCTCAATAATATTAGCTTATATTGTACATTACACTTAACAATTGTGTTTCATATCAGAAAGTAACATTAGTAAATAGTTATCACCCTGGCCTCTTTGCTTGTGGCGTTTCTGCAGCTGCCTCGCAGTATCGTTAAAGCTATAGTTAGCCTATAGCTATCTCCCAGAAGTTAACAAGCTGCTAAACTAATGTTAGGCTAGAGGTAGTCACGCGTGTTTCGTGACGTTAGTAGCGTCAGTGACTGTGGCTAGCAAGTTAGCCAGGTAAATAAAAAGACAAGCAACTCAATGGCTACCAACTTTTGACATGACGTTTTCTAAGTAATCAAAATATTGACGGATGCTAGGGGGGGGCACGATACGATCCTTGCTGTGCTGCAACAGTCTTCTATGCACGTCGTATCTAATGCGTCGTTGCTAACATGTGCCGACGCTGTGACGTAGGCTATTATAACTGAGTAGTCTACCCTTTGCCGACAAAATCAACTTTATGCCACAAAAACGTTGTATCCTCCTAAACTGTGCAATGGAACGTAAACAAAAGTAATGCCAACGCAATCGAGACCAAGACGAAACTTTTGACACTGTCGTTTTCTATGTAGTCCAAATATTGACCGAGCCTTAGGGGGGCAAAAATAATAATAATAATAATATATATGTGAGATAACAAAGGATGCGCCACGACGTGGCACACCCAATAAGGAAGCCGAGCCTCGCTTGAGGAATCTTCCACAAGTCTGACCAACTGATCTTCCGGTCGACAACCCCCTCCCAGGTTGTCCAGCTTCCTTGTCGGCTCTGGGACACAGCCTTGATCTTAAAGCGCTCTTCCTCCGTCCTCATCACCTCTGACACCACCATCTCCTTTCTCTCTTTTCCGTTGGCCTTAGACCAAAAACGTGGTGCCTGGACCCTGCCCACGATTTCTCGGTGTTGCAGCCTGCCAACTGCTCGGTCGACTTCAGTTTAGGCATCGCACTCGGTGGACTCTCGTAATTCAAGAAGCAGCCTGGTCTTTTTGTGCTTGTAGCCAAAACTGATGGATTGTAGTGCCAGCTGCAAGGTGTTCTTCCCGAAGAGGCCCGTGTCAGAGAAGCACCTTGGTAGTAGGGCTGGTCGGTATGGCCTAAAATGTTTATCACGGTATAATTCATTAAAAAAAATATTTGAGTGTGTCCCCAGCATTAGGGTGAATGGGCGTTCTAAGCAACGCAACTGCACAGGCTTCGCGCTTTAATACATTTCCCGAGGTAATTAACCCTCTCTAGTGTCAGTTAAACTGTACATTCAAACTTGAAAAGTTATCTTTTTACAGTTGGCAGCCATTACCCATTGGGCTTATTATACCTCTCCAAACTAATTGATCTCTGCACAACCCATGGCAAGCCAGGGTACACATCAATACAGACACCGTTCCCAGTTGTGGTGTTAGGGGCTTTTCAAAATAAAAACGTTTTAATTGTGGGTATTTATGCTAATGTAGCCGATGTGTATCGGTGAAACTCACTCCTCAGGTATGTAATGGGCCACCCGCGTCAACTGATAGCTAGCTTTTCTTTGGCGTAGTTGGTAGTGGTGGCGCTTGGGAAGCCAGAGGTGGCAAGTTCGACTCCCGGTGGGAGTGAACAGTGGCCAGATACCTCTGACGGAGCTTGCAAGACGACGACCGTTGCATACCCGTTACACTATAATATAATTGATCCGTCATGTAAATGAAGGGATATTAATGGTTATCAAACACATCTCATGGAAGTAATCGGTCGGAGTTTCAAGAGCTAGATGACCATCACTAGAAGCTAGCTACAGGACTCCTGACTGGATAACTAGTTAGCTAACGTTGTCATCAAACCCACTACGGCTAAAATCAATACAGCAACTTGATGACGTTATACTTGACTGACATTTCTTGCTGGTTATTACTACCTAGAAAGCTGAAGTAAAACCTTGTATGTAGGTAAGCGTTTATGACGTAGAACAATAGCCTTAGCATATTATTCCACAAAGCATTTTGGTGCCATGGTCTCAATACCTTAAAGCGGTGGAACGTTTTAAAAAATTGCCTAAAATCAAACTCAAAAAGTGAATTTGTGAGAAAACTACGAGGTAACCGAAATCGGATTTTTGATTGGTTTAAGTTACGTTAGGTTACATACGGATTGGAAAGAAAACAGAAACTGATAGGATTGTTTTAGTCTGTCCACCCTACGACTGACAACCAAACCAAAAAAAAGTATCTGCTTGTGCTAGCCTAGCTAACTTGCACATATAGTACTGCAGAGTCTACGGTATACTGACAACCACTGAGTAAGAAAGGACTAATTGCTAAACCTAACTTGGAGCTAGCTAGCTGTAAAATATGAAATCAAATCATAGGTGGTTACAACACGAAAAGGCCCTGGTAATGTGCTAGCTGGGTCTAGCTAGTCAGTAGCCAAGGCCGCCAAAACAGCACGCCCGCTACACGCTAGCTTCATGTCTCTGTGTCCAACATTGTCTCGCTAAATGTAGCCCAGCTCCTTAACAGCCACAGTGGCAACATTGTATACATGGTCGGTAGGGACGCAGTTAATGTACGTATAGTTAAATAAACTTTGTAGCTAGCTGACGTTGGTACTAGTTAGCGTAACTTACCGCGGCTTTGTTGTGATCCTTGCCTAGCCACGAAAAAGGCAGCGGAACCTTGCAGTGGTCTCGTAGCTAACGCAGAGATGAGACTGTGTTATCGCGTTCAAATCAAAGTAAATTCCATTGTCAGCTTTACTTCACGAGACTAGATGCGACGAAAATGATATATCCTACAAATAATAGATAGCCAACTCAGAATACCCGCTATGACATTATACTATTGTTACTAGAATAGCTAGATAGCTCTTGCTAGTTGTTTTCTGATGTAATCCGGGGTGTTGTGGCTGGTCATCTGCGCCCGATTCCCTGCCTTTCATATTGTAACATCCGTCTATTCCTCAAATTTATAGCACACAACCCAAATATCTCTCCCTCAACTCGTGTGATCCCGCCTCACACCTTTTTTTGCTATCCGGAAAACAAGATGGCAGAAGTAGCAGTGCTCAATAGAATTTTAGATTTTGAGAATTCACCTTCAAAATAAGAGCATAAATTCAGTGGCGTACAAGTTCCGTATTAATGGGTTCTCGAGGTTATGATTATTGTTTAGATCGTATATCAAACATGAATATATGTTGAAAGATGAATCTACCTGGTATTTGTGGATAGTTATTAAATCCCTCAAAAAAATACAAATTACCTAATTAAAATGTAACAGGGGTGAGGCCACATAAGGCCAGGGTGGGCCAGTGCCGCCCAGATTGACAGCCGGTCCACCCAATCAAAAGTGTTATAGCCTAAGGTTTGAAAATGAGAAAAGTAAACAAAATACATAGCTAGTCACATTTAAACAGTTAAAATAAAATATATTACATCATTCTGTTACACATACATTTAGAAACATGATTTTCTTTCATTTTGAGTCTTATGCTTAATATCATGGAGTCAGGTGGCTGAGCGGTTAGGGAATCGGGCTAGTAATCTGAAGGTTGCCTATGGAGCTAAATCAGGGCCAAATGTTTTGTTAATTCGAAAAAACTTGTTGAAAAACTAAAGCTTGGTCGAAAACTTAAAAATAAAACCATGTATTCAAAGAAAAAGTAAGTGTACCGATTTTTTTGGGAGGTTGACAAAAATGTTGATTAAAGTTATGAAGTTTCATTTTTCAATTTTATATTTTTATTTTTTTTAAGGCTTAATTTTATTTTTTCGAGTTTCACTTTTCTTCTTTCAGTTTCAGACTTTTGGCCCCGATTTTGCGTAGGGGGCGTGGCTTTAACTCAGAGGCGGGAAGTATGAGTGACAGCAGAGCCTGTCTGGTGACAGCCTAACAAAGAGGCAGAATACTCGGCAGTCGGCATGGCGTCCGCTCCGCCAACCCAGTCTCATACTTTGGCCCCCTACGCAAAATTGGGGCCAAAAGTCTGAAACTGAAAAAAGAACCTGAAACTGAAAAAAAGTGAAACTCGAAAAAACAAAAATGAAGCCTCAAAAAAAAAGTTTAGAATCTGAAAACATGAAATGTGAAACTATGTGAAAATATAAAAGTGAAAAATGAAAATGTATAACTTATTCAAAATAATTCCAGAGTTTAATCTAAATTTTAGTCAACCTAAAAAAAAATTGGTACACTTATCGTTTCTTTGAATACATGGTTTTATTTTTCACATTTTCGACCAAGCTTTAGTTTTTCAACCATAGATTTTTTTTCTCCAATTAACAAAACATATGGCCCTGATTTAGCTCCATAGTTGCCAGTTCGATTCCCGGCCGTGCAAAATCATGTTGTGTCCCTGGGCAAGGCACTTCACCCTACTTGTACTTACTGTAAATCGTTCTGGATAATGCGTCTGCTAAAATGACTTAATGTAAATATGATTGGGTAGAAGTGGCGGGCCGTGCATTTCACGCCTAGGCCTTCAGTGACGTTATACTTGGTCCTACCTAAATTAATACACCTCATAATACCATCAATATGACACTACGGCTCCAGAATCCATACAGAATCACACTTACATCACCTTAGGCTAGTCGAGCAACACTTAATTTCCGGAGCATTTAAAATCAATAAGCTTGCATTCACAATTAAGAGTAGGAAACTAAGATCACGGATACTGTCAAAAATAAATGGCAATTTTAAGAGATGAGTCCACAAAGTTTACCAAAAATACGCTTTGTGTTTGTCCAATAAACGGCGCATTGTCGCCGTTTCATATAAGTCACCAACGAGACAATAACAAAACAAACTATTAAAATCAAAGTAAACAGATTATTTGCATTTGTTTTTGAGAATATCCAACAGCAAAACAATGTTGGCTTAGCCAATGCGCCACGTTATTTACATTATACATTTCAGATGATCCAAATTTTAATTTTAAGTATTCCCGTTCCGAGGGCTTCAAGTGTTTTATTTACTGTCTGGGGGGATTGCCTTGCTAACGGATTGCCCTCTTTCAAGCTCTCTCTCTGCTAATCCAATCACAGGACGCGTACATGTCAAGTTCAGCGTAAGGCCTTCTAGCTGGCCTTGGTGTTGCAGACTCGAGATCTGATTGGCTATCGTAACTGACTGTCTCCGTTCAATTACAGCGCGCGTGAGCCTGCTCTGTTGATTCTGAAGGCAGATTTCATAGAACCTGACAACACAAGCTAGCTGAAATATGATTGGATCAAAACTCTACCATAATATACAACACTGTCAGCAGCTGTGGATATAATATGACATGAAGAGAACAGACTATGGATATTTGTTTATTTTATTATTTATGTCAGTGTATTTATTGAATTACATTAAGATGGAGGGTAATTATGAAGAATAATTTTATTTACATATTTACGGAAGAAAATAAAAAATGTAGTTTTTATTTTTCTGAGTTTGTTTAGGCCAGCAGAAAAGGCCTTGCTGGCCCTGCCAGCCCACTACTGATGGGTAGGCCACTCAGATGTAGCAGGGCTCTCAAGTCTCACGCATTCACCGTGAGACTCATGCATTTCAACCATTTGTCATGCTCTCACGCAACACCTTATATTTCTCACACATTTATCATGCTGAGAAGTGGGCTAAGGGATAACTTGTTCTGGTATATACAACTAGATTGGGTACAGTTTCTGGGGAAATTGTTAGGTGTGCTTGCGATATTTCTGTATATTTTAAGTACGCATACTTAGTCTTTTTGAAGATTGCATAAATTAAAAAGCATACATTTGTTGCTGCTCATTTACACTTCAAAATACTAAGAACGAAGTGTAGAATGAATCATTTTCCTTTATGCAAGAGGGAAAGGTAGTAGGCTATGTGGCAGCCTCACATAGCTGAAACACTTGCATCAAAATGAAGAAATTGGGCGATCTTGTGTAAAAATGGTCCTAACCTCTATTATTACTTAAATTTCTCCTAAAGTTTTTTCCTTCTAGTGATATTTTTAAGCATTTATTCATATAGCATTTTATTAACAAATAACCCATTTGAAACAAGACGATTCTAACAAAGTTTTCACTGGTAGTATCTTACAGGGCCGTAATCATAATATGTATCGGGGGGGACACATCCCCCATAAATGTGCTACGTTATGACAGGAAACCACACACGCTGTCCGAAATTATCATAAAATATTTAATAACTTGGCTAAACATTAAAAAAAGAAGGAAAGGTCCCCCCCCAATAATGACTCCATGGCTACGGACTGGGTATCTTAGCTGTAATTGCGATTCAAACAAGTACCATCTGCAAACTGAAGATATGCTCCCAAAAACGTAAGTAGCTTGAAATGTATTTCTGGAAAACTGTCTAATATAACAAGTTTACTAGAAGGGATAATTATGTGTCAGTAACAATGTCGCTGTCTGAAGACTAGGGGGTCATGTGAATGGCTATCCGCACTGTAAGTAGGGAAAACCGCCTCGCACTTCTCCACTCCAATCGTTTGGATATTGAATGACATCGATTGCTCTACGGGATTTATGATCATAATTTGATAGCCCGCTCAGGGTTAATTGCTTTCATAATCTATCAGTCCCACCATAATACTAGCTCAACAGCATAAATACAGGGAAAACAAAGCTGATACAAGCTGATACATTCCAGCCGATAGAAGCAACGCAATCGTGACCAAGATGAACATTTTGGCACCAACATTGTGTAGTGCAAAACATTTTAGGGGTGAGAAAATAAATAAGAAATATAGTGGTGGGCCGTTATCAGCATTAACGTGCTGCGTTAACGTGAGACCCTTATTGGGCGATAAAAAAAATATTGCCGTTAATCTATTCTCAAAGTTGGGTTGGGGGCTGGGTCTATACTACGCAAGCTATGATGACTTTCACCTTGATATTTTAGTGCGGATGTATACCTAGCCGAATTACACGCCGCTGCTTACCAAGCCTGCAGTAATGGATGCCTGATCAAATTATACTTTTCAATATAAGTGTAGGTGAGGAACTAAGATAGGGTGTATGTGCAGCTGGTTCATGCGTTGTTTTCGCTCCCGGTGTGTCTGTCAGAACACAACTCTTTAAACGGCTTTCTTTTTGCTGATTTATTGCTAGCGGAGTTTACATGACAGTGAAATGAGAGTGGTGCTGAAACAACACAAAACGTAAACAATTACCATCATGCTCCCGACACAGCATATAACAGAATATAAAGACTAGTACGTTACCTATTATTATTAAACAAATATTATAGTCTATTGACATTATATCAATGAATTCCGATCGCTGTTGAAAACGAAACGAAACATTCCACATACAATGATCCGACTTACCGAGACTATTTATAAACTATACAGATTGAAATATGTTTAAACAATCAGAGGACAACAAACAAACAACAAAACAAATATATGCCCACCTCTAAATGAAAAATACAGACATGTGAGAGAGAATATAGGTTGAGCCTTGTCAAGGGCGCGCCGTCGCACACCCAACAAGAAAAGGTAGAAACCCAAAAGGTGGATTCACTGCTTGGCCCCCAATAATAATAAGAAAAGGTAGAAACCAATAGGTAGCTTCGCGGCTTTGCTGCTAGGCCCCCAAATATAGCTGCAAGCAGCAATGGCGGATTCTTCCTTAACAATGTGAACTAGGGCTGGGCAATATGGGAAAACAATTATTGATATAGATATTTATATTTCCATTCGATAATGTTAATCAAGACGATAGACCACAGATCCGTAGTAGTAGCAAAATAAGTCTCTTCCTCAACTTTTCCCCTACACTTGGCATACAGTTTAGGCAGCGCGGTGGGAGAGAAATGTTTGCGGCCAGGGAGCACGTACCTGGGGTCAAGTAACTTAAGCTTTTTAAAACCTTCCTTTTTATCAATACCTTGGCGCAAAATCACACTTTCTGCATGTTCCAATGAGTGATTTTGCTTCAGGTGGTAAAAAAGGTTTGTCGTAGTACCAGACGTGGTAGCCACCTGTTTGTTTACTACACAATTTCCACCGAACATTGCACTGGGAATTGATTTCAAAAAGCCAAACCACTTCCAAATGATTGAAGAACCCTTTTTATCAATAATTTCTTCATTGGAAGTTGCTCCTTCATTTAGCAGATGCTTTTATCCAAAGCGACTTCCAAGAGAGAGCTTTACAAAAAGTGCATAGGTCAATTATCATAATGTGGGATATGAAAAACCTGAGAAGGGTCCCCATTGTATTGATTATGGTAAATGTACAATGTGTGTCCTGAAGGTGAATTAGGCTGATCTAAATGTTGTCCTCAGAGAGGTTAGAGCAGGACAAACACAGCTATATTTAATCAGTTCATGGGTTGCACAAGGCGAAGGGATGGCCTAACTTAATAGGGGAGAAATCAGACACCATAGACTCTAGTGGGTTACTAAATTAGGACATCAGATGATGCAGCCCCTTATTAAATGTCACCTAGGTCCACTTGGCATTAAACATTGACTCGAGCCTGAGAGGAAAGTTAACAGGTGACACTTGTTGATCTTGCAACAAGTTTAAGTATAGAATCGGAGGCGGGCTGCAGGGAGAGTATAAAACAGATTGGGTATTCTAAAATGTTGGGGGCTCTCGGCGCAAGAGTGTCCAGTAATTGTGAATGAACCTGTATGAAACAAATAAAGCTGCGTGTCTTTTGATCCAGCCATGACTCAGTATCTTCACTGTAGATTAAGGAACAATTTACCTCAGAAGTTGGTGACCCCGACGTGATACTGAGTAACATCTGGAGAGAGTGGGTATGTATGCATTCACCCATGCATTCAGATGGAACAAGCAGGAGAGGCTGGTCTGCTGGATCAGAAAAAAAGTGGCTTATTTGGTTAATCAATGATGTATGGTTACAAATTGCTAGAATAAGACTGCTTGGCTCTATGAAAATAACTCTGCGTTTTCTGCCGTCGGCATGGAATGCTTCTTTGTCATATATAACGGTAGATGGACTCAGTTCATAAGCAAGGAGTACTGTATTCAGACGTGAATCGAAAACTTGTGAACGCAACAGCATCAAAATTCGAGGCCAATCAGGGGCCGGCGAGATGCGCTTGGAAACGGTTAGGTAGCCTGAAATGCCTAACGCTTAGAAATACGCAGGGTTTAAAGTACGGGTGTGCGTACAAATTATTCCTGACTGCACCAAGAGTGGCACAATCAGGAGAGGAAGGTACTTTTGAATATTACACGTGAATAAGGCGACGAGAAGAATGTGAAGAATTGTCGTGAACGGTGTGTATAAAGGCTCTATAAAAAGGCCATTATATGCATTAAAGCCAAGCAGAGAGGTCTAATTTGAAAAACGAAGCCAGGACAGGACTTGGATAAAATAAGAATAACGTTATTTAAAATCTGCGGTGTATGTAAGTAGTTAAAATAGATCTATGTAAAACAGTTTACATGTGTAAAAAAGATTGATAAGGAAAGCAGTAGGGCAGGAAAATCTGTGTGCACACTAAATCTCTGTCATAAGTTGAAATAAAACAGCCTAAAACAGAAAGAATGCGAGATGAGATAATGGAGTAAATATGGAGTCAGATAAAGGAGAAGGCGTAATAAAATTGAAAAAATAGGAAAAGAAGAGATGTTAAAAATACATGCAGTAAATTCAATAAGACATAAAACGGTAATTTGATGATGAAGCAATGATAGCCGTAAAGATGGCCGGGTTTGTGTACAAAAAATTAATGCGGAGGAGCATGAAGAAATTAAGGGCAGGCCGAGCTGCGCCTTAAAATGAATAACATGTTCTGAAAACAACTAAACATGCACGGGGAGTGGTAAAGAAACATTTATAAGTTATAAGAATAACTAATGGTTGTTAACAAGAATGAAAGAATAACAGGAATGGTTGCAGACGAGTGTGAGAAACAATAAAAAACGTAATTATGGCAGAGATGCATAAATAGAAAGATCATACATTTGTGCAAAGGAAAACAATTGGATATGGAGCAGATTAAGAGGTCAAAAAAGATGATCGAACTATGGTTTAAATTATGAAATTAGGAGGACAACAGATTTAAATGTGTTCTGAGAGAATTGACAGAATGAGAAACAAGCAGCAGATGTCAAACGGACTAGTGTGTTTCTGCTATTACAGACTAGAGAAAGGTTTCACCTAGAGGTTTCAACTAGAGTGAAACATGAGGTAAAGAAAAAAAATGATGTTTGTTCACTGACTAAGTCAACTAATCACATTTTCAAATTAAATGGAGATGGTTGCCTGTATTTAGTGAACATTCGGTGCCCCTGTTTATATATGTTTCTCAGCCCAAAAACAGACTGGAGAGCCGATGTGATGCCAGAGACAGAGAGTGAGTTTGTCACTCCCAAGTGTTATCTGTGAAAGACATTTTGAATATTAAGTGTATAATGAAGTTGGTTTTGTTGTCATTTTCATCGTTCATCAGACCTTTGCCAAACATATAGAAATGTGGAAGATCAACACATAGAATTGGAAACAAGTTACAAACGGAATCATATCTCATTGTCTGTACCAAGCAAGACTTAGAAGAGAAGGGATTGATGTGACGAAATAATCATATGCATTTGAATTGAGCCTAGAGACCGAGTACCACTGTCCCAGGGGTACGAGCCAGAGGCAGCAATGGTCCTCTGAAGCAGAGCAAGCAGACCCCAGACCAGAGAAAAGCCGTCACCCGTTGCCCTCGAGAGTCCCAGCTGAGAAAAGTGAGCTGTCCTAAGCCCCACTCCTGAAAACGAGACCAAACGAGGAGTGGATCCCAACTTGGCCGTAATGTGATGAACATTTGATTTGAGCGTGTGAGGACAGAAAACCAATTGTCCAAGAGCACCATAGAAATGGCTCATTCAAACAGATATTGAAAACTGGAGAAGCAAAGAGAGTGACTGAATGAGGAATGTCTGGGAGGGGCATGAGGACTGACGTCGCTGCCCAGAACTGGGAAACCTGACACTGCCTGGAAAGGAGAGGAGCAAGCCCCCACCAACTGCCCCAATGGTTCTAAAAAGTGAGAGTTTTGAAAAAGTGAAAGACAGCCTCCCTCGCGAGGTGCCATCAGTTTTGAGTGCCTCCATCTCTCCCACCAATAACTTTTGATGAGGGTGGGATGGGAAGGTGCAATCTGCCCAGTAAACAGGAGCGTACCATTATGTCAGACATTTGTTGAAGGAGGCGGAGCAGGCGCACCAGGAAAGAGACTTTCTCCGCCTTTAAAGCCCATATAGCAGGTTAACCACCACTGTCGATGAATGGGTACATAAAGCACTCAAGATATGTATATCATTCAAGAAATCTCAAAATGGTGTCTCAAAATGGTGTTTAAGGCCAGTTTTGTAAGTTTTTTTTGTTAGCATTAGCATATTAGCGCAATTCGGCGGTGACGTCACGTTGGGGAGTCGTGGAGGAGAGTAGCCTCAGTCTAGTACTAGAACTATGGCAATTGACTGGGATGAGGAAGAGGTTGCAATAACCACTAAAATGTACGATGGCCCGCAGCCGTATAATATCGAACCAAATAGACGAGAGAGGTCAAATGAGGAATTGCCTAGACCTGATGGCCGCCAAAGCCAATTAAATGGATGGTCCGAGGAGAATGAGTGGAGAGTTGGTGAAGTGTCCTGCTGAGTAAGCAACGGCAACGCAGCAAGGAGCGCTGGAGCTTGTCTACAGACAGCAGTGCATACAAAACGACACATTTTTTTTACTGTCAGTGAATAGCACCGAGTGAAAGTCAACGTTTTCTTTATATCTACAGATGTGACAGTTATCATGTCGTTAGTTCAGATAAGTAGCTCTTATCTAGATCTAGAAGGCATCATGCTAGCTGTGCTAATTTACTAGTCCCACCTGTGAAATTCTCCCCCCCCAAGTCAATCCCTAATTAAATCTTTTCCCCGACGTTGTAAACACATTTCCGATTAGATATTCCACGTTTTGAGTTCCGTAATAGTCACGTTCTATCAGGAAAGCGGAAACTAAATCAATCAACTAAATCAAACACACACAGTTATGAAAGCCGTTTGATGATCACTCGTGATCCAAACACTAGCCATGGCGCGCTATCTAGCTACTAGATATGACTAGCTTTTGGACATAGCTACTTAAAAACAATTTTGTTTTGGTTCATATTCATGAGTCAAGAAAAGTGCTTTTCTAATGTCATCGTATCTTAAAAGCTCCGTGTACCCCGTCCACACTACTACGCGTATACCCGGCGTTTTCAAATGTCTTCTCGGTCTCGGGCCAGGGCAGACAGAGAGTTTGTCACCCCCCACAAACACAGTAGTTTACAATTTTTCCTACCTATACATATGTCTATCTAGCTTTATCTCTATATCTATTATGTAGGCTAGTACTAGTACAGCTATTTATTTATCTAGTGCTAGCTAGCTATGCTATGCTATCTGGCTGTCTGTCTATCTATTTCTCTCTATATATATATATATATCTATGCAATCTATATATCTATCTCTTGATCTTTATATCTATGCTAATTATATATTCTATCTATGTATTTATCTATAAACTATCTACTGCTGAAAACTCTTTCGTTAATCTCTCTCGTTGATTTCAATGGGGCTTTGGTCTATCGTCTCCCCAACGTGACGTAATGCAATGCATTGTGGGGGAAAGAAGAATGATTGCAAAAAAGTACCTACTTTATCGTATTATATTACGTTTTGTGACACCCAACAACATCAAATACAATAGATAACAGTTAAAATGTTTATAACCAACATGTAAATAGCGCAAATTCGTTGGAAAAATCAACCTGCTATATGGGCTTTAAGCCCCCAGGGAGCCCGAGCCAGTGAGCCACAGAAGGAGAAGAAAGATGAAACGCCGGAAGAATCAGATAGTGCTATTGACCTTTTACAGGGAGCAACACCTCCAAGAGGTCGGATCTATCCCTTATCAGTCGAGGAGACTGAGGCCATGAAGGAGTATATACAGGAGGGTTTAGCCATGGATTTCATTTGTCCCTCCGTTTCCCCCGCAGCAGCCAGTTTCTTTTTTGTGGGGAAAAAGGACGGGGGTTTGAGGCCTTGTGTGGATTATGGGGGCTTGAATGAGGTCACTGTAACATTTTGTTATCCCCTACCCTTGGTACCGGCCTCTCTGGAACAGGTGAGGGGTTCTCAGTACTTCACCAAGCTAGACCTGCGTAGCGCCTACAACTTGGTCTGCATTCGAGAGGGCGACGAGTGGAAGACCACTTTTGTCACTGCCAATGGTCACAACGAATACAAGGTGATGCCATACGGGTCATCGTCATACTGACCAGGTTCCAAGAACGTCAAGGCTGACGCCCTGTCACGCCAGTTCGACGGTGCATCGAAGCCTCCCACCACAGATCCCATTGTTCCGCCGGCCTTCATCGTTTCCCCCATCCGATGGGACCTTGATAGCAAGATCCAACAGGCTCTCCGACGGGAACCCAGGCCACCAGACTGTCCGGAAGGACGCACCTATGTTCCCGCCGCTTTGAGGCGACAACTGATAATCTGGCTTTACTCCTCTCCAGCATCTGGGCATCCAGGGATTCAACGCTCTGTCACGCTGGCCAGGGAGCGGTACTGGTGGCCGACACAGATGTAACCAACTTGGTCCAGGCCTGCAGAGTCTGCGCTCAGGCTAAGGCGTCACATCAACTCCCTGTGGGACTTCTGGAACCCCTTCCTGTCCCGCAACGCCCATGGTCACACGTTGCCCTGGATTTTGTGACCGACCTGCCGAGTTCCCAGGGTCACACCACCATCCTAGTCGCAGTGGACAGGTTTTCCAAGGCCTGTAGACTAGTGCCCTTAAAGGGGCTACCAACGGCTTGGGAAACTGCCATGGCACTGTTCACCCAGGGCCGGCCTAACAGTGCGTTCACACTGCAGCGACGCGAGCGACGCGACAACATGCTCTCCATTAATTTTCAATGGAGCCAGGCGAATCGCTTGCGTGGTGCATTGTGGGTAGTGACGCGACGCGACAGAGTTGAGATTTTCTCAACTTTAGGCAAATGAGGAGCGATTTTCGCTAGCGATGCCCAATCAGAGTGATGGGCAACCATGGTGAACATTTCGAGCTTTCTAGGTTTCAAGATGGAGGAGAAACTTATCGCCTGTGTGGCTGCATATCCAGTCCTGTACGATACGTCTCTGTATTTGTACTAATACATTAATAAAAAGTATGAGGCCTGGCACAGCTTTGCCCATGTTGTCAGTGCTCCTGGTGGGTTTTTTGTACTTTCAAATTCAGTCTCGTACATTACGTAACTTGGTTCTGTGCTAACTAGCTAGTTAGCCCGACTAGAACTCCCTAGTTGTATCGACAGATTAGCTGAGACTTTGAGTAATTTAATAAAACGTTTTTACACATGTCAACGTGTATGTCTATTAAACAGTTTTGTATTTTGTATACAAGTTGTATTTTGATCGATGTTGCGAGTACATAAATCCAAGTCTGCACACTTGGCCATGAAAACTGCAACAGTAACTTTAGAGAACTACAATTATACATTAGTCTGTTTGATACGCCCCCGAGCGTGGTGAACTGTGGGAAGGCGAGCGATGGCAAGCGATTCGCGTCGCTGCAGTGTGAACGCACCGTAAGGCATAAGCGAACTAAGCGGCTGCTTAGGGCCCCCGTGGCCACCAGAGGGCCCCCAAGAACACATGAAATTACAGTTTAATGTACCGTGTTTCTTCAATTAAACGCTGCTCTCGATTAAATGCCGCACCAAAAAATGAACATTGTGTAATAAATGCCGCCCCAGAAATACGGTAAGAGTAGCATGTCCTGAAATACCTAGTAGCAGCATGTCATTTTTAAGAACATTCTCTTGTGTTGCACTAGGGGTCCACTGTTAGCTAAATAGGTTTCAAATATCACATCAACATAGCTCTACCTTACTTAGCGAATTACTGTAGCTTGCTAGAGACTAGCTGTTAGGCTGCATTAGAAGGGAAGCTTATGAAAAAATAGCCAGAAAACAAATATCAGTCTAGCCTATTTCTAAATCTTTTGAAAGAACTGGAGAAGCAGGTGCCCCTTGCGTTAGCAAGCTAAACTAGTTTACAGGCTACAGTAGGCAGTCTAGGTGTTTTCGCTATCTAGCTGTTCTTGCATTCCTTGCAAATCAGCGTTAATAAAAAGCAGATGAGATAGAGCTAGCTAGTCTAACTAACATTGACATTTGCTCATTGCTTAATCGGTATGTGCAGACGTTTAAGAGCCGGATTAAAAAGCTTGGACACACCCCTATGGACATAGAGGAAAAGATCTCTGTGTTCTTGATGCAGAACCGCTGTAGACCAAATTGTACCACAGGTCAGTCACCTGCGGATTTATTCTTGAACAGACATATGCGTACTCGCTTGGACCTCATTGTTCCTGACACTGCGGTTACTGTGCGCAAGAAGTAATATATGCAAAAGTTCTAAAAAAATAAAAAAAAGGAGAAAAGAAGGAAAAAGTGAACAGGTCCTTTGCTCTGGATGACCCGGTATATCTGCAGAATACGGGGGGGGGAAGAGAGAAGTGGATTCCGGGTGTCATAGCCAAGCAAACTGGACCAGTGTCCTACAGGGTGCAAGGGACAGATGGTGACGGCACATACAGATGGCATGGTGATCAATTGAGATCCCGTTTCCCAACCGATGGCCTGGATTTGGATACAGGCGGTTCCATCACCACCAGGCCGACGTGATCCAGGATGACAATCCAGCACAGAATGCCAAGCCAGTGCAACTGGACATTGCAGAGATGCAGGCGGGACCTCAAACTCTTCGCCGCTCAGCCAGAGAAAGGAAGCCTTAAAGGCTATGAGCCTTAACAAGTGGCTTGACTGTTAATTGTGTTTTGAACAGGTTGGACTGAAACGGACTGTAATAGTGTAACACTGTTCTAGCATAAGATCGCTGGTAAAAATAATTAAGAAAAAAAGTGTATTGGGTTACATGTCATCTGTTTCACGGGTGTGCATTGGTTGTGGGGATTATGCTTAGTGTAACTGAAGAGTACCTTCATTTATAGAGGGGGTGATGTGATGTATTGGTGTTTGCATTTTGAACACCCTGTTGTGCTGTACAGTAATCCAACAGGCTGAGCCAGAACCTGCACTTGAGAAAATAAATGGGTGGAGGCAGTGCCGGCCCAAGCCTTTATGGGGCCCTAAGCAGAATTGATTTGGGGGCCCCCCTGTGACACAAATATTATTGATTATTCTTAATGCTTGATTATTCGCACACTATTAATCTAATGCACTAATTAGCAATTGCATTAGTTGTGTTGCTAACCTCATACCAATGTTTGCCTGCCTTCACCCTTATACGGTTTAACATTTTAACAGAAGCAAACCCACAAGATTGGTCAGGTGTTGATTTGAACTTATTGAAGTATTCAAAGTCTTAAAGTACTAAGTGGTGTACTTAATGTGGTGTACTGAAAAGTAGCTAAATAAACCAGACAATGCATCTATTGTACACAACCACTTCAATGTCTTATGGTTTAAACTAGCAATGTGAAAAGTACAAAACATTCAACTTCAAATAACTTAAAGATAAACAGTATTTTCTTATTTCTTACAAAACTGACTATATTAAATTAAATACTTACAAAATGACAAAAAATAAACAGATAATGGTTAAAGAGTAAAATATAAAGCTGAATAACAATCAACTACAAATTAAATAAAATATAAACTATATCTTCTTATATAAAAAATTAACGGAAATGTAAAAAACATTAAATACATTTAACAAATACTTACAATAATGACATACATTGTGCATAAGAATTACAAACGAATGATTTAAGAATAAAACTATCTGCAGATGTACAAAAGGTTGGGAAAACTATTACACAAACTCACTCAAGATTTGAATTTTTCCTTAGAATCTGTGTTTCCTGGCTTTTCTGGAGGCAAAGTCATTTATGACATCACCAAAAGATATCTGATTGCCAATTTTATTATTAATACTAATCAGTGCTAGACCACTTAGTCTTTCTTCAGCCATGGAAGATCTCAAGTAATTCTTGATCAGTTTCAGTTTAAAAAAGCTCTGTTCTCAAATAACATGAAATGTTATTTTAACAACATAAACGATTTTACACAGCAGCAAGCCATCTGTACACTTGAAACCACAACTCTTAATCTATAACTAGCTAATTGAGGCATAATGATATTGGAATATTATATCAATGACCGCAAAGGGTAGGATCTATGCAAGCTACTCTAGGCTAGATGTGTTAGCTAGCTTAACTGTCAACTAGCCAGTTTACATTAGCTCACAATGTAGCCTAGTTACCAAAGTTTAATGGCAATCGAAATTTATTTTGAAATGTATTTTGCTAGTCTGCATTCGCCTAAGTAAATCCACCTAGGTAAATGCATAATAGCAACATAAATGCCCATTTTAACGGGGATCTAGCTATTGTTATATTTTGTTAGCTATAGCTAGTCTAGGGCTGTGTCTACTACCGCGCACTCAACGAAGTACACTGCAATGTAGTGCACTGAAATGTAGTGCACTTACATTTGCAGTGCACTCAGTTGCTGAGTAGCGCTGTCTAAACTGGAACACTTTACTTACCCACTTAGCGGGAAGTGACGCACGCAAATCTGCTCGCGACACCCGAGAAACTAAACCCGCGAAACAAACCCGCTTGTATTTCTGTCACTGGACTCCTCCTCTTCCGCTACGTAGCCAAGATGGCGCCCGTTTAGGGCGAGTAGTGTCCATCGTCGGACACTTCATTTTTGGACCGTTTGCAGTGCATCATCCGGGTACTTTCAGTGCATTGAATTATTTTGTTTTTTCAGCGTAAGCGCCCTAAGCACTGAAAGTAAGTGCTCGAAGTGCACAAGTGCGCGGTAGTAGACACAGCCCTAAGTGTTACACTAAAATGATAGCTAGCTCTAGTTAGCTAGCTAACGTTGAAGGCTTGTTTGACGCATCTATCTCTAGACAGTGAATGTTTATGGTTAAATACGGTAATTAATCATGCAAACATAACTTGATCTGGCAGTTTTTTCTCTTCCTCTGTTTTCTTCTTTTTTCTTTTCTCTGCGCCAAAGGAATATGTCCTTTTTTGTGACATTGCTTTTTGCCTGTCAAATTGGGATTGCCGACTGATCTCTGCTCTTCTCGAACAATCAACGACGTCATGTTGTTGTATGAGTGCTGACAAAGGCAGGCCCCCAATATAATTTATTAAACCAGTAGTAGGCTATTATCTTGCTTGCCAGCCGGTCAACATAATATTGAGTTTATAGCAAATTTTTATAATTACCATTAACATAATATCATTTTTAAATTAAACTGTAACTTAATGTGCTCTTGGGGGCACGGGGGCCCCAAGTAGCCGCTTAGTTCGCTTATGCCTTGGGCCAGTCCTGGGTGGAGGCACCGTCCTCCAGTGCCCCAAACTCACAGAGCTTGGCTAGCCCACGTAGTGCTGACACAAAATGAGCGTCAGTCTCACCCGACGTCTGGGCCCTCTGACAAAACTCAAAGCGATGCATCCGACGGCTCCTGCCAGAGCTGAAATGGGCTTTCAGGGCGGCCGTGGCTGTAGCATAAGCTCCGTCCGGCAGAGTAAGTGTGGCGAGGATTCGTTGGCCCTCCTGGCCGAGGCAATGGCGAAGGAGCGCACTCTTCCACGGCTCTGCGAAGTCCGCCTCCCCCGAAGCCAGCAAATAATCCTCGAACGACGACAGCCATCGGTCCCAAGCAGTAGCGGAGGGGGGGGTGGGGGCGCCGAAAACCCCGGGCCCCGCATCCGAGGGGGCCCCGCAATCTATGTCATAATTTCTCTTTGGAAACAAAACTTTGATTGTATCCATGGTAGACAATTTTACTAAATATATATAAGCCTACAGTTTCAATTTGTTTACATGACGTGGAGACGTAGTAGACGTACAGTAGGATGACGTAATTTACAGTAACGGTTAGCGGCGCTCCCATGTTAAACGAAAATAATTTTAACTAAATGTGCAAATATGAAGCGGACATATAAATCTGGTGCATGTAAACTAAAAGAAAGGTTAGAAGAGCAGCAGAGGAGGAAATCTGTAAATATTGCCCTGACAAGCTATTTTTGTAAACCAATCGTTGCTAACGTAAATGCATCGGAGGATGAAGTGCAAGCTAGCGAGGTGCCGCTCAAATCTACGGACTGCGCTGAGAGAGACGAGCCCCCCTCTGTCCAGGCAGACGTTGTTGAGAATGGGACAGAGACAAGGGACACAGATCAACACTGTCAGTCAGAGTCAGAGGATGTCAACTGTGGTTCGCCTGGTAATGTAGGCCTACATAAGTCTGCCGCTGATTTTGATGATTGCACAGCACACCCTGCACAGCAAGCGCAGTCTACAGTATGCTCATCCCCTTTAGACTTAACAGAGTCGTACCCAACAGATCCATACCTTTTCAGAAATAAGACTCTTGCCACCAGCACAATAAGAGCTTTGCTAAAACATGGGGCATGTCAGCCAGGACTGAATGACGAATACAATGACTTCCCATTTAATTCAGACAACAGACGATTTAAAACAGCGTGGTACAAACGCACCGTGGTTTGTTCGTCTATCAACAGACAGTGGCTGGTGTATTCCCCAAAAGGGCAAACTGTGCATTGCTTTTGCTGCTGGGTGTTCTCCAGAGCGGGTGGTAAGTGGGCAGATCCATGCAGTGGCTTTTCAAATTATAGAAAAAAGGCATTGAAAAAATAGAAATGCACGAAAAGAGCACTACACACCGCCAAGCCGAAAAGGAGTTCCTCATGACCATGTATCGTATAAATCAGGACCGCACTGTTGTGGCAGAACTCCTCAACGCAGAGCGAGAACTGATTGATAAGAATCGAAAGATTCTTGTTAGATTGATTGACACTGCGCATTTATTGGCGAGACAGAGGCTTTCAGAGGCCACAGAGAATACGCTGGTCTTGGTGCCCCTACTACCAATGAGGGAAATTTCCTTGAGACACTTAAATATCTAGCGCGCTATGATGCAACTAGAGAGCGTACAATTTCTGGGGAAATTGTAGGGCGTGCTTACTTGGATGCAGGTGGGTCCGTTCCCTTAAATTTTTCCATTCTAGTGATATTTTCAAGCATTTAGCCTACTCATATTGCATAAGATCCCTCTTTGAAACAAAAGAACCCCCTTTGAAACAAGCTACTGTAACAACGTTGTCACTGGCAATATTTCAGATGGAATCGCGATTCAAACAGTGCCGTCTGCTAACTGAAAATATGGGCCCCAAAACGCAAATAAATGAGACATTAATTTAGGGGGAAATGGCTAATTCAAAAGAAGTTTGATAGAGGCAAGCTGGCTGCTGATTGTTTGAAAGCGCCGGAAATGAGGACAGTACTACACACTGCCAGTGCCAGGGTGACCGAGTCTGACTCTGAGGCTAACGTCAAAACAAGATGCGTCTCACTCAAAGTTTCATACAAATCACAAAATATGCTGACCCGCTTGGCAATCGCCATATCTTAAGCTAAATTATTTGAGTGAGACATTCGATACACCGCGCCTTACTCAATACACACCATAGAAATATATCTATGGTGTGTAGCCTACTGTCTTGGATGCCACAGCTAAACTTTATGTCAAAAGAAACGTTGTAATTTCCGGCGCTGATGTCAAACTTGTTTACGTTTTGGGGGGCATATTTTTGTATCCACCACCTGGGGGGTATTCCAGGTAGCCGGTTTTGTGAAAACTCTGAGTTGTTTAACCCTGAAAACAGGCAAACTCCGAGGTTTCCGTTCCAGAAAGAGAGGTAACGAAACCTTTTGGTAAGTTGCCATGGTAACTTACGCTGTGAAACTAACCTGGTCGCGAGCAGGTTAGTTCCATGCCAAACTCTGAGTTTTACCTATCCCCTCCCACTTTCTGAGTTTGATAGCGTTGGAAGACATGGGATATCGTTTCCTGGTTCAGCCGAGCGATCTCGAACAAAGTTAAATTCGCTTAGTTATACGCCAGGAGACGATTTTAAGACTGTGATTTGATGCGCTTTAATTCCCTGATGAATACCTAAGTTAACGTTACCGTTTCCCGTCACGATCTGTAATTTATTTGAGCAACATTCTCAGCCCTTGGGACTTCATCGCTAGTGTTATACGCCGTGGACGTGCACACATAATTGACCAAAAGCTTTTTGGCACTGAAATAAAGAAAAATCTTTGAAATTGTAGGATTTGGTCTTCTACATTGCCTACAAATAGAAATATACAATGAGTAGCCTTGGTTTGAAGGAAGATGGGAAACTGAACAGTAGGCCTATTAACATTAACCAAATAATGCCAATAGCCTACCAATTGCAGTTATTTGACTCTTTGGGTTAAATCAAAGCAAGAATGGTCAAATTAAGGTGAAATAATATAATCATGTAATCATATTGCAAATGAATGAAATCAATGAAAGTTAACTAGGCCTACTCTACCATGACTAGGCCTATTGTAAACCAGAGATACAAAGCCAGAGCTGAGGAGAAGGTCTCAGGAGATCAATCATCCACAGAAAAATGCTTCACAATTCCTTTTAATACCCAAGAACAACTACAATCACACCACAATCTTGACCCTTTCTTATCAACATGACTATGCTACAGTAAGTTACACAATGAGATGTGAGAGCCATCAAGTTGAGACTCCATCCAGTAACTCCATAGTTTACCATATGAGAGGTGGGGGCAGGTTGATAGCCTTACAAGGTCAGCCTTTATTCTTCTGCCCTAAGTACACCATCTCTTGGTCAAAATAGAAATTCAGCAAATTCAACAATTAATATTCATATAGGTTATTGTTCCTACAATTATTTTATTATCACCTGTGACTATGCATCCTCCCAAAACTGGAGTTCCAGTAAATCTTTTTCGAGATTAGTCTTTATTCGTCTAGGCCTACACCATCTCTTAGTCAGTTGTTGGCACTTTCTTCATGAGGTACAGTTTGTACAACTCATTTATTTGTAACTATATAGGAATACATGAGATTACATTAGCTACATTTCAGTTCCACATGCAAAATACACCTGCCATTAAATGAACATCTCACTGTAGCATCCATGCTCTGTTCAACAGGATTAGAATGTGCAAATCGTTTTTATACGATGTAAATAATAGTAGGCTACATGGGGAGAGAACTACCAGCTACCACATTATTCTCTGCATCCATTTCTACGGCAGCAGTCAATGTCTTTTCGTCATCATCATCTTTTGATGAAAAGCATTCTGTTGAGGGAAACTGCTTGAAATAGGCACCAATTGATATTGAATTAGTATCATGTCGAATATGATTAAAACCAAGGTGACGTCGAGGCTACAATCACAAGCGTATAGCCTAAGCAAACTATGCATTACCTGCGTAGTATGTTTTTATATTTAATAAAACATTGAACCTGCTATTTTATTAAGGCCACCACTTTTTCTCCTGTAACATTAACGGACAGTTGGGTTAAATGTTCAATGTATGGACTGGCTATTATATTCAAATGTATGCTCGGCAGCAATTGTCTCCCACGCCACTTGCATACGCTGCTACAGCCGTGTTGCTTTTTTCCGGAAAATGTAGGCCTACTTGACCATAAACACGAAATGAAACTTGAATCTGAAGTTTGGTGACGTAGGACAACGTTTTTTGTCGCGGGGTGGCATGGTGGATCCTAGTATCGGAGATCCATTGATGTTGGCTTTCAATAGTTCTCATGCCCGCGCTTAACTCTGAGTTGACGTACTCCGAGTTGAGTTAACTAATTCATATCAACTTTTCTGGAACCGAATTCTCGGAGTTTCCCATTTCAGAGTAACTCAACTCAGAGTTCAGGGTTAATCTCAGAGTTTGTTAAACCCGCTACCTGGAATACCCCCCTGGCTGTCTTCACAATAGTCATATCGTCATAACATTGCCCTCCTTCTGTTTTTTGGTTTAGAATTGACCGAACTATCAAATTACGAAAATACTGACGCTTTCTAGCATGGCTGCCTCCTAAGACTAGGCGGTCTCACGTCACGGGCGACCCGCATTCGCTGAAATTGCAAAGACTTTCACAACCTAAATCAAAAATTCGAGATGTCAGTTCCACTCAAAATCGCTTTCTCAACAAAGGCAAATGGTTGGGATTTTTGGGGGGTGGTATTTTTCACTCATAATCTAAACTCCAATTTGCGTGCTGTTACGAAAATACTTTCTAGCATGGCTGCCACCTAAGACTAGGCAGTCTCACGGGAACGTCTCTATCACTTTTTATCCATGCGTCATTGCTAGCGTGTTCTGGCGTAGTGACGTAGGCTAGAACTGAGTACCCTTTGCCGACAAGAGACACTTTTTGCCCCAAAAACGTTGTATCCTCCTAAACTGTACGGAACGAAAATCTGAATACAAGCAACTCAATCTCTACCAAGACGAAACTTTTGACGTCAAAATTGTCTATGTAGCGCAAATATTGACAAAGTTTTAGGGGTGCAAAAAGAATAATAATAATATTGTATATGTGAGATAACAAAGGTTGCGCTGCATGCCGAAGCGCACACCCAATTACGGAGCAGCACTTTACAAATCCTGGTAGCCGGGTCACTTATTTAAGTCATCTCTCACAGAATGAGTTTATCTCTAGACTGGCAAGCGAAATATTGTCCACTATTACCAAGTATGTCAAAGCTGCCAGACATTTTTCAGTGATAGTTGAATCAACTATTGACATTTCAAACATTGACCAAATGTCTCTGTCTTTGAGATACGTGGATGAAGCGGGTGCGCCTATGGAGCGCTTCATCAAATTCACGGAGCTTCCTGACGGTTCAGCAGAGTCATTTTTTGACATCCTGACCAACACACTCTCAAATGAACTGGGTCTTGATGTGAAACTAATCAGAGGGCAGGCATATGATGGTGCAAGGACTATGTCAGGTCACTTGTCAGGGCTACAGGCCAGGGTAAAGCAGCACTGTTTTGAAAATGTGCTTTATGTGCACTGCTGTGCGCACAATCTGAATTTAATCCTTATGGATGCTGTGAGCTCCTTGAACAGTGTAAAGATTTTTTTGTGATGTGGTTGATGAATTTGTTACATTTCGTACTATGTACCGTGAGCTGAGCATGGAAAAACATGAACTAAACACACACAGCATCCTTCCATTTATCATCGACAACGACATGGACTTTCCCCAACCTTGCCATTCTTAGGCGCATTTACTTAACAATTCCGATTAGCAGTGCTAAGGCAGAGAGGACCTTCAGCCGTCTGAAATTGATCAAGAGTTTCTTGCGATCAAGCATGGGAGAGGAGCGGCTGTCCGACTTAGCGCTGCTGTGCATCGAGAGGGACATCAAGATTGACATTGACAAAGTAATCGCCAGTTTTGCAAAAGATAAGAACAAACAGATGATAATTTCAATATAGGGCATTTGTTGTGGCCTATGTTTCATGTCTGCATAGCCTCGTTTTTTTCATGGGAGCTTGGTTCATGTGTATGTAACACTCTTAATTCTTTCTGTAACGATCTCTATAGAATATATATAAAATAATAACAACTAAAGAATTGCTGGTATTTCTAGGAACGCTCTAGGAGGAATGATACTGGGCACAGAGATACAGTTTGAACATTTCAGATTTATTTACAGTTATCAGTATCAGTATGTGTAAGTTGGATGTAGTGTTTTGAAAAGCAATGCGTCAAGCACTTGAGTTATTGTCCATGAAGAAAATAAAAGAAAGTTATCTGCAGACCTATACTACCCGGGTAGAGTAATTAAAGTTGGAGATCTCATATGAAAGAAAAACCTGAAGGCCCAGTCCTATCTTTCTCTCTCCAAGTCCACGTGCGTCCACGTGCGACAGGAGCAGGATCCACTGGATGACGACAGGGCTTCAATACGATCCAATCCACAATTTCACTTGAGTAGTCAAAAAAAATCAATCTGCACATAGCAACAATAACAGAGTTCAATATTAGTTATCAACTCAACTTCAAATATCACACAAATCATCTTCCCTAATTGTATCCCTTCCCATGGTAGCGCTGCAACATAGCCATGCTACAGCGAGAGACAACAAAAAGGCCCGACTACAAAATGCGGCCGGTTCTCTAATTTACTGTTGCTAATTCGCATTCTGTTCAACAAAACCACGCTAATCTAAATGCAAAACATGCCCCAAAGTAAAAGAAATCATTTGTATATTTCTTTACAATAGGTAGTTACGCATTCTAGCAGCACAATATCACCCCGTGTTATCTGGCAAGTTACACATTAGCAAAATACATTCTGACCATTTTAATACAATACAACTATAACTTCACATATATATATCTCCGATTGGTTTTAAACTTATTCTCTCAAATACATCTGATTTTCTAAACAATATGTTTCTGTTCCAGTTCAATTATGTTCATTTCGACCATGCTATGGCTAAGCTACAACATATCACAACCGATGTCACGTTAAAAAGAAAACTTACCGAAGACATCGGATGAAAGAACAAAACAAAATGTAGCTTTCACTTCCTATCTAATTAATTCTGTTTGCAATGAAAGTAACTTTATGATCTATTAATTATTATATCTGAATTCTTTAATTTTGCTGCGTGTTCGTGTCGATAACCCTGTTCTTGGTATGCTCTCCTTCTGTGCTCTAGAATGTTTTTTGACCTGAACATATTGTTACAGCGTCAACTAGTGGATAAAAGGGGTATTGCAATAGCGTGTCAATTAACTAAAAACAATGCAGCTCTAAATAACAAAAACATTCGTTAACCGTTCCTATGTAAAAGTTACATATGTTACATGTAGCTCGACCCAAATTGTTGCTGAAAGAATTGTTATTGGCCTGTAAGTTGTCACTGTTAGAACTATCTTTAACTTCATTTTGGGGGGCTTTTGACCTCTTCGTTGAATTTGAATGTAATGTATTTGGTAAATGGACAGATCATTAAACACATTTTATATATTTGTGTAGGCCTCCTGTGTGGGAAAGATTCTAATGAATGCTGTAGGCCAGTAACGAAACATTTTGTTTGTACATTAGGGGCTATGATGACTGAACACATTTAGAGGTTGCCATTGGTTACTTGTTATCGTTATACTTTATTGCACTGCGAAATATTAAGAAACAGGGGGGCCCTCAATCAGTTTCCGCCCCCCCTGAGACACAACCCTTGCTCCGCCCCTGGTCCCAAGGAACAGTTGGGTCACCGGGAACAGGTAAGAAAGGTGGCGGCGGTGGAAGGGCAAAAACAAACATCCTTGTTTACCAAATATTGTGTCTGTGAAGACTCAGAAATCACGCGTGCAGCTTTGTTTCATTTCTTTATTTGAACTGCCGCACATCACCGTTTACGACACCTGCTGTACTCTGATGCTGAAACTTTTAAATGGACAGTAACTAACACACCGTAACATCACCTGGCCCAACCGGCGCCCTATGGTGTTTTACGGACATAACACCGACTCTGATTTAAATTGATTAATATAGCCTATAAAAATGTCATGGTTATGAAGTAATGAATTTAAAGGCTTTAGCTTAAAGGTGCACATGATCATCCTCACATTCTGTTCCTGTCAATCATACACGCGGTCTCAACCAGTTATACTGCATGTGGGAGGGCCGAGCCAACTCACACACACTCAGTTAGACGAATAGTCGAAACTCGGAGGAGAGCCATAACAAATCAATGCATTTTTAAAGACATTGTGGTTAACGTAGAATATTATTTAATTGTTATAATTTAATTCAAATTGTTTTCACACCTATCATAGTCAAATTCATAGTTAAAACATACATTTTTCAAAGAGCTGTTCGGGAGCCAAAAGAGCCGGCTCTTTTCAGTGAGCTGAGCCATACGAGCCGGCTCACGAAAAAGAGCCGGAATGCCCTGTAGGCAAACTGCAGGGGGTCCAGGAGAGGGTCTGTGATGGATTTGAGGTGGAATGGATGACTGGACCTGGAATAAACAGACGGAACAGACTACAACCTGGCCTGGCCTGGCCTAGGCCGGGGACATGACATTATCAATCTATTAACGTTACAAAAGATGAACACTGCAGTCAGATAGCTACCCTGTTTGCTATTGTATAATGCCTGTTTGAAATACATATTTCAGAGTAGGTCTAGCCATGATCTAGTAACTTAAAGGCTGGTAGTTGATTGAAGATAATAATGGGTATATGTTTGAGATTGACATTGGACTCAAATGTGGGTAATTGGATGTGTAGGACTACATGTTATTTTTGTTTAGGGTTTAATTCAAACATTATAAGAAAGGGTGAGATAGCAGACTTCATCAAAAAGCTGAGCAAACAGGATCAGGTATAAATAGACCCCAGTCCTTGCACCACCCCAAGACCTCAGAGCAGCTCCCTTCCCGAGGCTACAGGCACCAGTAGGCAGTCATTCACATGCCAAGTTTAGCTTGTGTTTTTAGGCCACACATGTTAGCCTACACAAAAGTTTTTTTTCATGAGTGTTCTTGTTTTGATGGCTGTGGCATTTTTTGTGTGAGTATACACTAATAGTTATGTTTTAATGTAAAATATTCATCAAAGGATCTAACCTCTGTACCCAGCTAACACACGACGTTGCGGCAACGTTGCTAGTAAGTGGTCATTTGGTAACCCGCGACGTTACCTTATGGCAACATTGCCGCGACGTCGTAGCAACTTTATAAAGTGAATGTTGCCGGTTGGTGCCACGGACAACGTTGCCGCGACGTTGTCCCTTGGTCGGCTGGTTACGTTATTTTTAGACCCGTGGACAACGTTGCCGCGACGTCGTACATTGGTTGGCTGGTTACGTTAATTTTAGGTCCAGTGGACAAGGTTGCCGCGACGTCGTACCTTGGTCGGCTGGTTACGTTATATTTAGACCCGTGGACAACGTTGCCGCGACGTCGAACATTGGTCGGCTGGTTACGTTAATTTTAGGTCCAGTGGACAAGGTTGCCGCGACGTCGTACCTTGGTCGGCTGGTTACGTTATATTTAGACCCGTGGACAACGTTGCCGCGACGTCGAACATTGGTCAGCTGGTTACGTTAATTTTAGGTCCAGTGGACAAGGTTGCCGCGACGTCGTACCTTGGTCGGCTGGTTACGTTATATTTAGACCCGTGGACAACGTTGCCGCGACGTCGAACATTGGTCAGCTGGTTACGTTAATTTTAGGTCCAGTGGACAAGGTTGGGGCGACGTCGTACCTTGGTCGGCTGGTTACGTTATATTTAGACCCGTGGACAACGTTGCCGCGACGTCGAACATTGGTCAGCTGGTTACGTTAATTTTAGGTCCAGTGGACAAGGTTGCCGCGACGTCGTACCTTGGTCGGCTGGTTACGTTATATTTAGACCCGTGGACAACGTTGCCGCGACATCGAACATTGGTCAGCTGGTTACGTTAATTTTAGGTCCAGTGGACAAGGTTGCCGCGAAGTCGTACCTTGGTCGGCTGGTTACGTTATTTTTAGACCCGTGGACAACGTTGCCGCTACATCGAACATTGGTCGGCTGGTTACGTTAATGTTAGGTCCAGTGGACAAGGTTGCCGCGACGTCGTACCTTGGTCGGTTGGATCCGTTAAGTTTGGTACCTTGCGTTACGTTGCCGCTCCGTCGCTCTTTGGTCGTAGGACAATGGATCTCGAATGCATTATAAGCGGTTTATCCAGAGATAGAGAGATCACACTGAACTGGGCTTTTGTAATGTAGGACTAGGCTACATTAATTTCAATCACACACAATATTAAATGTTGCAGCATGTAGGCCTATGTAGCTAGACAATGCATGCTTCATGTGCAACTCACCCCCAGAATGTTTTCTCATATGCAGAAACTTAGCTTTAATAAATACAATACTGAATTTGGAATATAATTTAGTCTTTCATTCTTTACTATAAACATGTAGGCTACAAAAGCAATTAATTTGTGATGTAGCCTATCATTTTGTAATAAAAGTGTTCAATGTGATCAAAAGGAAAAGCGACTCTTATAAGAGTTTCATTTCCAAAGACATGTCATCACAGAATATTACAGTTCTTCCTTAGCAAACCTATCCCGAATTTCCCCATTTTGGGACGAATATATGGCTAGGCTATCTTGTCTTATAGGCTAATTGAGGAATACATCAGAATCTGCCTGTGAAAGCAACTACAGCAATTGCATAGTAATATATATGCTATTGTATTTCTACACTGTAAAAAATAAGACTTGAAATTGTTCACCTTAATGTCATTTTTGAGAAGTTGAACAACATTTTTTAATTTGCCATATCAACTAGATAAAATTGGTTCTTCTAAATAGCTTTACTGATTTTTGTGTGAAAGGGCTTACTACAATGTTCAAGTTAGGAAAGCATCTATACTAGCTTAGCTCTAATATCAGCGTAGCCTACAGTAGAGCTATCATATTTTAGCTGCCTACATTTCAAAATTGTGTTTCATATCACACTGTTAAATGAGTAAATAGTTAGCTATCACCATAGCCTCTTTGCTTGTGGCATTACAAATCGTTGACTTGCAATGTCATGTCTAATAAATACCAAAACAAACATTTATTTCATGGTTATTTTAACAATTGAAAACAGATGTATCACAGACCGCTGTCGTATGTGTCGCATGTCGCCCGGGCACTGCTGGACTACTGTTTCCGAAAATATATGTAGCCTACTTAATAATATCAGCATATATGATATTGTACATACAATGTTGTTTTGTATGACAATGTTAAATGAGTAGGCTACCGGTAAATAGTTATCACTCTGGCTTCTTTGCTTCTGGCATTTCAAGTTAGCCTAGCTAGCTATCTCCCAGAACGCTGCTAAACGAATGTTCTTCTAGCCTGGCAGTCACGCGTGTTTTGGGAGAGGCAGCTAAATCCCTCAGAGCGTCACTCATGGACGTATGGACGTCCTCGCTAGGGGGAGTTTTGGCGTTGATCTTTGCATGTTCATTTGCCATATCAACTAGATAAAATTGGTTGTTCTAAATAGCTTTACTGATTTTTGTGTGAAAGGGCTTACTACAATGTTCAAGTTAGGAAAGCATTGGTTAACAGTCGGACCCAACGATGTGTGCATGTCCGACTCGCTGAAGCAGGGGTTTTCACAATTCCAAGAGACTGCGTTTCATGCGTCGGCTTTCACCCCACCGGCTAAATTTAAAGGTGAGTATTCTTTACAGAAATAGTTTTAAGTAAATGTATTTGCAGAAATTGAATGGGGCATGTTATTACTTAAAGGTTTGAAATGTAGGCTATTTAGCATGATTATTTGCTATCAGATTCACTTTGTTTGTGTTAGGATTTCGCTAGCTAGCTACATAGCTCTCCCTCAAGGTAAAATAACAAACGTAGTCTAAAGCCTCCAGAAAGTTATGTTGAAATGCGTATATCAAAGTTTAGCGGCTCACAAATCACCCATAAAATTATCAGGGAACATAAACGTTCAGAACTGTTAGAAAAACTTGTTCCAAAATAGCTTAGCCCTCATTTTTCTTTGTTTGTAGCTAGCGTGGCTGATCACACGGTCGGCCACACAGTCGGTCATGGAATGCACTAGGTACATAGCGTCACTGTGTCCAATTCCGACCGCCGAAAGCTCCTATTGTCCAAACCCGACCAGGCAGTATCAGGTCTTTTTTCCAGAATTATCTTCCGCGATCACCAGCAAAGTGTACGTAGTATTATTTTATGCATATCAAACAATCTCTGTGTCAAATTTCATGAACATACATGGACGTTTACATGTCTAAATACTATAGGAAAGTTACTTTGATGAGAGAAAGCCGAAAGACCACTCGGGCGACGCATGGGCGACGATGAAAAATGTTTCAGTATTGTCATCGTACTGCTACTATGGGTTAGGATATGGGTTTATTTCAACGCTAGCATAGCACTACTTTGTCTAGCCAACGGAAATGCACCATAATTTCTGACGATCTGTAGTAGAGGGGAGGAAGGGTGGTATCTGCCCCTGGGCAGATAAACACATGGTGCCAGACATGGTAGGCTATCACACCATGTGTGTGGGTTAACGAGGAGCTGGATAACGAGGATCATTGTAAATCTTAGCCTATGTTTCCAGATTAATGTTGTATTTTCGTTAGTCTGTTTAGTATTTAAATAAATGTTCACATTTTTTAAGATTTGCACAAGTTGTCTTTTGCTAATCGTCCTGTTATCTTTGACCCCATTCAATGTTTAACGTCTCTAAATATATGATTGACTTTTGCTTCATATTTCATGACTTCCTAATAAGATATCTTATTTTGAAGGACATAAATACGTTCCCGGATATGTTGACAGCATTGATGGTCAGTTTGGTGACCCTGGATCAAGTTATTATCCCAGGAAAAACAGTAGCGACGAGTGTTGACTACGACGATTTAAGTGTGGTCGGGTTTGGACAAGGGTAGCGCACGGCTAACTTACCGGCGCCAGCGTCCTTTTGCCGGCTCTAGTAAAGGCAAAGCTAACTCTAAAATTAAAAGAATATTTAGCTCGAAAGGTAATAAGTTAATGCATAACTTGACATAATTAAATCAGCTGAAAACGTGATACGATCATTTTAATAAATATTTGAAGTGGCATTTTAGCTAAAACCCGGTCGGGATTGGACACAGTGACGTTATCTAACCTATATAAAACGGCGTTGTCGCTCTTTAGTAAGGACTTTATCATGTTTGAGCCGTCTAATTCAAAATCACCTTAATTAATTGTGTTACAAAATGCTTCTATATTACTATTATAGTTAAAATAGTTAGCATAACATTAGCGTTACATTAGCTAACACATGCCAAGTTGGCCGATGCTCCTCACAATGCTAGCTCTGCTTAGCTAATTTAGCTAGTGCCATATTGTTTTAATCTAGCTAAGATAGGTAACGCTAATGCAAAAGGCTACATAGAGGCAAGCTTAGCTCGAATTGTTCAATTAATTGGTTTGCCTCTTGCTCCTTTACAGTTTCATGCAGTGCTAATTCGTCGCATCCAGTCGAGAAGTTCTTCAAAGACACCCCGGACTGTTAGCACGTGTCCCTGGGAAATGAGGGTAATGAATGACCGTTTATAACAGTGACAATAATTGTATGAGCCATGGCAACCCTAAAGGCTATGTTTTGAAGCAAATGCATGACTTGAAACTTTTGCATCACCAGATGTAGGAGTCAACTCTGGTCTGGTGGAGGGGAACCCATGGGGGTCCAGGAAAACCAGGCTGGCAGCCAGGCAAGTGCAAATATAAGACCCTCCAAAAAATACTCAAAGCTTTTCAATAGTATTGTCAACTCATTGTAAGGCATACCTAAGTTGTTCTGATCGTGGTGGGGGGGATACATATTTGTCAAAACAACAAATGTTGTGATACTAATGCTTTGTATACAACAATTCAAGGTAAAAACAGCAATATTTACAGCAATATTACAGCTAATCTAGAAGAACCACAGTGTATGCCAATAATGCAAACTCTTGTTAACTTGTTTTACTTGTCATTAATGACAGACACATTACAGGAAGATGGAGGCATTGGAGGAGAACCAGCAAGAGGCTCTCCTATGCAGGCGACTACAGGGCAGACACACTGAAGAGGTGCAAGTGATGGACCTACAGGTGGCCCAAACACAGCCCATTCAAAACAAGCCAGGTAAATGAATCATGATTGCAGCTTCCATATCCAACCTTTCACATGGTTATGTGACAAATGATGTTGATAGGTCACTAACTTATTTTGTGCTTCATTGTCAGGGCCAACAGACAGGACCTGTAGCGGAGACTGGCAGAAGATTTTAATTCACTGTTTGGCACTTTGTTTGAAATAAAATGACTGAATGTTACATGGAAATGCTGCCTCGTTTATGATTAGCTTGAGTTAGGCTACACATCACACAAACATAGTCCTAAAGTTGGCTACCATGTAGGCTAGCCTATTAAATACAAGAACAAGAAGCATTTTGGGCAAATGAGGTCTGCATATGAACCGCCCCAATATAAGCAGTAGCCTAGAAATTAGAAATATAGGTTACTTAATTAACGTCGCAGTTACGGACTGGCAACGTCACAAAATTACGTTGCTAGGAGGTCGCGGTTACGGACTGGCAACGTCACAAAACAACGTTGCTAGGAGGTCGCGGTTACAGACTGGCAACGTCGGGAAATTACGTTGCTAGGAGGTCGCGGTTACAGACTGGCAACGTCGGGAAATTACGTTGCTAGGAGGTCGCGGTTACGGACTGGCAACGTCGGGAAATTACGTTGCGACGACGTCGCGGTTACGGACTGGCAATGTCACCAAATGACGTTGCCGTACCTCAGGGCGTCTTTCACTTCTCACGTTGCCGCAACGTCGGGAAAAATGACGTCGCGACAACGTCGCGGTTATGGACTGGCAATGTCACCAAATGACGTTGCCGTTACCTCAGGGCGTCTTTCACTTCTCACGTTGCCGCAACGTCGGCAAAAATGACGTCGCGACAACGTCGCGGTTATGGACTGGCAATGTCACCAAATGACGTTGCCGTTACCTCAGGGCGTCTTTCACTTCTCACGTTGCCGCAACCTCGCCAAAAGACGTTGCGGCGACGAAAGTTTGGTCAGCGAATGACGTTGCGGCAACGGAAAGGGCAACGTAACTGTGTTAGCTGGGTAGGTGGTGAATCGTAAGGCCCGAGACGCTTTGTGTTTGTCACCGGCTTGGGAAACACCAATTCAAATCTTGTTAGATGTTCAGGGAGATAATTGACTCGTTAATATCTGACTCCAATTTTAGAAATGTGCACAAGTGCGTTAGCTGTAACGTTGAGCGCTAAACAGTTAATGATGAAACTCTGACGTAGGTAAAAATCGTGTGCTTGATCAGAGCATCGACCCTAAAGTATGCGTGTTCACTAATCAGTCGTTTATCTCTACTATAATATAGAATTAACGTGGAGATCCACTGTAAGTGACTCAGAGGCCTTAAGTTAAAACCTACTTCAAAAGTCTCTGTTTATAATCAGTATTAGCCGTATCAACCAGACTAGATCAAAGTTTTCACCGCTGTAGCGTGATAGATACATTTCAAGGAGAACAAGTAAGTTTAAATGCACAATAATAGTTTATTATCTAAATAGTAAGATAATCAATACAATGATAATGAAATATAATCAAATACAAAACATACCTTCAAAGCAATGGTTAACAAAGGTATTCACAATAAAGACTAGGCGCCTAACGCACCGGAGCTGTATCGTAAACAGAACTTGAAGTGTTTGGGAAAAACCTGGCTAAAATGGGGACACCGACCATGTGACAGAAAAGTTGAGTGACGCATACAAATTCAAATCGAATCATTAATCAAGGCTGCAGTAGACCAAGTGGTATCCTTGCAAGACAAGGGAATATGTTAAACACATGTTGGTCTGCTGCAAGCACAAACTCTGTAAACCCTGTAAATGTACATGTTACAGTATTACAATTATAACTAGAATGTAATACATAAAATAAGAAACAAAATCATATCAAACATGACATTTAAAGCTGTTTAGAACTATATTTCAAGAACACAACTTTTAATGATAATTTCATGAGTCTTCCTCGGTCCACCTTCCTCTGTTGAGACCACCTTTCCAGAGGTGTGTCATTGAGGTGTGATTGTCATTTTAGCATTCATGCAAATCAACGACTGTCCCAGACGAGTGTCTGGGTGACCAGTGACAAAGGGGCTGCCAAAACAGCCCTACACCTCTAACCTGGTTAGACCCAGATGATATATTCATGAAAACAGAGTGACCAAAGTCTCTCCAGTTTGAGTACAGTATAGTGTGTGTAAGAAATAATTGGGTTGCAATTCAGATGTAGAGACACAGTGTATTCATAGTAAATGTAGACATTTGATTAAAGTAACCCTAGTGGACCATATGGCCACACTGAAGAACTCAGGCTTAAGTGAATTTGAATGTCTATTTCCCATCAGCAATCATATGAATAATTTACACTGCTTAGATGCTAGGCTAAGGTTACACACACATTTTTAGTCTCGGTCTGTGGACCCCTAAAGTAGCCCTGGCCACCCCTTGGCCACCCCATATATAAAAGTCTGGTTCCGCCACTGTCCGAGTGTTATGCCTACTGGGAGATATGGGCCACGACGCTCCCTCTCCTGAGTACTGAGGGAGGCGTAACGACGCACACCTGTTCTTGTTTGTCCACGGCTGTAGCCAATTATTGTTTAGTATTTAAGGTGCGAGTTTGTGTTTGTTATTTGTCGGTTATTGTCAGACAATAGCTTACGATCAAAATACTCTTAACCCTAAAAAAGATTATGTTGAGCCCCATGGTGGATTTCTACAGTTGCCGTCTTGCACACAAACACGGTGTTCGATAAGACTCAAACCATTTAAGACTTTGTGGTCAATATCTATGTTCTGAAGAGCACTTATCCGCCCAACCTCTACAAAATCTACAATGTGTGCCAAAATAATATATCCTGATAAGCCATGCTGATCAATTTGATCTATAAGGCCAGCAAGCGATCTCTGACACCATGTCTTCCTTCATCTACCGAATCTAGGTGTCCCTATCATAGGTCCCTATCTGCCTTCGATCTTGTGCAGCATGCATTGATCTGAAGATGACCACGCCCCTCTCGTTTGCATGTGAGATCGGAGTGGTAATAAATGTGGAGTGGAAATAAATGTGGGGTGGTAATAAATGTGGAGTGGAAATAAATGTGGTGTGGTAATACATGTGGAAATAAATGTGGAGTGTAAAAGTCAAAAAAAATTCATACATTAGGAATTAGGAAATAAAAGTCCCATACAAAAACGTCATTTTGAAATAAATACATTTATTATTCATATATTGCCATCTTTTTAAAATGTAGGCTTTATTTCATAGCCATATTTATATATTTATGTATTTATATATGTATATATTTATTTACAGATATTTATTTATTTAATTTTGACTAAATCGTCGTGCCATAGTGAACAGCCCATTGCAATAATCAACCCTACTGGAGATAAAGGCATGAATTCGTTTTTCAAAGTAATCTTTTGGCAATGTTTTTGAGATGGTAGAACGCAGATTTAATAATTCCTTTCATGTGGTTGTTACATTTTTTATCACTGTCTAAGAGGACACCAAGATTTCTGACAGTATTCTTTGCTTTAATACGCAGAAGTATGAGACTGGCTTTAACTGACATTTCGAGACCCAAAAATGGCCACACGGGTACGCCGTAGACCCGGTCAGCAATTCCAAGTCTTTATCCTGGTCGGGCTAGCTGAGGAGACCGGGAGACACATTCCGATTTTATCGCGAGAGAAAATGGGAACGAAGGACTAGGACAGGAGGCAGCAATATTCATATTTTAGCAACAACAACAACCGTTATAAAATGATGATTATAATGTAACTAAATTATAATCAAGTTATAACGCAATCGATGGATTGAAAATACTGGATACTGAAATATAGGTAAATAAATCAAAATTACACATTGTCAATGCAACATTGCCAGTACACTGTTTTATTAATAGCTGGTTACACAGGCTAGCTAACGTTAGCTGCTAACAAACTATGGGTTGCTAACAAATTATGCTAATTAGCAATGTATTGATCCTAAATCGTCAGCTAGCCAATGTACCGCAAGTTAGGTTTTTAGCTGGCTGTTTACAGTGCAGCCGATAACTCTGAATTATGATAATACCCGAGTAACTATTATGAAAGCTATTAATTCAGCATATTAGTTGTACTGGTTATTGGTTTTTCTAGCTAACGTTAGCCTCTAGATTATGATATTATAAGGAAGGCGAGTGTTTTGGTAACGTCTAAGGTAAGGGCATCAGCGTACTGTAGAGCAACGTTAGCAATAAAGCTTGTAATATCACACGCTCTCCGGTCAGTTATCAAGCTCTTTTAACTCACCAACTAGCTAGCTAGCTATCAAACTGCTTGATTGCTAGCATTCCCCTATGATTATGCGTAGTGCTAGTGCTTTAGAGCTGGCTATCGAGATACGCAGATAACCTGGCCTAGATTAAGCCTTCAAATTATGCATCGACAATCTAGTTAGCACTAGATAGCGGGACGCACTTTCCTATCAAGCCAACTCAGCAATGATCAGCCTATCTTTTCAATTAGCTTTAGCATTCATGCTAACTAGCTTGCTGCGTGATACAATTATACAGATGCTATGATAACGTTATAGGTAATTGACAAGAAGTGTCAGGTTTCCCAAAAATGTAGTACAGGTTGAATTGTAGACTGATATTTAACTAATAATGGCACCGAACTGATTAGTGTGCCACATTTTCAATGAATGAACCGACTAGCTCCTATTTCTACCTGTAGTTGTAGTGTGGTAATTATTTTGATTTGTTTTACAGGCTGTGATCATGCCGTCTCTTGGATGTTAATGAAGAGGAGGCGCACCTCTTCTGTTATATATATTTACCCTTGTCCTCCACCCTTCCCCTTTCCCCCTGGCATTGTCTAATGTTCTAAGACATAAGATTTTGTGACTGTATAAAAATATGTAGCTCAGAGTTTAGTACTACTTTTATATTTTTAGTCCCTTTTTTCCACCAGCACTCATGGGTGTTTGGTGCACAAGCCTTTATTTCTGTAGATTTTAAATGCGTCAGAGGTTACTCTGTGCCAAGCCTACTGGATTTCAGGAGTTCACTCCTATTTGTAAATTAGTTGACAGATGTGTTTATCCCTGTTTTCCCTAACCCAGCCGTGCAATTACTCCAGGTTACCTTTCTAAACCCTCTGTGGTCAATCATCTGCCTCTTAGCTAGCTAAACACAGGTACTATCTATCTAAGAGAATGAACGGCTCTCTTTTGACCCCACCTAGCCCACGGCCAGCAAACTCATCTTCCTTGCCCCCCTCCCCTTCCCCCTCTCCTCCGTCTCCCTCCTTGCTGCCTCTCTCTCCGCGGCCACCGCAACTACCTCCCCTTGTCACCTCCCCAACCCAGCCTCATCCCTCCTCCCTGTCGGACACACCCACACCATCCCCCTCACCCTGTTTAAGCTGGACAGAGTTCTGTGAACTGCACGCCCGTGTTGCAGCCGGGGACTTTGCCCGCCACTTCCAGGCTTTTCTGTTGGAGAACCCACACTACTCCCCAGATTCCGCTGCAGCCTTCTGCCGCCGATTCACTGACCGCTTCATCCGCCACTTCCAGAGTGAGCTTGAGGGAATGGTGCCTCCAAGTACTGCCACTGAGAGAGAAGATACAGGGAGCTGGGCTCCCCAGTCTGATGCCACTTCATTGGAAGAGGATGCTGCCTCGCCACCACCGGTGTCTGAGGGAGTCATTCTCCCCACTGCTCCCATCAACCCAGTGCGAGCCCCGCCCAAGCACACGCCCACCCGCCTGGTGTTGGAGTACCGAGAAGGGGACAGGTTTCAAGACTCTTACGCTCAGACACAGATCCTCCCCCCTTCCTCCTCCTCCTCCTGCTCCTCCTCAGTGGGAGGGCATAATGGAAGGCTGAATGACAGGGGCGCCCCAGTCAGGCCCTTCCCTGCCGTAGTCCCAGGCAACGGAGAGGCAAGGGCTGAGGAGGAGGGAGACAGCTGGGTGGGGGTATTGGCTGTTGGGGAAGAGGCAGAGATAGTGGATGGTGAGTTGGAGTCAAGAGAGGCTTGCTTGGACAATACAGACCATCTTCTCCAAACCGCCACATCCACCACCATGGCTCCTCCTCAAGGCTCGGGCTCGGGCTCCAAGAGCACCTGCGCACCCTCGTCAGGGGGAGGCAACCCCTCCAAAACCAAACTCAAGAAGCGCTTCTCATTACGGAGCGTGGGGCGCAGTGTGCGAGGCAGTGTGAGGGGTATCCTGCACTGGCGTAGCTCATCTAGTGACTCACCTCAAAGTCAGTCTCCACTGCCATCAAGCTACAGCTACACTATGGGCGTGCAGGACGCTGCCAAAAGGAACTCTGGTACTCAGCCCCCAATGCCAACCTCATCCATGCCTGTGTCTCTGTCGTTACCACTCTCCCTCCCCCACTCCTCATCCTCCTCCCTTCCTCCCTCCTCCTCCAGCAGCGCCACCTCCCTTTCTCTGTCCGAGGCAGCACGTGACCGGCGCAGGAGCAATGGTGAGGGAGGTGGGGATAAAGAGAAGTGGAGCCTCCGGCTGGAGAAGCTGCGACTGTCGCGCTCGCCGCCCCCAGTCCTGTCGTCCGCCCCAGCATCTGCTGTGGTCTCACCCACCTCCTCCCTGCCTCCCAGTAGTGCTGTCACCTCTGCCGGACATCCAAGGAAAGCTGGCCGCCTGGTACGGGAAGGCGGTGTGACTGTCTGCTCATCTATGGATGAGTTCGCTGGGAGCCACACCTTCTCAGGGTTCTCGTTCGGCTTGCTCCACCACAGCACGGACAGCAACAATGCTGTCTCCACGGTTGGGCCTCCACAGCAGACGCTTGCCACCGGGGGCACTATAAGCTGGAGGGGCGGCCGCTGGCACAAGTGTCGACTGGTCCTTAGAGAAAGAGACAAAGATGGTGGGGAGCGGGGAGAGGAGTACTACCTGGAGTTCTTCATTCCACCAAAAGTAAGTTAAACCTGTTCCTACTCATCGATTTTCGTTAGGACCAGGCAGTTTAGGTGTTGAATTCATCTGCCTTGCCATCCAATAACGGAATGTCTCAAGATTGTGAAAAGAAAAAGATAGTTGTCTATGCTTAGACTCACCTTATGCCTTTCAATGCAGGGTAAGTAGAGTGCAGGAGAGTATTGAACGTTACTGATTAACTGAAGTATGAGAAGTATAAGTCTCTGAAATTAAAGGCTGGGTTGCAGGGCTCGACATTAAGGCTTGTCCGCTTGTCCGGGACAAGTGATTTTTTTGCAGGGCAAGTGGAAGAGAAATTTACTTGCCCCATTGGACAAGTTAAAACTCAAACAAACAAAAAAATCCATTATACTTCACGTTATGTTCCACTCAATAAGTCAATTTTACCGATTTTATTTGACCGAATTCTGCATTAGCAAAACATAAAAAAATTGCTTCGTCCAAAGATCTCTACAGACCTTGCAGCTAATTTAATGCTCAACACTTGAACGGGGGCTTATTACTTGAAAGACGATTTTTTTACTGTGTTGTCTCAGTTACACTGTCGGGGCTTTGGAAAACTGTGACTTGCTTAGCGTTAAGTAGGCAAATGGATAGTAGAACATTTCATAATGATTTCAGTAAATCAAGCAGCGCTGCAAGACCCAGTGAAATGTTATACCTAGCAAACTAACGTTAGCTTGCATCGCTAACAACATTGGCTAACTCAACTTCGGTAGACTATCCTCTGTATTTGTAAGCTAGCTAAACTTATACTGTATCTAAAATAAGATAAATAGTCCCGAGACGAGCTTTCACGGGTGTTTGCGCGTCTATGCTTCACTCCGTGTGCCTGCGCATTACTGCTTAAAACGTTAATAGCAGGACTAATTGGCGTTGCCTTCTGAAGAATCTTCTGAATCTTTCAGGTCCAAATCAAATTTGAGTTATAATTTCCGGAGAATATTACAATATGAGTCCAACGAAATGTTTATATTAGCCTACAGAAAGCTCCAAAAACTATTTTGCACTAAAAATTAATGCAAAAAATAGCGCTCGCGCGCTATGCGCACTCGCATTCATGTGAAGTTCGGATTTCACCTCACCTCAAAACCTTGTCTAGTTCCTAGGTTCTGGTTAAACCCCAATTTTTCCACGTATGGCTCGGCCCTGGTAGAGGATGGGCTGGCTTTCGCCATTACACTGCCAGGCTGAAAATGGGTCCCACTCCGGCCCAGATAGTGTATAATATCGACAATAGGCTATAGAATTGCGCAGCTGCCAGTCAATGATGGGGGGGGGGCGTCTAGAAACGTCAACACACAAAAAAATATGTATAAAATGATCAATCTTTACCCGGACAAGTGACTTTTGTGCACGGACAAGTGAAACGTTAAAGTACTTGTCCGAAGGACAAGTGCCTCAAAAAGTTAATGTCGAGCCCTGGGTTGTTTTTCACCCAGTCCCATTCACGGTTTTGAAGCCAGATAAGCAAGTCAACACACTTTAGTCTGTCCTGTCTGGCTTAGGTTTATGAGTAGGGTGTGATTGAAAAACAATATATATTTAAATTCCAGATGAACAGGATTGGTGTAGTGGCATACTCTGCACTGTATGATTTGTATTTGAATTGTCAGTGAACATCTGTTAATATAAATAAGGAAGAATAGATAGCACTACTTTCCTGGAGTCAAGTTGAGTTTATGCCTGTTTGGGACACAAAATTAAATAAAACTGATAATGGCCATTTTCAAGGGACACTCTTTTTGCCAAATGGATGTGCTCTCAGGTGTAATGGATGTGCTCTCACATGTATTAGTATTACACTGACTGCTATGTGGTGTCAAATAGGGAAGATCATACCATGTCATTTTATTTCATTAATTTTGTTAGAGCTAGAGAGTTTGTCTGACCTACAACTTTTCTTAAGCTGTCAACTGCAATGTGTGAATTTAGAACAAAGTGGTTAGTGCATAGAATGTGTTGATAGTAGAGTGTTTACAGATGATCTTATGTAGGCATTCTAAATATACATTTGACTGGTTTCTGGTGGTCATTCTTTACCTTTTGTTGTGCCCACTTCCTAGTCCTCCAAGCCCAGGCTGACTGTCCAATGCTGCTCCATGGTAGACGTGAGAAGCACCACAGCTCTGGAGGTGCCTGACAAGGAGAACACCTTTCTCCTACAGGTCAGGCATCATGCTTTCCTACCCTTATCAGTGTTTCCCCTACCATTATATTGGGGGGGCGCCCCAATATAATGGTAGAGTTTTATCACAATGAATGAGTTTTATCTGAGATCTGCTGAGATGTGCTTGAATACATAAAAAATATATTTTACATGTATTTTTGATTACTTTTGTCTCCCTGTAGCAGCCACCTTTAATGTAATAACTACCAATAATGTAATACATTTTCCATTCTTAATGTATTAAAGGTTGATAATGTAATAACTTATCAGTAATGTTATAACATTTCTGAACCAATAACTTATACACTTTTTGCCCATTATGTAACAAGTTCTTACATTATTGGCTGGCTATTACATTATTGGCCGTGTTAATAAAAAAGTAGATACATTTTAATAATTGGAGCCGGTAATATAAAAATACACTTATCACTGCATGTTTACGTTTTATTAAGTGTCAGACTTCCATAACACTTACCATTATTGTTGCTTCTTCAAAATAGCTGCTAAAAACCTGACCAATTCTGACTCCTGAATCTTTTGGTGTTGTTTAAATTTCAATATTAAGTATTCGATGCCTTTTAAAATTCAAAACATTACGTCACTGATTTGCTTCCATACACACAAGTTTGTAAACACAGACAATTACTCTTATGTTGTAGCCTGACATTGTCATACTCATAATTCTAGTTAGAATATCAGTCTGATACTGCTCCATTGGGCTGTAATTATGGGGCGTGTTTCAACCGAAATAAAATGCCTCTTCGCTCAGTTGGATAGACCTACAACCAATCAGAGCAACGTAGTATGTGAAGAATCCCGTAGGAAGGACGCCAAAAACATATTTTCGATTGACAAATACCTTGATCCCGTTTCTCTGTTCCTCTGTTCTGAGTAGAAGGCAAGTTTAGAGATAAGTCTTCAAACAAACAAAGAGAGATAGAAAGTGCAGTGTTTCCGCTATGTTGAATTGACCGTGGCGGCCCGCCGCGGCTACATTTCTGCCGCCACGGTATCAGAAATATGGCTGTACAGAATTTTAGACCGTCTATCAGCAGTGATTGTTAGAGTGCATGTCGGAGAATAGCACGGACACGCGCTTCACACCGCAGTTGAGATTGCGTGTGTGCGTCTTGAGAATTGTAAGTCGGTATAACTTATGTTGTCAGTTCATTTAAGCCTGTTATTGTATTAGTCTATAGTTCTTGCTCATTTAAATTAAGTTCACGGGTGATTTTCGTTGTTTGTATTCTTCCCCTGCTAGCTACAGTAAATTGCACGTCTGTTGATTGGATAGCGATTGCTGCCTTTTGCTCGCGTTTGTATTTTAGGTGAAAATAAAGCAGAATTCCCATATCTCACAGACCTGCCCCCACTGCAAAAAAATCCTAGGGGAAACACTGGAGTGTGTGTGTGTGTCTGTGCTGTGTCTGTGTTTTCTCAGAGTTAGGACTAAGGTTCAGGAGTCAGGATTGGTCAGGTTTTAGGTTTTTGAGCAGCTATTTGGAAGAAGCAACAATAAGGGTAAGTGTTATGTAAGTCTGACACTTAATATATAATATATATTAAGTGTATATAAATAATATAAATAATATAACACAGTGATATAAGTATATTATTACATAACCGGCTCCAATTATAACAATAAAAAACAAACAGCCAATCATGTAATAGCCAGCCAATAATGTAAGAACATATTACATAATGGGCAAAAAGTTACGTTATTGGTTCAGACATTTTATTAAATTAAAGTTATTACATTATCAACCTTTATTACATTAAGATTGGAAAATGTATGACATTATTGGCAGTCATTACATTAACGGTAATTATTACAATATTGGCTGCTACAGTCCCGAAATAGTAAAAACAAAATAGGGTTCCTGTGGTAGGAAGGTTCCTATAAAAAACAAAACCTCAAACAGAACTTACATACCAATTAACCATCAGCCATATAGATTTTTTTTTATGAGAGAGATCGCATTAGGACAATAACATTTTTCAAACCCTTTATGGTTGCAACTATTTATTTTTAACAGAGTGTTCTTGTTATTATTATTATGAATGAAATTGATGTATTTTATAAAAATGCGGTACAAACGGCCAAAACTTGAAAAGTACCTACGCACAGAAATATTCACATGCATAAAACCGGTTGTACGCCAGGTCCTGCGCACCTTTACTTTAAAATCACAATCAACGTGACATTGAACGTACGTGAACGAGCCACTGACTTCGCCTTGCTTCCTCCATAAATAAATATGCAGATGGCCTATAAATGCGCTCCTGAGGTCATTGCTTTGTCTGAATTAAAATGGCTTAACACGCAAAAAATAAACATTTCACAGACTGAGATCAAGGCTCTAACAACAGAGGTGGAGGCGAGAAAATGTGTCCTTTTTGGCGGCCTGTCATCAGGTATTAGCAACAAAAGAAAGTCGGTTAGAGGAAAACTGTCACTATTTGCGCCCTTTCTTGTTTTTAACCTGTAGCACTTTGACTTTTATCTAAATAAAAAGTCCATTACAAATAATATTATTCTTATTATTAGTATAAGGCCGTAAATGCTGTGGGTTCGGAGAACCGGACAATGGCAGATATTAAGAAGAAATGGTCCGATGTAAAACTTGAAATTAAGAAACGAGTGTTGGCGCATCGTAACAGCATGGCAGCATGTTAGCGTGACATGCATTTCCTGAGTGATTTTGTCGTCGTTTGACACCCTCAAATTTAACAGAAGTTATTAAGTGGTGGCAGGTTAAACGGTATATAGCATTTCCCTTTTGGGTTTTGGCATTTTGATGTGATTATCCACATTAATGATCAAACTTGTATTTTTATGTTTTTTGAATTGTCAACATCATAGACGTATGACAGTAACTGTAGGGAAACTTTATTTTGTAATGTTTGGTGAGGTTCGGCACTTTTCAGTTAGAATTCGCAATGTTACAGAGCCAGACGAGACTTTGCGGACGGCCCGCACATTCTCACGTCAATACATCACACCGTGTGTATGTGAAAACCAGCGTATGCAAGCTTTTTGTGCGTACGCAACGTTTAAACATGAGGCCCCTGGTGTAGTGGATAAGGCTGGTTGTGTACCAGTGAGAGGGTTGTATGTTTTAATCCAGGCTCCTCCAATTCTGGGGTTTTCCAGTTTTTGGCGAGCGCCAAGATAAATCACCAACACCAAAATTCGAAGAATTTTAAATAAAATAGCATTTACAAATCCTCTCCGAATGTGTTTTTAATAGCAATTTTTCAAACAACTCTACAACAAGCAGAACTTAAACTTAAATACGTTTTTGACTTCCAGCAGTCAATTCCCCTCCCATCCACAGCCGCTATATTTTACACATGCAACTGGATTTTTTACCAAGCTGCAATGTGTTGACTGTTTAGATCATTATTCCTACCACTTTAGCCTCCTTGGTTGGTTGTGTAGTTCACAAGGCATGGATATAGTGACAGGAACAACGTTCGTACGAAGTTAGTCTCTTCGGTCAGTTGTCGTGTCATATTCATGAAAATGCAATACAGATAATACAAGACTATTTTACAGCAGTGCATAGCACAAAGGACAAAATACAAACGTTAATATAAAAATTGTAAACATGGCTTCAAAATAATTAGCTCAAATGGCAATTTTTTTAAAATAATGACAAATTTTGGAAAATGCAGCATGGAAGAGCGTAGCCATGCAAGCAAAGATGGTTAGAATGGTTAGAATTGTGAAACGTTTATTGTAAGACAACAGATTTTAGTTTTCAGCAATGTTTTAATTTGTTATAGCTAGCTCACTACAAATGCTGAACTAAGTTCCTGTGATGCCGTAAAAGTACTGTTGAAACCTACATATTATCACTTCTTCCGTGGCAAAAGACTGCAAAGTTGGAAAAATGTAACTCATGTGACACATTTACATTTTACATTTATTCATTTAGCAGACGCTTTTATCCAAAGCGACTTCCAAGAGAGAGCTTTACAAAAGTGCATAGGTCACTGATCATAACAACGAGATATCCCCAACATTGCAGGTAGTCTTACGTGAAGCATACATTGTGAAAACCAACAAAAAAAAAGTGCCAAAGGGAAGAATCATAAGAGCATGAAGTTAAACAAGTTACAATTAAACAACATGGACCTCAAAAGAGCAAAAGTGTCCCTGTGAAAAAAAAAGCAAGCAACAAGCAAACTACTTCACAGCGAGTAAAATCATTTTAAATCAGTTACAGCTAACCAACAAGAGCAGCAAGTCTCTAAGTAAGAGTCATTGTGATCCTGGAGGAAACTAACATCATGTCCAGCAGATCTTTCCTAGGTACCGTTGTATTCCCGGAACAAGTGTGTCTTGAGCCTTTTCTTGAAGCTGGGGAGACAGTCAGTGTCTCTGATGGAGGTGAGGAGTTGATTCCACCACTGGGGGGCCAGACAGGGGAAGAGCTTGTGTCGGGACCGGGCGGGTGGGGGTGTAGGGCTGGAGGAGAGACTTGATGTAGTCGGGAGCAGACCCATTCACCGCTCGGAAGGTCAGTACCAGGGTCTTGAATCTGATACGGGCCGTGACGGGTAGCCAGTGAAGGGAGACGAGGAGCTGGGTAACATGGCAGGGTATGGGTAGGTTGAAGACCAGGCGGGCCGCTGCGTTCTGATACTCTGGAGAGGGCGGGTTGCGTATGCTGGGAGCCCGGCGAGCAGCGAATTGCAGTAGTCCAACTTGGAGAGGACAAGTGCTTGGACCAGCAGCTGGGTGGAATGCTCAGACAGGTATCTCCTGATCTTCCGGATGTTGTAGAGGGTGAATCTACACGACCGGGAGACAGCAGCAATGTGGGCTGTAAGGGAGAGCTCGTCATCCATGGTAACCCCAAGGTTCCTGGCAGAGGATGAAGGGGTCACCGTCGCAGATCCCAGGGTGATTGAGAGATCATGGGAGATGGACGGTTTGGCCGGGATGATCAGAAGTTCGGTTTTGGCGAGGTTCAGCTGGAGGTGGTGCTTGGTCATCCAGGCGGAGATGTCTGTGAGACAGGCCTTAATCCTAGCTGAGATCCCCGGATCGGTCGGGGGGAACGACAGGTAGAGCTGGGTGTCGTCAGCGTAGCAGTGGTAGGAGAAGCCATGGGAGGTGATGATTGGTCCAAGCGAGGTGGTGTACAGGGAGAAGAGGAGGGGTCCAAGGACGGAGCCCTGTGGGACGCCAGTGGAGAGCTGGCGGGGGTCAGACACATCGCCTCCCCAGGAGACCCGGTAGGATCTTCCCGACAGGTAGGACGAGATCCACTGAAGTGCAGTGCCAGTGATGCCCATCTCGGAGAGTCTGGCGAGCAGGATCCGATGGTTAACCGTATCAAATGCTGCAGAGAGGTCCAGCAGAATGATGACGGATGACCTCGAGGCCGCTCTGGCAGACTGGAGGGCCGTGGTGACCGACAGGAGGGCAGTTTCAGTGGAGTGGCCCGTCTTGAAGCCCGATTGGTGGGGGTCAAGCAGGTTGTTCTGAGTGAGAAAGTTTGACAGTTGGTTAGATACAGCGCGTTCAATTGTTTTAGAAAAGAAGGGTAATAGTGATACCGGTCTGTAGTTCTGGAGGACAGCTGGGTTGAGGGAGGGTTTTTTGAGTAAGGGTCTAACTCTGGCCTGTTTGAAGGCAGAGGGGAAAGTGCCTGAAGTAATAGAAGAGTTGAGGACATGGAGAAGGAATGTTATGATGGAGGGAGAGATGGTTTGAAAGAGAGGGGAGGGGACTGGATCAAGGGGACAGGAGGTGGGGCGATGAGAGAGAATGAGGTCAGAGATCTCTGCCTCAGATAGGGCTGAGAAAGAGTTGAGACATTTAGTAGGGTCAGTCATAGAGGGTGAGTGAATAGGAAAGGTTGGTTCAGGGAACCGACTGCTAATGTCAGCCACTTTTTTCTCAAAGAAGGAGGAGAAGTCGTCTGCTGTCAGAGTGGAGGGAGGGGGTGGGGGAGGTGGGTTAAGGAGGGTGGAGAAGGTAGAGAAAAGTTTGTGAGGGTTTGAGGCAGAGTTAATTTTGTTCAAGAAGTAGTGAGTTTTAGCATCAGTTATATGGGCAGAGAAGGATTTGAGGAGGGAGTGATACTTATCAAGGTCTAGACTGTCGTTAGACTTGCGCCATCTCCTCTCAGCCGCTCGAAGGGTGGAACGTTCTTCACGAATAACATCAGTGAGCCACGGGCAGGAGGGAGAAGATCGCGCAGGCCTAGTTGACAGGGGGCAGAGGGTGTCAAGTAGGGTTGCAAAGGGGCGGAAAGTTTCCGGTAAATTTCCGGAAAGTTTCCGGAAAGTTTCCACGGGAATTTTGGCTCGGGAATTTTGGGAATTTTGAAAACAAAATCAGCCAACGTTTTTTTGCAAAAGCATATAACGGGGAACTTAAATGTAGTTGAGAACAAGTCTATGCACGCCTAGCTCAGCTGGACCCTGAATGCAGCTGGTTGGAAACATTGTCTGCCAGAAACATAAACGTAAACATAAAACGTTCTGTTGTTTTTGAACGTCTTTGTCATCAGTGTTGCGTCTGAACGTTTCAACCCTATGCCTGGCAAGTGTGAGAGCGCCGAATTGCGTAGAGGCCAAGAGCGGTATTGCAAACAGATAGAGATTTCAATTATAGCTTGCAACATATTGAAATACATTTTTGGAGCTGTGAACTTAGTTAAACATTTTGAATTATGAACTGAACTAGTTAATTTTAAAATTTGTGAACTATGAACTGAACTAGTTCATGTAGAAAGTGAACTTTCCCAACCCTGTTTGTCATTACCTAGCCTATTGATTACATGGTAATCTGAAGCCATGTTCATTTTAATACCAAGTTTATTTGGTACCAAAATGTCCAAAAAGTCAAAAATTACATTTTTAAAAGTTGTATTATAAATGTTTGCATGCATGTCTGCTTATGACAAGGTAAATACAGTTAAATTACCCCTATATTTCCAGTTTATTCCCGTTTATTCCCGTTAATTCCCGTTAATTCCCGTTTATTCCCGTTAATTCCCGTTAATTCCCGTTAATTCCCGTGGAAAGTTTCCAACTTTGAATATTCCCGGAATTTTGCAACCCTAGTGTCAAGTGATTCAGTTAATGTGGATAACAGCATGTTAGTGGCAGTGTCGGTGGGGTGGGACATGAACTCGTTAATAGGAGGGAGGGAGGATGTTACAATGGAGGAGAAGTGTGAGGGGGATAGGGAGCGGAGATTGCGTCTGAAAGTTACGAGGGGAGGGGAGGTAGGAAGAGTTGGAGGGAGAGAGATAGAGAATTGGATAAAGTAGTGATCAGAGATGTGTAGTGGGGTTACAGAGGTTAGGTCAGTGATACAGTTACGTGTCAGGACGAGGTCCAGCTGTTTTCCTGCCTGGTGGGTTGCTGGTGTGTTGAGCAACGTCAGGTCGAAGGAGGTCAGGAGAGACTTGAAGTCAACAGCCTGCGTTCCATCGAGATGGATGTTGAAGTCCCCAAGAAGTATCAGCGGTGTTCCATCATCCGGGAGGGCGCCGAGGAGCATGTCCAGCTCCTCCACAAAGTCAGCTAGGGGCCCTGGTGGGCGATAGAGGACAATTAAAAATGCTTTGATAGGATCAGTTAGCATCACATAGTGGTGTTCAAATGATTTGGCAGTAAAAGAGAGTGGGGTGGATGTGCATTTAATATGTGGGGAAAGAAGCAGACCTGTCCCGCCTCCTCGTCCAGTTAGGCGAGGAGAGTGGGAGAACGAGTGGTTGACAGAGAGAGCAGCTGGAGTTGCAGTGTTCTCTGGTAGGATCCATGTCTCTGTTAGCGCGAGGGCATCAAGAGAAGCATGGGATGCTAACGCTGGAATGAAGTCGGCCTTTTTCACAGCAGACTGGCAGTTCCAGAGTCCTATAGAAAGAGAGAGAGCAGGTGGAGAAGATCTAGAGAGGTAGCTAAAGTTAGAAGTGGAACGTATATACTTCGTGACATATCTACGTCTACGTCTGCGGGTGTTGCAGTGAACGGGAATGCTAAAGAAGCACATGCTAGCTATAAATGTGTTCTAGGTAGAAAATAATAAAAATAGGGTGATACTTATCAAAAGAAGTGATCCGCCTCGTCGTCCTTCCTCGGATACACTCGCAAAAATAACTGGCTGTAAACCCTATCTTACAAACTTCTATCCTGACACAGTGTTAAGTTTAGACACAACACAGCGAAATAAGTTTAAATAACTTACTTTGAGGAGAATCACACGAAGTACAATCGCTAGGCTATAACACTAAAAACGCTCTGATCCGAATACAGAATTTCACAAAGATTTGACCAGCGCTTGGCCACGCCTCTGTTTCTGTATACAATGGCCCGAGTTTCTGTTACACTCGCAAAAATAACTGGCTGTAAACCCTATCTTACAAACTTCTATCCTGACACAGTGTTAAGTTTAGACACAACACAGCGAAATAAGTTTAAATAACTTACTTTGAGGAGAATCACACGAAGTACAATCGCTAGGCTATAACACTAAAAACGCTCAGTAGTGGGGGTGTCCGGATTTCGTCCGGCTGGTTTTCCAGCCTTTTGTCCGGACCGCTGTTTCATGTTCTCCTTTTCGTCCTCTTTTTTGACCCGTCCTGCCCACCGTCACAATTTACCACTCGCGTAGGCTTTCAGATGCCAAAGACCTCCTTCAAAGGTTCAGGAGTTCAGAACTCCACTTTGCCACAAAGACAACAGAAAATCAGTGCACTTGAATTGAAGTATTGGATTCGTATTCAAATTACAAATGTTGACTTACTAAAATGACTAGAGATGCTCCGATCAGGTTTTTTGGTGCCGATCACCGATCACTAAAATCAGTATCTACCGATCCGATAATACCGATCACGGCAGATTTGCCTTCAGCATTCTTAGGAGCTTTAACATAGATGCCACCTACGTCACTTCCAAACAGACCGCCACCATATGTAATACCGATCTCGCCCAGTATGGCCGCCCACACTGCCGATTTCAATGAGAAAGAGAGACGGAGATATGTTGTTATATTTTAATTTTAATTTTTTTATTGTAGTTTATTTAGCAGGGACAAAGCAGTGCACATTATTACAAACATGACATGGCAAGGCCATGACACAACTTGCAGATGTGAATCATAAAAGGTTTGTAGCTAGATAGCTAATTTGCAACCTCAGTCCCTGATCAGGCTACCTATTCTAATAAAATATATAAGTCACCTAAAATATACAATTATACAATTAAACAATATATAGGCCTACAGTATACAATTATACAAATATATTCTATCTTAAAACATACTTCCTATAACATTAAAACCTTGTGCAGAAAGAAGAAACAATATGATGAGTGTGACCTATATATGCTGTGCGTGCATGTATGTGTGTTATCTATTGTGTGTTGTCATGATTACATTTTTGGTTTTCCTTCAGCCAGTGTTTCAGTTGTCTGTTAAATGTTTTAAACTCAGTTTGTGTTTTTATTATAGTTGGTAAATTGTTCCACGTTTGAGTTCCAATAACTGAGAAACTCGACTGGCCAAAATAAGTTTTGCGCACCTCTGCTATGCAGTTGCCGTTCACTGCTCCTCTGGTGGCCACCCTTCTTGTACTTATTTTTGTTACAAAAGGACATAATACAGCAGGAGCAAGATTATTTGCACATTTAAAAGTTAGTTTAAGAGAAGAGAGCTTCATAAAATTCTCAAAGCTCAAGAGATTATATTTCTTTACTATGAGGCAGTGGTGCCACCTTATTGGTTTCTGATCCAATATCTTCAATGCCTGTTTGTATAATGATAAAATAGGTTTAATTGATGTCTGGGAGGCTTGGCTCCATACGGTGATGCAGTAAGACAACTGAGACAGTATCATGGCATGAAAAAACAGTAAGGCTGCCTTAACAGGTATATGATGCCTTGTCATTCTAAAACAGTTCAAATTTGTTGGGAGCGTTGTAGTGAGTTTCTTAATGTGTTTATTAAACTTAAGCTGTGAGTCTATGATGATTCCTAAAAATTTAAATTCATTGACTTGGTCAATTGTGTCCTGGTCAATTTTGATAGAACAGGAGGCTTTCCCTCTTATAGAAAAACACATAGATACTGTCTTTTTAATGTTAAGAGTGAGATGGTTGTCTTTGAGCCAACGGGATACATCTTCCATCTCCTTAGTTAATATGTCCGCTGCTGCGCTTGATGTTCTGGCTGACGCATAAATCACTGTATCATCAGCGTACATTTGGCAGTTGGATGACCGACAGCAAGTGGGCAGGTCATTTATGTAGAGACTGAAGAGCAGAGGCCCCCAAAATCGATCCCTGCGGAATACCTAAGTTTGCAGCTAATGGCAGTGATAGCTCAGAGTTTATCCTGACCCTCTGCTCCCTATGCTCCAAGTATGAAGCAAACCAGCTTATGGCGGGTTTTGACATATTAAAAGTGCAGAGCTTGTTTAAAAGTATGTTATGGTTGACGGTGTCAAAGGCCTTTTTAAGGTCTATGAATACAGCCCCCACAACATTACCTCTGTCCAGACTACTCTTGATATTCTCTGTGAGGTAGCAGTTCGCCAGTTCTGTTGAGTATCCTGGTCTAAAACCAAACTGTTTATTGTTAATGAGACCATTACTCTCAAGATGGTCTATTAATTGCTCTGTAACAGCCTTTTTCTAAGATTTTGGAAAGAGCAGGCAGTATAGAGATTGGTCTATAGTTACAAGCCTGGTCTTTTGCACCCGCCTTAAAAATCGGTGTTATAATAGCTTGTTTCCAGCTTTGTGGAAATTTGCCAACTCTGATGGAGAGATTTACTAAGTGTGTTATGGGTTTCACCAGGACAGAACAATGAGTTTTAATGAAGGCTGTATCAAGTCCAAACGCGTCCTTTGCTTTAGAAGCATTTTGTTAATGATTTTAAGTGTTTGTTCCTCCTTAATATGGAAGAGCTTTGAGGGCTCTGAATTTGTGGGCAGGGATAAGATTGCTGGTTCAAAATTATCTGCTAGCTCCTCTACTGACCTTTTAAAAAAGTTATTAAATTCATTTGCTATAGCTGAGTTATCTGTACTATTGACACCATTCACTTCTAGTTCTGTAATTATTTTTTGTTGACTAGGTTTAAGTTTAGTTAGGCTGTTTAGGTGCTTCCATAATGCAGTGCTGTTCCCTTCAGACTCCTCTATTAATTGCATAAAATAGGCAGTTTTTGCTTTGCGCAGTTCTCTGACTACTGCATTTCTCAATCCTTTAAAAATAAGATGATCAGTATTGGTTTTAGAGAGCAATGCTTTTTTCAGTGCATAATCCCTTTTTTTCATTAACTGGTGGATATCATTCCCAAGCCATGGTAAAGAAACCTTTTTTGGTTTCTGCTTATATCCTAGTGTATTTCTCAGTTATTTTTGTTAACATTTTCATCAGGGAATTACAACAGTTTTCTAAATTGCTGGATTGTGTTACCCTATTCCAGTCTGTGTTATTAAGATCATTTTTTACTTCGACTATTTTATTTTTGGGGATTACCTGGTTCCCTGGTTTGCTTTTGTTTGCAAATTGTTGGAAGCGCTGTTTGGTGAGTTTTCGAGCAACCAATATCATATTATGGTCAGAGAGCCCTGTTAGAAGATTGTACACTCTTGTGATCCGCTCAGGTCTGTTAGTGACAATCAAATCTATCATAGTTTTACTTGTTCCCCTTGTTGGGCCCTTTACCATTTGCTGTAGGCTATGTTTTTGTAGTAGCCTTTTTAGTTTGATCCTATGGCTTTTCTCTAGCCAGTTGATATTAAAATCACCAAGAAAAATAGATTCATTGTGGCTTTTCACATGTTTAAAGATTGTGTCTAAGTCATCATAAAATGAAACCCCATGGGATGGTGGATTATACAAAACAACAATATTAAAATTCATCTTCAAAGATAAACCAACATTTATAGCCACACATTCTAGAGATGTATCCAGTTTCACTTCGTTACATTTCCAATAGTCTCTCACATAGATTAGTACCCCCCCACCCCTGTCAACCCTGTCCTTTCTATGACAGGTGTAGCCGGGGACGTCGATCAAACTAGTTGGAATGTTTCTATGCAACCACGTTTCGGTCAGAGCAAGGAAATCCAAGTTGGAATCTGTTAACAGATGTTGAATTTGTTCATGTGTTGCAATGTTGGGGATATCTCGTTGTTATGATCAGTGACCTATGCACTTTTGTAAAGCTCTCTCTTGGAAGTCGCTTTGGATAAAAGCGTCTGCTAAATGAATAAATGTCAATGTAAATGTAAATGTTTTGGCAATAGACTCCGAATGTTCAAATGTGCGCCCAGAATGCCCTTTGGTTTAGATGTCGGTTCCCAGATTACTCTTGCGTGGTTTACAGTCTGAAAGAATCTCGCTGTTTTCTTGCTGATCGGGCGACGTTACCGCTGTCGTGTGGAACCCCCGTTGACCCGGCGAATGCGTCCATTCCCGAACCAGAACGCGGCTTGCACCTGAGCGGTCCACCTGCTGCACCCTCCAGAGGAAGGCTCGTAGATGGGCCAGGGTTTAATTGCACGTCCCCAGCCAGAAGAATCAGGATAAGCAGTACATTGAAACTGTGGCAAAGGTCTCTTCTCCGTTTGTATAATTTCTCCAACATGACACGATGGCCGCGGTATTTAAATTGTTTGGAGTCCAGGTGAGTGACAGAGTTGCTTTGTTTACTTGGCTTTCCGCGGTGGGGGAGGTCAAGTTGGTTTGTAATCAAGTAGATTGTAAAATGTCCGTACCCGAAAGAGTTCAGTGTCTGTGTTTCATTCATGTTTACCTGCTGTGTGTCGGCTTGGTCCTTTTGTTTGGTTTTGTTACAAGGTGGGCTAGGTGGTGGTAGCATCCACAGCAAAAGCCAACAGCAGAGCAATTGTGCGCAAAAGTTTCTTTCATCTTTCTGTTCGATGTGTAATTGGCGTCTGTTCTTTTTTCTAGTGCCCCTAGTTAGACAAAATGCAACCACTAAGCTGCCAATTAAAAACAAGGTAACTAAGTAAAAGAGGGTTTGAGTGGAGCCTGACAAGCCACTCAAGCCTTCGGCAGCCATCTATCTATATGTTTTAGGCTCCGATCCTTATTTGCTTCCCAGTTTTCTTTGGTCCCTTCTGTCCCAGGCTTGTCCCAATTGGCTTTCCATGACAGAGCTAGACTATAAACATTTATCTTGTGCATAAGATAGCTTAAAGGCTAGCTTAAAGGCTTTCAAGAGTATGGATGCTTATCAATATGCTGTTGCTGAATGGGTGAGTGACGTGAAAGTGCGGCACCTAGCCACCAAGGACTTATATTTAATCATGGGAAAGTTATTTATTATTACCAAAACAATCTAATGTATGATTTTGGTGGTAGTTTACTCTGACTAGGAAGCGAGTTGTTAGCTAAGTGGCTAACAGATAGCTAGCACTCATCTTAGTGCACTCACAGGCTAGCTGTCATTAATCTTGACAATGTTCTTTAATGTCAGGTGCAGGGACATTAACTTTTTGAGGCACGCTACGTTCCATGCACAAAAGTCACTTGTCCAAAACCTTTAGCTAAATAGCCTGACCTAGTAAACGGGCAAAACTAGCCTGGCTAACGGAGGTCGGTTTCTCAGACAAATGACGAATGAAACAGGCTTGGTTAAAGAGCGCCCGAGTGTGACTGAGGCTAACGTCAAAACAGTGTAACGCCGGGGGACTAAGGCATGGCTGCCGCCTACTATGCGGGCAACGCATTCTCACTCAAATTTCAAGACTTTCGTGACCCAAATATAAATTCTGATGCGACTGATCAATGGGGAATCGCGTTTGCTCTTAAAGGCTGTCCTCCTTTTTGGAGCAGAATTCACAGAGATGAAACTTCACCAAAACACAGAGGAAAAAAGCTAACATTTTAAATCGGTTAACTTTTTTCCATTCCTGCTAGATGTGCCTAAAAACGCCTAAACAGCATACTCAAAGTCAATTGAAAGCTGTTCTTGAACCATTTGGAGTACATGCATGTAAATAGTCTCTTTTGAAAGCTGACACTCTGAAGTTATGTCCCCTGTTGTCAGGACCTCTGTCAGTCCTACTGGTGTTGAGTTATAGCAGCTTAAACACAAGGAAAGTGAAAGTTTCTATTTCCGCCTAGTTTTTGTTTTGAAAACAGAGGCCTAAAGAGGCCTAGAGGTGGTAGGTATTAGCTGGAACACAGCATTGGACCAAGTCAAACATAATACCACAATATATTGATATTTTACACATGTTTTTATAAGAGTACATCCATGCGTTTTCTAAAAGGGCCTTTTGGAGACTCCAAAATGACCCTTTGAACCAAGGTCAAATAAAAAGGTATTATTTTTCATAATTGGTATCTCTAATGAAAGGTGGCACTTAGAACTATCATATATAATAGCTAAATCCCTCATTAGTATTACTGAAACACACAAACTGAATTATGAACACATTGTGTGCTTTATCTGATTCCCAGGATTGGCGCACAAAGAACACTGATTCTGTCAACCAGATTGCGCAATAGACTTTTATTTTGAAGGTTCCACAGAAACTTGGCATGTTGGGTATTAGCGTTTGCAGCATTTCCTTAGCTACAAGGCTAACAAGCTCATTTCAGAGCCATTCAAAGCCACGTGTTAGATATTCGTGTAGAACGAGTGTGGGGGGGGGACGCACAGACCTAGTTGGCTGTAGAGGGCTGTCAACAGGGCATGGAAGCTCTGATTGGGTCAATCTTGGTGTCAATCGAAAGGGGAGGGTTCAACGGACATTTTGATGTCTTCCTTTCGAGAATACTATATTGGAAGGCGGAGAAAATACAACTTTTATGTGAATAAGGTATTTCTTTCGTCGCTAACTAGCATAATGAAACAAAGGATATATATATGATATATGAATGAATGAATATATATGAATATATATGAATGTATTTGGACAAACTTTTGACATGGTTAGATACTTTGGACCTTTGGGAATGTAACCAGCCTAAATTAACCAACGTTTGATGGACTTGTTTGCATACCTGGACCATATATGAACTGTTGAGGGTGAGTAAAACCTTTTCGTTTGGCGATGAATATATATTTGTGACCGGACAAAGACGTTAAATGTACTTGCTGTTGCGACTTGATCTTGAAAAGGTTTATTTCAATGGAAGCACAAGAATCGTAGCTTTCCAATGATGTGTCATTTGTGTAGCCGTCTTAAAAATATATTAGTTAGAATTGAGTGCGTTGTAACTGAGGGAGGAAGGGGCAGCGTTTCTGTACCGCGGGCGTTCCAGATAACAAAAAAAGTTAAATAGACGTAATGAGTGTTACTGCACATAATGTGAAGTAACATGGCATTTTATTATGTTTGAGGTATAACTTGTCCAGTGGGGCAAGTCCATTTCTCTTCCACTTGCGTTACAAGAAATCCACTTGTCCCGTAAAAGTGGATGAGATGTGTCGAGCCCTGAGATGTGTTTATATTGGAAGAATATGAAGGGAACGAGCCCTACAGAAGGTTTACAGAAGATCTACGACTCCAACTATGCTATCCATTATAACAATAGTAGGATAATTAGCCTTTAGTCATTTGGTATAGATACCAGTCCGGGGTTCCTCTTTCGGCTGTTGTTACAGCCAACTGCATGACATATTGCAGGCATGACTGAGACCGAGTCGGTAGGTAAGATGGTCGCGCAAAGCTACGTCATCTGAATCAAATGAATAGTAGTTCTCGCAGATGTTATGTCATCTGATCGGCCATGTTTGATCGGCTGTTTTGAGAACTCAGATTAAAGCCGATAATGGGAAAATCGGCCGATATGGGTCGGAGCATCCCGAAAAATGACTAATGTTATTGTATTAATTTCATACTAGTGCAGCCTGGTCCTAACCAGACTCTCGTACATATTACATTTGTACAGAGGGTCTGACTCCGCTCCATTGACAAACGTTGTCTTCCTTGAAGGCGGGTACTCCGCCATTACGGAACTACAACACAAACTAGCGCACGACATCAACGTTATCGTTCTCAGCCACTCCCTCTGTTCGCTGATTGGGCCAAATAGAAAATCTATTTTCAAGATCTGAAATGCGTACTGAAGGACCAGACCTTGTACAGAAGCGAAATCAAAATTGAGCGGAAGTACGTAGGTGGGCAGAGCCAGGCTACCCCCCCCAACCACATTTTGGGATTGTCCTCCTTTTTGGACCCAAGTGTCCTCCTTTTCAGGGTCATGCTTCTGGTCACCCTAGTGGGGACACAGTTTTACCTTTTGTATTTGCATAGCTTCGACCGGAACTACAGCATTGTCTCCATTCAAGACAAATGAATGTCCGATAGCTAGCAAACAGACAATTTTGTAGTTGTGTTCCAGGGCTAGCAAAGGCCTGTTAACGTTAGAAATACTATACATTTTCAACAATAATATACAGAAGTGTAAAATAATTCAATGTTATTGTTTATTATTCATTCAATGTTAACATATACCTTACAGGAGTAGCCTGCCAAAAAGCCAATCATTAAATCTCTTCCCACAGTCTCGCTTCAATGCTCACCTGACCACTGTTAGCTGACAGGCTGGTATTCATTGTGATCAGCGCTCTCCTGCCAATCAGGACTAACACTGACCTTGAGAGAGTTAACCAATAGTGGAGCATAACATGTTAAAAAATATGTTTAGGCTCGTAATTATTGGTGGGGACAATCACATGTTTCTTAAACATTGGTGGGGACATGTCCCACCCTAAATTTACGTCTATGGTCTCACGGTCAATGCGTGAGGCTTGAGAACCCTGCATAAAGAACATACCTGGGAGTCTGAATAGGCTAAACTAACATAAAAAGCTAGCGAGTCTAACAAGCAAGTTACCGGTAAGCTAGTTCACCAAGCTCCCGATCTCATTCCACATCACTGAATCCATTGAACTCGTTGGTTCAGGTCAGTCAGTATGAATTAACATTTAAAAACATGTATGAAAAACTATGAAAAAAAGTGTGACTTATAATATGATAAGATGTTTGGATAAGCATTTTGAAAAAATATTTCTAGATTGCCAGCATTGCCACAATTTTCGCTCTTCATGCTTCGTTTTTGGATCAATAGATAGCTAATGTTGTGTTGGTCGTAGACAGCTGTCTGTGGAATCCAACAGACTTACACATTTATTCAGAGCCCCACGAAAGCGAGACATAGTCCAACTCTCGCTAGAGTCCAATGCAAATCTGATGAGAAGTTCGTCAGAGAAACCCCAAAAAACACGATTTAGAAACTGCCGGTAGAGTCGTATTTCTGACCGCACAGACATATAAAGGACATCTCTGGTTTTGGCAGAGTCTTGGGTCTCGGAAAATATCCGTATTTTTTGGACGTATAGTTTTGCATCTAGGTTAACTTTTTTGAGGTGTGGATTCAAGCGACATTTCTGTTCTCTCTGCCCCTAGCGTGTTAGCAATAATAGCTGCACCATCACCGTGGCAACCACACAGCTGCTGCAAATGACCAACGGAAAAAGCTGATATTCTATAATGGCCACTAGATAGCGCTAAACTGCCAAACCAATTTTTTATGCTTGCCAGGGACAGAACAGCTATACTATCCCAACTATAATTTCAGCTGTTAAAACTATAATATTCTTGTTACAACTAGCTAGCTAGCCTAGGCTACTTCTTCTTCTGTTTAACAGTTCGGCTTTTAGCTTCTCTTGCATTGTATTTAAGCTCTTATAGCTTTGTAAGATGATGCAGTTCAGCTTCCACTGAAATTATATTTCTTCGATTGCTTCACAACGTCCAAACTTACGCTACACGCTTTTTATTAACACAGGTTTGCAAGGAACGTAAATGATCTTATTGTTTTGTAACTTTCCTTCTAATGCCGACTAATAGTCTAGCTAGAGTAATTTGCTCAGTAAGGTATGTTGATATGTATTTGAAACGTTTTTGAGACATCCCAACCTAGAAAATCTTCCACCAGACGGATAAGACACAGTTCAGCTTCCACACTGCCTCTTTTGTGCGACTCACACCTTTTAAAAATTAATTTAAGCTTTCAGGTATTTTTCTCATTTCTGTATTTTCAGCCATTTAAAAAATGTATTTCAGATTTCAGCATTCCAACGCATTTTCAGCAGGAAATGCATTTTCTAGTTCCAACTTCTTAGTTCTTCCGTAGATTTTTTGGCCTTTAACTAGTCCTGCATACTTTCACCGATTCCTACAATTGTGGTATATGCTTGCTGCTCTTTTTCCGATATTCAGCCAAATTGTCAAACGAATTCCTCTAACGTTCATATAGTTTAACTTACAGAAACAAATTATACCTTAAAATGTAGGAAAATGTGTCCTCTTTCAGCCAATGTAACTACTTAAGAGCTCACAGATTTTCAGCTATGAACCTTGAAGCGAGAGCAGCCTTTCAAATTCTCTCACTAACTTCAATGGAGAGGTGGCTAAAATTCGTCAGAGAAATTTGAAAGTAGAGTTTTTTTTAAACTGCAGGTAGAGTCGTATTTCTGACTGCACAGACAAATAAAGGACATCTCTGGTTTCGGCAGAGTCTTGGGTCTCAGAAAATATCCCCATTTTTGTGATTGGAAGTACAGTTTTGCGTCTAGGTCAACTTGTGTGAGGTGTGGGTCTAGCAACATTTCGGTTATTGTCTCTTAAAATTGAGCTAGCGCGATGGCTCTCCATAACAAAAAATGGTTGGACTTCCACAATTGACCAAATTGGCCAAACAAGGTATGTACATTGATCTTAAAGTGTACATAATCTAGCTAGATTGTTTGTTAGAGCAAGTTTCCCAGAAACTGCAAAAATCGAGGCTCAAGACTGTCATAGCTGACCGTCACGAACAGCCAAACCGGGGCTTTGGAGAGTGTTTGCTGCATCTGGCGTTAATCCTAGGAACAAACGCTTTGTAACTGGAAAGTTTTAATTTTTAATTGACGATATTGAACACGGATGTTAAGTAACTTGTCTTTACTCTAAATATCTTGTCCGTTTTCAATCTAGTTTACTGTAGGAAATCTCCCAATGCATCCTCTCTAGCTTTGCTTCGGCTAAAGTCAGATGGATGACAATGTATGCATTGTTCACGCCTACGGTGTTAATACAGTCTGTACAAATACCACCTTGACACACTTGCAAGAAATGATCCGCTGGTTAGATGTAGCATGATCTTATTTAATACCCACAATACTGTAATTCAGCTTTTTGCAGCAGCAGCTTTTAAATCTGAGTTCGAGTCGCTTTTGCACAACAAAGTCACGTAATGTGACGAGATTGAATTTAAAAGTATAACAAACTCACTAGGGACAACGGCAACATCGGCAACCTTGCATCATGGATTATTATTTTTATGTAATCTTTAAATTCCGTATCTGAACAGGACTGGATGTGAAGGCACACATGATTAGTTTCTCCTCCACCTTGAACCTGAAACCTAGATTCTAGGTTATAAATGTTGCCAATGACCAACAGTTGCTACGTTACAAGGAACCAATCCGATTAGCCAACGCTCTTCACTGTTCCACTGTCCTTCCACAAGTACTTTCCAGCTCTGAAAAGAGTTCCAGCAACTACATTTCTGCACATTTTTCCCTTTTCTCAACTTAATTAGCATCTTAAGGTGACTACATTTTATAAGGATTGAAAAATTATTCAAAATATGACCAGAATTCATCTCCCATCTCCTTTAAACCTTCTACTTTTTCTGCTAGGACTTAAACTTTATTTCAGCCATTTAATCAATTGTGCCTTTTTTCCAGCAAGTTCAAGTCATTCCAGTGTTGTCCTTTTACCTTCAAGTTCGTTCAACCCAGACATCAGCAACTGGTTTTCTGCTAAATGTTCAAATTTTCCTGCAGCTCATCTTTCTGAATTTTTCCCCTTTGTGTTTTGCATTTTTCTTCTTATTTTCTTCTCTTTTCTTCTGTTTTCTGCCTTCATCTTGCTCCAGGTCCTTTCAAAAATACATTTCACAGCAGTACCTTCCAACTGCCAGTGCTTTTGCACTTTTCTTCTCTTTTCTGTAGTTTTATACCTTCGTCCAGCTCCAGCCCCTTTCAAAAATACCTTTCGGGCACTTCAGCTTATAACTTTCTACTAAATGTTCACCATTTTAAGCTTTTTTAGCATGGTCAGCGATCCCCATTCAGGTTTTCAGCATTCTCACTGCTGTTTCACAGGAACAGCCGTTTCCAGTTATTATTTATTCTTGCCCCCCTAAGGCTCGGTCAATATTTGGACTACATAGACGTAATGATGTAATAAATGTCAATGTCAAAAGTTTCGTCTTGGTAGCGATTGAGTTGGTTGTATTGGAATTTACGTTCCGTTGCATTGTTTAAGTAGGAATTACGTTTTTGTGGCGAAAGGTGAAGCTAACGGATGCTAACTTGCTAGCCACAGTCACTGATGCTACTAACGTCATAACGTCATGAAAACACGCGTGACTAGGGTGACTACCTCTAGCAGAACATTAGTTTAGCAGCTTGTTAACTTCTGGGAGATAGCTAGCCTAACTAGCTAGCTTTACTGCAAGGCAGCTGCGGAAACGCCACAAAACAAATATGCCAGGGTGATAACTATGTACTCATTTTACTTTGTCATATGTAACACCATTGTGAAGAGTAATGTACAATATAAGCTGATATTATTTGGGAAACAGTAGTCTACTATTTCACTGAAGCATTAGCATCATGACATTAGCCTCTCATACTACAGCGGTCTATGATGCATCTGTTTTCAATCGTTAAAATAAACATTCCTCACAAATACATTTTCGTTGTAGGATTTATTATGACATTAGATTACAAGTAAACAATTTGTTGGTGAAATGATCATTACCTGTGGTTTCAAACCAGTGTAGCTCACTGCAACGCTGTAGCCTACGTGAGACACTAGTAGCTAGCTAGCTAACAAAAACATCAACAGCTGTTAAGGAAGTCAAACGGCGACACAACATGTTCGGCACTCCCTTAAGTCTTTCAATAGGTGAAACTATCTGACTACTAACCCGAACTTCATTGCCACAGCCTAAACTTGTCAATCTGTTCATGAAAATAATTAATTTCAGCCTAAACCGTATAACGGAACGTCACATCGAATTCACATCGAATTCAACCAATCGCTACCAAGACGAACACTGTAGCTACAGTAGTTGTACAATTTACCGGGGCAGCTCCTCCACACATACCCTAAACCCTAACCCTAACACAGCTATATCGCATTTTGCGTTGTTACTGACAATGATCGCTACCAGTGAGCTTTTTATGAATGAGCGATTATCCACTAAATACATGTCAAGCTTATTTACGTTTTTGGGACCATATTTTCAGTTTTCAGAAGATTGTACTGTTAGCTAACGTCATTGTTAGAATAATTTTCAAAGGGGGTTCTTTATTAATGAATGAATGCAATATGAGTAGGCTAAATGCCTGCAAATATCAGGTCAATTTTTACACCGGTCTGCCAAATGTATTTGTTTTGATTCAACTATGAGGCTGCTCACCATTCCCTCTTGCAGGGGAAATGAGAAGACAACTATTTCTTTCTACACTTCACTCTTAGTATTTTGAGTTGTAAGCAGCAAAAAAAAAGCTTTACAAATCAATGTAATCTTTATAAATAATAAGTATGCATTTGTATATAAAATATACAGAAATATCAGTTGTAAAAATGTCATTAAAAAACGGACCCCTCTGCAACCAAACAGGCACACCCTACAATTTCCCCAGAAATTGTAATCTCTCTAGTTCTCTGGTGTTTTGCAATTTCCTTTTATTTTCTTTGTGCCTACACTATATATTATAATTCCAGGTTAAGCTGCGTTGGAAATCGTTAATCAAACTTGTCAGCATTTTGAGTGGAAATGTAATTTGCATTTGTACGTATTCGTGCACGTCGGCCTGGCCCTCGTAGCGGAACGACAGTTTACTGGCCGCTCTGTCCATTCGCGCACCTCACAGTTGCGTATTGATCAGACAAAGAAGACACGCTTATCAACTCGATTACTATTGATCAAAACAGAACGAGGGTTTGGCTGTAGCCTACTTGAAACATACTATTGAGAGAACATATTCGCTGACATGCATTGCACGCGTGATGAACACAGACTTTTTTTGCCTTAGGCGCTCGGGATTTGTCATAGGCGTTCCGGAAAATGGCTTAGGCATGTGCCCAACATTTCTCTATGCAGGAAAAACCCTGAAAGTTAATATTTTGCAGGTGTCATTTTTATAATCCAATGGACTGCAGTAGCCTACAACGATCGAACTATTTAACAAAGGTATTCACAAGGAAATGAAACTAAGCGTAGTAAGGAAATTAGGGAAATGGTTTGAGCCACCAGTTTCTCAAACTTTAACTGAATTGCTCATAACATCACATAGTCGGTTCACCAAAACTGTAGGGGGTTTAATAACCAAAACTATTCCGCTATGGTTTAAAGGAAGAAGGGAAACAAAACAATGTATTGACATAATGATGCCAATACCAGGGGTTTTCCTGGGTCAAAATGGGTCTTCGGTGCAAAAAATAATAATATATATATATATATTTATTCATGTATTTATTCATGCAATTTCCTTTATTTTCTTCGTGCCTACACTATATATTATCATTCCAGGTTAAGAATACCTCGCAGCAGAATGACAGTTTACTGGCCGCTCTGTCCATTCCCGCACCTCACAGTTGCGTATTGATCAGACAAGAAGACACGCTTATCAACTCAATTACCAATAATTTGTTTGTAAACATTCGGGATGCGCGCGCAACATAGTGGCAGAAAACCCGGAAAGATAGCTTTTATAATGGCTAGAGAATTACACGGATTATACAAATGGTTAGATTTAAAAAGACCAAAAATGTAGAGGAGGACAGCCTTTAAGAGAGAAAGCGATTCCCTATTGATCTGTCACATCATGATTTTGATTTGGGTCATGAAAATCGTGAAAATTTGAGTGAGAATGTCGCCCGGTAGACCGCATAGTCGGGCGGCAGCTACGTCTTCACGTCATGTCACAAAGTTCAACATTTTACAGTTTTACAGTCAATTCTAAAAAGTCGAGCAGGGCAGCTTTCAAGAGATATGGGAATTCTGCTTTCAGCCATTTGGTCGGATTATTTTTGTGATTTGTGTAAATTGGCAATCTGAGTGAGACTGCGTCCCCGTTACACTGTTTTGACGTTAGCCTCACACTCGAGGCACATTTTTTTTTCATCGCAGACTTTTTTGGGGCCTTAGGCGCTCAGGAAAACGGCTTAGGCGCGCGCCCAAACCCTGAATACAATGGAAATTGCAGTTAAATTGTAGCAAGAATGGTCAAAGTACGGTTAAATGAAATGTATATTTTTTAATAATAATAATACATTTTATTTGTATAGCGCTTTTCCAGGACACTCAAAGTCGCTTTACAGAGTCAAGTATTCATTCAGACCCAGTCATACCGGTGGTGCAGAAGCGAGGCTGCCAATTCGCGCCATACGGGCCCTCTGACCACCAACATTCATTCAACATTCATACGCATTCATACGCATGTCTTTATGATGGCAAATGCAAACATTGCGAATGAAATAAATTACAAGGCAAACATGTTACAAATTGAAGGTTAACTTTTACCTACTCTACCTTGATTATTGTAAACAAGAGAGACAAGCCAGAGCTGAGGTGATGCCCTCAGGAGAGGAAGAATCCAAAGAACAATGCTTCACTATTCCCTTTATACACAAGAACAACCAATCAGACCACATCTTGACCCTTGCTTATCAACATATGACTAGCAATGTCCCATAAATGTCTCTTTATGGGAAACTCCCACTCTCCCCTTGACCCTCCCGTGAATGCATATGCATGACACGGAAAAGCTCAATTTGCCATTTTCAGTTCCTGCGACAGGCAGTCCACGCTTTTACCTCAGTGCAGCATGTTTGTACATACCTCGCCATGCTTTTACGCATACGTTGCAAAACAAATACGCCTGAAATGGGCGCAAAAGCGTTAGTACATGAGGCCCTCAGTGTACCCCTCAAGCAGTGCCTTGTTTGACAGTATGAACACACAGATCCAGGGTTTTTCCTGGGTCAAAATGGGTCTTCGGTGCTCCCCCCAAAAAAAGACAGTGTGTCACCTTATTAGCAGACATCTAAGCGTTTTTTTTTACCATTTCATAAATAATGGGCCCTATAAAAATAGGCCCTATACTTTGATCCAGACTGGCCCACCAGAATCGGCCCCCGTTACGTCACCACAGCTAACCTGCATGCACGTTCTGTTTTGATGTGATGCTAGTTGGGGAGTTCCATAATAATGACTCGCATAGCGCGCGAGTGAAATTTTTTGGCCTTTATTTGAGCGCTTAATATTTTATCTTTGTACAACATAGCCGTTTTTCAATTGGTAACACCTTGTCTAGTGCAGTTGTAACTTGTAAATTTTCAGCCCCACCCTCACGTTTCTTAGCCTGGTTTTCCATTGTTATTTTTCTCTTAGAAGCAAGCTATTGTTCTTGTTTTGATCAGACAAGAAGACACACTCGATCTTTCTATCAACGCGATTACTATTGATCAAAACAGAACGAGGGTTCGGTTGTATGCCTAACTGAAAAATAATATTAAACATATTCACGGACATGCACTGCACGATGCGATGACGGCTAAGACGGCTCCAATAGAAGTCAGTGTTTCCCACAGATTCGAAAGCAATTTGCGGCGTATATTAAATATATATTTAATTTTGTTTAATTAAATGTATTAGCTATGTTGGATGCTGTCGTCCTCTCCTACTCTTTCATAGCGATTAGCGTCGTTGCTAACGTGTAATGTTGTGACTGCCCAGCTAACACAGTTACGTTGCCTTTCCGTTGCCGCAACGTAATTCGCTGACCAAACTTTCGTCGCCGCAACGTCTTTTGGCGAGGTTGCGGCAACGTGAGAAGTGAAAGACGCCCTGAGGTAACGGCAACGTCATTTGATGACATTGCCAGTCCATAACCGCGACGTTGTCGCGACGTCATTTTCCCGACGTTGCGGCAACGTGAGAAGTGAAAGACGCCCTGAGGTAACGGCAACGTCATTTGGTGACATTGCCAGTCCATAACCGCGACGTTGTCGCGACGTCATTTTCCCGACGTTGCGGCAACGTGAGAAGTGAAAGACGCCCTGAGGTAACGGCAACGTCATTTGGTGACATTGCCAGTCCATAACCGCGACGTTGTCGCGACGTCATTTTCCCGACGTTGCGGCAACGTGAGAAGTGAAAGACGCCCTGAGGTAACGGCAACGTCATTTGGTGACATTGCCAGTCCGTAACCGCGACGTCGTCGCAACGTCATTTTCCCCACGTTGCGGCAACGTGAGAAGTGAAAGACGCCCTGAGGTAACGGCAACGTCATTTGGTGACATTGCCAGTCCGTAACCGCGACGTCGTCGCAACGTCATTTCCCGACGTTGCCAGTCTGTAACCGCGACCTCCTAGCAACGTAATTTGCCGACGTTGCCAGTCTGTAACCGCGACCTCCTAGCAACGTAATTTCCCGACGTTGCCAGTCTGTAACCGCGACCTCCTAGCAACGTAATTTGCCGACGTTGCCAGTCTGTAACCGCGACCTCCTAGCAACGTTGCTTTGTGACGTTGCCAGTCCGTAACTGCGACCTCCTAGCAACGTAATTTTTTGACGTTGCCAGTCCGTAACTGCAACGTTAATTAAGTAACCTATATTTCTAATTTCTAGGCTACTGCTTATATTGGGGCGGTTCATATGCAGACCTCATTTGCCCAAAATGCTTCTTGTTCTTGTATTTAATAGGCTAGCCTACATGGTAGCCAACTTTAGGACTATGTTTGTGTGATGTGTAGCCTAACTCAAGCTAATCATTAACGAGGCAGCATTTCCATGTAACATTCAGTCATTTTATTTCAAACAAAGTGCCAAACAGTGAATTAAAACCTTCTTCCAGTCTCCGTTACAGGTCCTGTCTGTTGGCCCTGACAATAAAGCACAAAATAAGTTAGTGACCTATCAACATAATTTGTTACATAGCCATGTGAAAGGTTGGATATGGAAGCTGCAATCATGATTCATTTACCTGTCTTGTTTTGAATGGTCTGTGTTTGGGCCACCTGTAGGTCCATCACTTGCACCTCTTCAGTGTGTCTGCCCTGTAGTCGCCTGCATAGGAGAGCCTCTTGCTGGTTCTCCTCCAATGTCTCCATCTTCCGGAGCATAACCTGTAATGTGTCTGTCATTAAGGACAAGTAAAACAAGTTAACAAGAGTTTGCATTATTGGCATACACTGTGGTTCTTCTAGATTTGCTGTAAATATTGCTGTTTTTACCTTGAATTGTTGTATACAAAGCATTAGTATGACAACATTTGTTGTTTTGACAAATATGTATCCCCCCACCACGATCAGAACAACTTAGGTATGCCTTACAATGAGTTGACAATGCTATTGAAAAGCTTTGAGTATTTTTTGGAGGGTCTTATATTTGCACTTGCCTGGCTGCCAGCTGTTTCCTGGACCCCCATGGGTTCCCCTCCACCAGACCAGAGTTGACACCTACATCTGGTGATGCAAAAGTTTCAAGTCATGCATTTGCTTCAAAACATAGCCTTTAGGGTTGCCATGGCTCATACAATTATTGTCACTGTTATAAACGGTCATTCATTACCCTCATTTCCCAGGGACACGAGCTAACAGTCTGGGGTGTCTTTGAAGAACTTCTCGACTGGATGCGACGAATTAGCACTGCATGAAACTGTAAAGGAGCAAGAGGCAAACCAATTACTTGAACAATTCGAGCTAAACTTGCCTCTATGTAGCCTTTTGCATTAGCGTTACCTAGCTTAAAACAATATGGCACTAGCTAAATTAGCTAAGCAGAGCTAGCATTGTGAGGAGCATCGGCCAACTTTGCATGTGTTAGCTAATGTTATGCTAACTATTCTAACTATAATAGTAATATAGAAGCATTTTGTAAATCAATTAATTAAGGTGATTAATAATTAGACGGCTCAAACATTATAAAGTCCTTACTAAAGAGCGACAACGCAGTTTTATAAAGGTTAGATATGTGCCTTGTGCATTCCATGACCGACTGTGTGGCCGACCGCGTGTGATCAGCCACGCTAGCTACAAAGAAAGACAAATGAGGGCTAAGCTATTTTGGAACACGTTTTTCTAACAGTTCTGAACGTATGTTCACTGATAATTTTATGGGTGATTTGTGAGACGCTAAACTTTGATATACGCATTTCAAAATAACTTTCTGGAGGCTTTGTTATTTTACCTAGAGCTAGCCTAGAGCTATGTAGCTAGCTAGCGAAATCCTTACACAAACAAAGTGAATCTGATTGCAAATAATAATGCTAAATAGCCTACATTTCAAACCTTTAAGTAATAACATGCCCCATTCAATTTCTGCAAATACATTTACTTAAAACAATTTCTGTAAAAAATACTCACCTTTGAATTTAGCCGTGGGGTGAAAGACGAATGGAATTTTGAAAACCCCTGCTGTAGCGAGTCGGACATGCACACGCCGTTGGGTACGACTGTTAACCAATGCTTTCCTAACTTGAACATTGTAGTAAGCTCTTTCACACACAAATCAGTAAAGCTATTTAGAAGAACCAATTTTATCTAGTTGATATGGCAAATGAACATGCAAAGATCAGCGCCAAAACTCCCCCTAGCGAGGACGTCCATATGAATGTTCATGACGCTCTGAGGGATTTAGCTGCCTCTCCGAAAACACGCGTGACTGCCAGGCTGTAGAAGAACATTCGTTTAGCCATTCCCTGGTTTAGCAGCTCGTTAACTTCTGGGAGATAGCTGGCTAGGCTAACTTGAAATGCCAGAAGCAAAGAAGCCAGGGTGATAACTATTTACTAATTTAACATTGTCATACAAAACAACATTGTATGTACACTATCATATATGCTGATATTATTAAGTACATATATTTTCGGAAACAGTAGTCTGTAGTTAGCATACCCTCTGTTGCCCGGGCCCTATGCGACACATACGACAGCGGTCTGTGATACATCTGTTTTCAATTGTTAAAATAACCATTCCTCACAAATAAATGTTTGTTTTGGTATTTATTAGACATGACATTGCAAGTCAACGATTTGTAATGCCACAAGCAAAGAGGCTATGGTGATAGCTAACTATTTACTCATGTATTGTGATATGAAACACAATTTTGAAATGTAGGCAGCTAAAATATGATAGCTCTATACTGTACGCTGATATTAGAGCTAAGCTATAGATCTTAGCTAGTAGCTATAGATGCTTTCCTAACTTGAACATTGTAGTAAGCCCTTTCACACAAAAATCAGTAAAGCTATTTAGAAGAACCAATTTGATCTAGTCTATGACATTAAGGTGAACAATTTCAAGTCTTATTTTTTACAGTGTGTAGAAATACAATAGCCTATATATTACTATGCAATAGCTGTAGTTGCTTTCACAAGCAGATTCTGATGTATTCCTCAATTAGCTTATAAGACAAGACAGCCTATTCGTCCCAAAATGGGGAAATTCGGGATAGGTTTGCTAAGGAAGAACTGTAATATTCTGTGATGACATGTCTTTGAAAATGAAACTCGTATAAGAGTCGCTTTTCCTTTTGATCACATTTAACACTTAGGCTATTACAAAATGATAAGGCTAGGCTACATCACCAAATAATTGCTTTTGTAGCCTACATGTTTAAAGAATGAAAGACTAAATTATATTCCAAATTCAGTATTTTATTTATTAAAGCTACGTTTCTGCATATGAGAAAACAATCTGGGGGTGAGTTGCACATGAAGCATGCATTGTCTAGCTACATACATGCTGGAACATTTAATATTGTGTGTGATTGAAATTAATGTAGTCCTACATTACAAAAGCCCAGTTCAGTGTGATCTCTCTATCTCTGGATAAACCGCTTGCATTCGAGATCCATTGTCCTACGACCAAAGAGCGACGGAGCGGCAACGTAACGCAAGGTACCAAACTTAACGGATCCAACCGACCAAGGTACGACGTCGCGGCAACCTTGTCCACGGGACATAAAATAACGTAGCCAACCGACCAAGGTACGACGTCGCGGCAACCTTGTCCACTGGACCTAAAATTAACGTAACCAGCCGACCAATGTTCGACGTCGCGGCAACGTTGTCCACGGGTCTAAAAATAACGTAACCAGCCGACCAAGGTACGACGTCGCGGCAACCTTGTCCACTGGACCTAAAATTAACGTAACCAGCCGACCAAGGTACGACGTCGCGCCAACCTTGTCCACTAGACCTAAAATTAACGTAACCAGCTGACCAATGTTCGACGTCGCGGCAACGTTGTCCACGGGTCTAAAAATAACGTAACCAGCCGACCAAGGTACGACGTTGCGGCAACCTTGTCCACTAGACCTAAAATTAACGTAACCAGCCGACCAATGTTCGACGTCGCGGCAACGTTGTCCACGGGCTCTAAAAATAACGTAACCAGCCGACCAAGGTACGACGTCGCGGCAACCTTGTCCACTGGACCTAAAATTAACGTAACCAGCCGACCAATGTTCGACGTCGCGGCAACGTTGTCCACGGGTCTAAAAATAACGTAACCAGCTGACCAAGGGACAACGTCGTGGCAACGTGGTCCACTGGACCTACAATTTACGTAACCAGCAGACCAATGTTCGACGTCGCGGCAACGTTGTCCACGGGTCTAAAAATAACGTAACCAGGTGACCAAGGGACAACGTCGCAGCAACGTGGTCCACTGGACCTAAAATTAACGTAACCAGCAGACCAATGTTCGACGTCGCAGCAACGTTGCCCATGGGTCTAAAAATAACGTAACCAGCCGACCAAGGGACAACGTCGCGGCAACGTTGTCCATGGCACCAACCGGCAACATTCACTTTATAAAGTTGCTACGACATCGCGGCAACGTTGCCATAAGGTAACGTCGCGGGTTACCAAATGACCACTTACTAGCAACGTTGCCGCAACGTCGTGTGTTAGCTGGGTGTGTGTATTTGAGAGACACGTGAATGACAGAGACGGAGGGAGAGCAGGGAAAGGAAATGCAGCTGAACGAATACGCTGCGTGTTTTAGATATCGTAAAAAACGCAATATGTGCCGGCCGGTGTTGATTCTGTGGCGGACCGCCACAAATTAGTCTATGTGTGGAAACACTGGAAGTTATAGCGAGCACATATAACTTAATGTATATATATATCTTCTAATCAATGTATTTATTCCCAGGTGTTCCCAAATCGTAATCAAACTTTTGTCAGCATTTTGAGTGGAAATTTCATTTGCATTCGTACAGGTGTATTCGTGCACGTCGGGCTGGCCCTCGCAGCGGAAAGACCGCTCTGTCCATTCGCGCACCTCACAGTTGGGTTTTGATCAGACAAGAAGACGCGCTTATCAACTTGATTATTGATCAAAACAGAACGAGGGTTCGGCTGTAGCCTACTCGAAACAACAAAAACATATTCGCTGAAATGCATTGCAAATTATTGCAGACTTTTTTTTGCCTTGGGATTTTTCATAGGCGCTCGGGAAACGGCTTAGGCGCGCGGCCAAATTTTCTCTATGCAGGAAAAACCCTGAGATCTTCAAGGAGCACAAGACCAGTATAAAGCAGGAATTCGCAGAATTCAGACGTTTTCCATCGGTCTACCTCCTTCAGAGATCTCTGACTTTGTGCAAACTCCACTGGCACACTTGTCCTGATCTTAAAGTGCTTCTCAGAGAGCATCTTCACCTGAGAGCACCCTGAGAGCCTGCTGGCCAGTGGACCCATGAACCACAGGTACAGGAGTAGCCTCATGACACCCAAGCAGACAAGGTGCATGTTAGTGACATGCACAGATTTCTGGAATTATAGATAGATATTACTGTCCCCGTAATGCAGCTGGTGATGACAGTTCTCAGTGGTGTGGGACCTATGTTTCTCAGATCACATTTGAAATGATCTGTCATCTCTGAAGTACTTGTTCAACCTCCACATATATTCTAGTCAAATTGCCAATGCTGTGGTATCCTACATTCATGCACATGATTATGTAGCCTTAATTTGTCTGCTGTTTCCTACATTATAAATAGCTTACTTATGTTGATAAAAATGTACTATATTGGTTATCTGTTAATGGTTCTCTGTCTTACTACAACAAACATCTAAACATTTAGTCCTTAACAGAAGTCATTACATGCACAATGGTTGAGCCAGTTGTTCTAATTATAGGCCTAATTCACCATACAGACACATTGAATCCTACTAGGCTAGCTAGCTACAAACTTCTGCCCGGCGGCTAGCTGGCTACTTAACTTTGCATGCTAGCGAGCATGCTAGCGCCACAAACACACGTTAACCCGACGTTGGAAATCAGATAAAGGCGTTTACATGGTTACATCAGTTTAATAATCGCATTATTGCCATTATCGGGTTACGATCTGCGTAGGCTATTAGTGTGCATGTAAACGCACTGGTAGGCTACTACTGTATCTGCTACTGCTATTACTATCCCAAATATAATTTCAGCTGTTATATTACTTATAATATTCTTGTTACGACTAGCCTACTTCTTCTTCTGTTTAACAGTTCAGCTTTCAGCTTCTCCCGGATTGTATTTGAGCTCTGTTTGTTAGCTTTGTTAGATGATGCAGTTCAGCTTCCACCCTGGCCTCTTTGCTTGTGGCGTTTCTGCAGCTGCCTTGCAGTAAAGCAGATAGCTTAGCTATCTCTCAGAAGTTAACGAGCTGTTAAACTAACGCAGGTTTTCGTGACGTTAGCAGCGTCAGTGACTGTGGCTTGAAAGTTAGCCACTGTTAGCTTCACTTTTCGCCCCAAAAACGTAATTTCTACTTAAACCGTGCAAGGGAACGTAAATAAAAATACAAGCAACTTAATCGCTACCAAGATGAAACTTTTGACACCTAGGTTGTCTATGTAGTCCAAATATTGACTGATGCTTAGGGGGGCAAAAATACATTATAATAATAACCAGAGAGGATACAATTTCTGGGGAAATTGTAGGGTGTGTGTGCTTGCGTCGGTTGCAGATTGGTATATTTAATAAACAAGCTGAACCCCCTTTGAAACAAGCTATTCTAACAACGTTGTCACCGGCAGTAATTTTCAGATGGAATCGCGATTCAAACTGTACCATCTGCTGACTTAAAATATGCCCCCAAACACGTAAATAAGCTTGATATTTATTTAGGGGGAAATGGCTCATTCAAAAAAAAAGTTTGCTGGAAGCAATCATTGTCAGTAACAAAGACAACTCAGTCTTGAGCCCTGCCTGGAGAAGCTGAATTGTGCTACTGTACTGTAGCCTAGCTGCTGTTTATAGCCAAACTACACTGAGGGGATTGTTTGAATGCGACAGAAATGAAAAACGTTTCTTTTGACATAAAGTTTAGGCTGTGGCATTGAAGACAGCGACGCACCACACAAGCTTGAGTTTAAATACATTCTTTAATGTGACATTACTTACTGTACATGCAAGTCTTGAATTGCTTAAATGTATAATGCTGATAGTACACCACGGCACGATACGTTACTTGCTGTGCAACAGTCTCTATGCACGTCGTATCTAATGCGTCGTTGCTAACGTGTGCCGACGCTGTGATGTAGGCTAGCACTGAGTACCCTTCGTTGACATAAGGCACTTTTTGCCACAAAAACGTAATTTAAACTTCAACCATGCAACGGAACGTCAATAAAAATACAAGCAACTCAATCTCTACCAAGACGAAACGTTTGACACTGACGTTGTCTATGTTGTCCAAATATTGACAGATCCCTGGGGCGCAAAAATAATAATAATAATAATACATATGTGAGAGAACAAAGGTTGTGCTCTTGCCGAAGGCAATGCACACCCAATACAAATTATTGACATGCATTGGAAATATTGTATAAGCCTATGTAACATACAGGTGGGTGACTGTCATAAGACTGAATGTTCTAGAGTGCAGCAAAACAGAATGGAATGTTGGGAACTTGACTTGAGTAGACTACGTGGAAAGGATCTGTTGACTAGGGCTGGACGATTTAGGAAAATAAGCTAATTGCGATTATTTTGACTAATATTGCAATTATTGCGATTGCGATTTAATATGCGACTATTATATGATTTATTATGAATAAATATAGATATACTACTGATCTCCAGTCAGCAACATAACACAGAAAGTTCAGAAAAATGTAGGAAAACATACCGCCTACTCTTAAAAAATATTTTAAAGCTAGCTAGCTATCGTTTTGGGGGAAAAACTTGCGCTGTGGGGGCCGTCGGAAATATTTATTAACATCTAAATGTTAAATCTTAAAAGAAAAATAAACACTGTCTGAACATTTCTGATCCAGTCAGTAGACTAACAAAAACAGTATGGCACTGACAGCCATAGTGATCCTACTGTATGTGTATCACCGAGGGGCATCATATCTTTTGTGATGAACGCTGTTACTGTTTGAGTAATTTCGTACATGAATGGAGTTAGGCTTTGAAACATTTCTATCAGTGATCCTGTCGTGTGCTATTTGGCTTATTTGACACACTGGTGTTCAACATTTTAGCTATGCATCGGCTTTGTGATGTTTTTTTTTGCCGAATTAGGTTGGTGGTGTTGCCTTGTGAGGTAGCAATGTTAGCCAGGCAGGTTTAGCACCATACTTGACACTGCGCAGCACCTTTTTTAAAGGCAAAATTGGAAAAGTGTCTGTAGTGTCAAGTTCTGTCGAGCCTGAGGCCATCGTACACCCAGCTAACACAGTTACGTTGCCCTTCTGTTGCCGCAACGTCATTGCTGACAAAACTTTCGTTGCCGCAACGTCTTTTGGCGAGGTTGCGGCAACGTGAGAAGTGAAAGACGCCCTGAGGTAACGGCAACGTCAGTTTGTTACATTGCCAGTCCATAACCGCGACGTCGTCGCAACGTAATTTTTTCGACGTTGCGGCAACGTGAGAAGTGAAAGACGCCCTGAGGTAACGGCAACGTCATTTTGTGACATTGCCAGTCCGTAACCGCGATGTCGTGGCAACGTTATTTTCCGACGTTGCCAGTCTGTAACCGCGACCTCCTAGCAACGTAATTTCCCGAGGTTGCCAGTATGTAACCGCGACCTCCTAGCAACGTAATTTCCGACGTTGCCAGTCTGTAACCGCGACCTCCTAGCAACGTAATTTCCCGACGTTGCCAGTCTGTAACCGCGACCTCCTAGCAACGTTGTTTTGTGACGTTGCCAGTCCGTAACCGCGACCTCCTAGCAAAGTAATTTTGTGACGTTGCCAGTCCGTAACTGCAACGTTAATTAAGTAACCTTTATTTCTCAATTCTACTGCTTATATTGGGGCGGTTCATATGCAGACCTCATTTGCCCAAAATGCTTCTTGTTCTTGTATTTACATGGTAGCCAACTTTAGGACTATGTTTGTGTGATGTGTAGCCTAACTCAAGCTAATCATAAACGAGGCAGCATTTCCATGTAACATTCAGTCATTTTATTTAAAAAAAAGTGCCAAACAGTGAATTAAAATCTTCTGCCAGTCTCCGCTACAGGTCCTGTCTGTTGGCCCTGACAATGAAGCACAAAATAAGTTAGTGACCTATCAACATAATTGCATAATTTGTTGGATATGGAAGCTGCAATCATGATTCATTCACCTGGCTTGTTTTGAATGGGCTTCCAGGGCGTGTTTGAGTGTCTCTGAGGAGCTCCACAGCCTTCTCTCCCGGTCCTGTCTTCCACTTAATCACAGCGTCTGCAATTAGAAGTCATGAATTTATTGTCAGCACCAATTTGAACGTTGAACGCTGCATGTAAGCCATAGTAAAGCTTGCCTCTATGTAGCCTTTTGCATTACATAGCTAGATTAGCGTTAAAACAATATGGCGTCTAGCTAAATTAGCTAAGCAGAGCTAGAATTGTGAGGAGCATCGGCCAACTTGGCATGTGTTAGCTAATGTAACGCTAATGTTATGCTAACTATAATAGTACTTTGGAAGCATTTTGTAACTCAATTAATTAAGGTGATTTTGAATTAGACGGCTCAAACATTATAAAGTCCTTACTAAAGAGCAACAACGCATTTATATGCGCCTTGTGCATTCCATGGCCGACCGTCTGATCAGCCACGCGCTAGCTACAAAGTGTTTGAAAAATGAGGGCTAAGCTATTTTGGAACAAGTTTTTCTAACAGTTCTGAACGTTTATGTTCACTGATACTTTTATGGGTGATTTGTGAGACGCTAAACTTTGATATATGCATTTCAACATAACTTTCTGGAGGCTTAACGTTTCTTATTTTACCTCTAGAGCTAGAGCTATGTAGCTAGCGAAATCCTAACAAAAACAAAGTGAATCTGATAGCAAATAATCATGCTAAATAGCCTACATTTCAAACCTTTAAGTAATAACATGCCCCATTCAATTTCTGCAAATACATTTACTTAAAACAATTTCTGTAAAGAAAATACTCACCTTTGAAATAGCTATTTTCGTAGCTGGAATTGAGCCGTGGCGTGAAAGACGACGCATGAAACCAGAATCTCTTGGAATTTTGAAAACCCCTGCTTCAGCGAGTCGTTGAAATGGACATGCGCACGTCGTTGGGTCCGACTGTTAACCAATGTTTTCCTAACTTGAACAATGTAGTAAGCCTTTTCACGCAAAAATCAATAAAGCTATATAGAAGAACCAATTTTATCTAGTTGATATGGCAAATTTAAATATTTTGTTCAACTTACTCAAAAATGACATTAAGGTGAACAATTTCAAGTCTTCTTTTTTACAGTGTGTAGAAATACAATATATATTACTATGCAATTGCTGTAGTTGCTTTCACAGGCAGATTCTGATGTATTCCTCAATTATAAGACAAGATAGCCTATATTCGTCCCAAAATGAGGAAATTCGGGATAGGTTTGCTAAGGAAGAACTGTAATATTCTGTGATGACATGTCTTTGGAAATGAAACTCTTAAGAGTCGCTTTTCATGAAACTCTTGAAACTCTTAAGAGTCGCGGCAACGTTGTCCATGGCACCAACCGGCAACATTCACTTTATAAAGTTGCTACGACGTCGCGGCAACGTTGCCATAAGGTAACGTCGCGGGTTATCAAATGACCACTGACTAGCAACGTTGCCGCAACGTTGTGTGTTAGCTGGGCAGGTCAAAGTAAAGTGTATTGTGCACCAAAGTAAAATCGCAGCCTTTGCGATTACAAAACATTGCGATATAATCGCAAATGCAATCAAAGGTCCCATGACATCCTGTTTTTGGATGCTTTTATGCTTTTTTTTGCCTTAGTGGTCCCCTAATAAACCGCCCTGTATCAAAGGTATCTTTCCCGAAATTCAGCCTTGGTGTATAATTATAACTATGAGCAGTCCCACTATGAGCTTTCCTCAGGACGCGCTGTTTCTGTGTCTGTAGCTTTACTGTAAATGCTAATGAGGAGGAGAGAGGCAGCACTATGCGCTAATGTTTACAGTGGATGTATCGCAATGGCTCTTAGCCCCGTTGCTGTAAGATGCCTCGAATTTGCCCATTCTTATCTGATCACCCTGGTTTGCAGAGGTGCACACTCATGGTCATTTCAATGAGGGGAAACGCGCGCCATAACACCAACAGCAGAACGGTTATCCAAATATCGAAGTGTACAACACTCGCGTTACAGTGTGTATTTACACACATACTTGATGCTATCTACCTTTTCATTAGCGACAGTAACGGAGCTGTTAGCTGTTAGCTGCAGAGCTAATGTTTCAGGCATATCTAAGGGTAACAAGCTAGGTAACCATATACAGTAAAGCAACAAAATGATATAGCGTTACTTGACTTACTTGTCCGAGGTTTGTAGCTGGACCAAGGAGAGTTAGTACTGATCCAGAATTTAATTTCAGACGGTCAGCAAGGCCAGCTTTGTATTGTCTCAAGTTGAGGAAACAGTTGTGGCTGAAATGTTTGGGGCAGACATACAAAACTTTGGGAAGTCGTGTCGGCGCATTTCCAGAGAAAATACAATTAAGACACTGGGTGTTCAGAGGCTCAGATGAAGGAACTGTAAAAATACTAGAGGTGGGCATAGATACTTAAAAAAAATCTAGATTAATCTCACTGTAATCTTGAAATGAATCTAGATTAACGCCGTTAACGCCGATCAGTAGAGTGCGTGAGAGAATATTTGTAATGGCGAGTGAAAAAAACATAATATATTTTTTACATAGTATTTAACTGAGGTAAACTTCTATGACAGCGTATTAGGGAGGATTTGTTTTGTGGTTTGTTTGTTGTCCTCTGATTGTTTAAACATATTTCAATCTGTATAGTTTATAAATAGTCTCGGTAAATCGGATCATTGTATGTGGAATGTGTAGTTTAGTTTTCAACAGCGATCGGAATTCATTGATATAATGTCAATAGACTATAATATTTGTTTAATAATAATAGGTAACGTACTAGTCTTTATATTCTGTTATATGCTGTGTCGGGAGCATGATGTTAATTGTTTACGTTTTGTGTTGTTTCAGCACCACTCTCATTTCACTGTCATGTAAACTCTGCTAGCAATAAATCAGCAAAAAGAAAGCCATTTGAAGAGTTGTGTTCTGACAGACACACTGGGAGCGAACACGGACGACGCACGAACCAGCTGCTCATACACCCTATTTTAGTTCCTCACCTACACTTATATTGAAAAGTATTATTTGATCAGGCATCCATTACTGCAGGCATCCATTACTTTGTTTTTACTGGGGGAGCAAAGGCAGGCTAGGGGAACTCATATTAATGTTAAATAACCTCCTAAAGTGAAGTTTTGATGTCATGGGACCTTTAATCGTTCAGCCCTAGTTAAGACCAAATCCATTGATTTTACACAATCGGTCAGTAGAAATGGGGATGTTGATAATGTCGACCAACTGCAGTCTAACCCGCAATGTGTGTGACATACTATAGGCTATTAAAAAAGTTACATTTTGCTGAATGATTGAAGGGCTAGACAACAAACGTTCTAATGAAATAATTACAAACACAGAAATTAATGACAGATTGACAAAGGCAAGTACATTTTTCCCCCTTGCCTTGGCTACATGCAAAAAGCGCCATCTAGTAATCCAGTGTTTCCCACACATAGACGAATTTGTGGCGGTGCACCACAGAATCAACACCGGCCGCCTCATATTGCGTTTCGTTCGATTTTTTTTAACGCTATCTAAAACACAGCGTATTTGTTCAGCTGCATTTCCTTTCCCTGCTCCCTGTCATTCACGTGTGTCTCAAATACACACACAGTCACAACATCACACGTTAGCAACGACGCTATGCGATATCAGCGACCCTTCAGCATTAGTATCGTAGCTAAGTCTAGGAAAGTTGAGGCTACTTTTCGCTAGGTACCTACGAACATGTCTTAATCTGCTAGACAAGTGGCTTCCCCATCGTTCTTTTGGTGAGCTGTCTCATAAGCCCTACTTACCCGGCGTCATGGAGCCGACCAGCTAACTACTTATTTAGCACTAGCGTTGCTACCTGCAAATTGTTTACAATATTCCCCGCGCCGAAAATAGCTTTCGAATCTGTGGGAAACACTGTAATCTTTACGTGTCAGGAACAATGTCCCTGTCTGAAGACTCGGAGGTCATTTGACCCCCTGTCGACAAGTAGGGTAAATCGGCGTATTGCTTCTAGTGTTGATCATGTTTTCCGTTTCTCAGTTGGAAGGGCCGGCGCAGTACGTGATTGAGACGCGAGATGCTGTTCAGATGAGGGCCTGGCTGAGTGACATCAGGAACGGCATCTGCCTGAGGTGAGCATGGAGACTAGACCCAATCTGGGCAGTAGACCCATTCTGGAGATTAAACCCAGCCTGTTCACTAGTAAGTAAGTAAGTAAGACTTTATTTATATAGCACATTTCATACAAGAATTGTACTGCCCACGCTGGGACATCCGAAAGGACTAGATCCAAATCAGACAGACTAGGACCATCTTGCTAAAATCCCCTTCTCTTCTCTACAGTGAACAGGATGAAGGTGTATGGGGGGGACAGATGGACATCAGTGCAACGCCTGAGTTTGGGGACCGCCTCTCCCAAGGTGTGTATTGACACCAGAATCCCAGTAATGCTGTAGGATTGACTACTGCCCACCAAACACATCAAATCTCCCATGAAGGGCCTCGACTCACATTGACAGAAGTGATGACAGAATCTAATACTTTCATGTATTACCTCTCATCTGCTTGCGTCACGGTGCAGTGTGTTACGGAGGCGTTGGTGGCTCCTCCCCCTTGAAGGACCCTCTCCCACCAGAGTTACCGCCCCGAGCGCCTCTCGATGAATCTGAGAGCCGAGGTGGAGGGGCAAGTCTGGGTACACCTTTCGCAGAGACACCAGATGCCACAGGTGAGTACTACTGCTCGTTTTCTGTGTGGAGGTGTGGGTTAGGGTTTAATTTGCTGTTTTCCAAAGAGGGCCTGACATAAAGAACTTTGAGTTTGAGAGCCACTGACATTGCCATTGAGCTGGCCAAAAAGCTAGGACGAGTTAGCATGAAGAGCGAAGGTGCTAATCAGCAGTCTCCTCCTCCTCAGGTTCCTTCCTGTTCTCCGACGTGGCTGTGGCCGAGGCCGTGGAGCATCCTCTGAGCGAGTGCCAGTGGTTCCACGGTACACTGTCGCGCCTCAAGGCAGCGCAGCTGGTGCTGGCAGGGGGCACGGCTAGCCACGGCGTGTTCCTGGTGCGGCAGAGCGAGACGCGGCGTGGTGAATACGTGCTCACCTTCAACTTCCAGGGCAAAGCCAAGGTGAGTGCATGGAAGGCATTTTTTGTGGTGGAAAACCCTCTTCAGGTGTGTGTTGGCTTGACATCCAGCTTGCTATTTGAAAACTATGTAGCAGATGATCAATTCTTCATACGAGTGTCAATTTCAACCCAGTGAAACCAAACATATACTATCAAACACATCGCAGACAATTTAAAGAGAGGTGGGAGTACTTCTTTACTGTGTGTAAAGAGAAGCCTGTGAGTCTTATTTGCCATGAGTCAATTTTCAAAGAATAGGAGAGAGGCATGAAACTACAGCAAACTATGTTGATTCGAGCCAAATCTCAAAGTGATGGAGCTTTAAAGGCCAGTTTCATCATAGCAGATGAAAAAGCCCCCAAAAACTTGGGCTAATCTAAAAGTTTGCAACATTGAATGCACTAACAAATGACAAGCATTTGCAAATATCTTGCTAGAAATACCATGGCCAGTTTTTTAGGGTAGGATGTGGACCAAATTGTACGTGAGAAGGTTGTATGGGACATACAAAATAATCATATATATATCCACTGCGTTCCAAATTATTATGCAAATTGGATATAAGTGTCATAAACATGAATTTTTTGGTTTTTCAATTAAACTCATGGATGGTATTGTGTCTCAGGGCTCTTTGGATCAATGAAATCAATCTCAGACACCTGTGATAATTAGTTTGCCAGGTGAGCCCAGTTTAAAGAAAACTACTAAAGATGGACGTTACACATTATTAAGCAGGCCACAGGTTTCAAGCAATATGTGAAAGAAAAAGATCCCTCTGCTGCTGAAAAGTGTGAAATGCCTTGGACAATGTTTGAAAACATTCAATTCAATTTAGGGACAGTGTACATTCAAACATTTAAATGTAAATGCACCCAATTATAGCCAAAAGGCTAGTTTCCATTGGCAGTCCCCCTGCCAGAGTGAAAAAAGGCTATTCAGCCCCCCCCCAAAAAAATGGCATTACGTTAAAATATATCAAACATAAAGTCCCAATACACAAGCCCCACTTGGTCCTTAACCATGGTTAGAAGGGAAATAACAATGGGTATACAAGCAAGTGGTAAACAATAATTCTACTGCTTACCCACTAATGATCACATTTTTGGTTAATTATCACCCATGTTTTGAGATAGATTTTAAAGCAGTTGAATGAAGTTGATTCTCTAATGTTCTGTGGGTTCCATTCCCGGACTGACTTAACTGAGAAAACAGACTGTCCAAACACGCTTTTTTTACAAAACAAAAAATGTAACAAAAACTTAAAGGTGAGCATCTGACTGTGAAGAGATTTGTGGCTGATTCAGAGCACAGATGGGTAAATGCAGATAAAGGCATAAGGAGGAAGGTTTCTGCTAGACAAATTCATCGGATTAAGAGAGCAGCGGCTAAAATGCCATTACAAAGCAGCAAACAGGCATTTGAAGTTGCTGGTGTCTCTGGAGTCCCACGAACCTCAAGGTGTAGGATCCTCCAGAGGCTTGCAGTTGTGCATAAACCTACTATTCGGCCACCGCTAACCAATGCTCACAAGCAGAAACGGTTGCAGTGGGCCCAGAAATACATGAAGACTAATTTTCAAACAGTCTTGTTTACTGATGAGTGGCGTGCAACCCTGGATGGTCCAGATGGATGGAGTAGTGGATGGTTGTCCCAACAAGGCTGCGACGTCAGCAAGGAGGTGGCAGAGTTATGTTTTGGGCCGGAATAATGGGGAGAGAGCTGGTAGCCCTCAGCAAAGTATATAGAGTTTCTGACTGAACACTTTCTTCCACGGTAAAAAAAGAAGAACTGTGCCTTCCATAGCAAAATCATCTTCATGCATGACAATGCACCATGTCATGCTGCAAAGAATACCTCTGTGTCATTGGCTGCTATATAAAAGGAAAGAAGCAGAAGGTGTGGCCACAATCCTCCCCTGACCTCAACCCTATTGAGAACCTTTGGAGCATTCTCAAGCAAAAGATCTATGAGGGTGGGAGGCAGTTTGCATCAAAACAGCAGTCCTGGGAGGCTATTCTGACATCCTGCAAAGAAATTCAAGCAGAAGCTCTCCAAAAACTCACAAGTTCTATGGATGCAAGAATTGTGAAGGTGATATCAAAAAGGGGTCCTATGTTAACATGTAACTTGCCCTGTTAAGATGTTTTTTGATTGAAATAGCTTTTGATTTCCTTAAATGTTCCTCCTAATGCAGCAAATTCAACAAAATACAATTTTCAGTTCCTTACAACCTATACAATGTTTTGAAACTCTGTTGTGCATAACAATTTGGAACAGTTCATTTTGAGTTTATTTATACTGTTATGATTAGAATAAAATTCGAATTATACCCTAATGGTTGATGACTTGAAAATTATACCTACTGTCATTTGCATCGACTATTTAGGAAAATCAGAGAATTATATAATTAGCATAATAATTTGGAATGCGGTGTATATAGGCCCTTGACGTGATTCTAATTTCCCAGTGTGGCCCTTGGTGAACTAGAGTTTGACATCCCTGCCTTCAATCCTTTTGCAATATGAACAAGTAGGGGTGAGGGAAAAAATGTATTCAAATTTAAATCGCGATACACACATTTTTCAATTAGTTTACTAAACTGCAAGAAAACCAATACATTTCAAGGTTTTGATGCAGTGGGATTTTTTTCTTCAACACTTAACTGCCTTTCACAGTCAAATAAAAACAAGTATCACTAAACAGCAAACTGGAATCAAATGCAAGCATACATTGAATCGAAATTTGATTATAATTTTTTTAATCAATTTTGAATCGAATCATGACCCCAAGAATCAAATTGTGAGGTACCAAAACATTCCCACCCCTATTAACAAGCATTTTACCGTTCCTCTGCTTCTTTACAGCACCTGCGACTGTCCCTGAATGAGGACGGCCAGTGCCGTGTGCAGCACCTGTGGTTCCAGTCCATTTTTGACATGCTGGAGCACTTCCGTGTACACCCCATCCCCTTGGAGTCCGGGGGTGCCTCCGACGTCACACTCATCAGCTTTGTGGGTGCCACCGCTGTCAGGCAACCAGGTAGCCCACCCCACCGCACTAGATTCCATATTCTTCATATTTATTCGTGTTTTATGAACACAGGATGAAAGCGGAGTCACACGATGGCTGAAGGACAGCACAGAAATGAGAGAGCAGAACCCCTAGATTTAAAAGGAACCTAATGTTTTAACACAAAAAACAGTCAGCTTACCTGCAACATAGTATTGTGAGTCTAGTGTTTAAATATACAGTTCTCTGCAGAAGTCTTATGCACCCAAGATTTTTTAATATTTTAATAGATATTTTTTTAATCTAGGGTTAGGGTTAGGTTAATCTACAGTTTGCAGCAGTTTGAGAGTGCAATTTAGCAAATATTTTAGTTTAGATTCATTATTTCTCAAAGCATTTTTGCTTTACTTTTTATTAGTGCCTTAGACTTTTGCACAGTTCTGAAAATCATACAGAACGTGTTTTGTGTGTTCTTATATATATATTTATGTCAAGGTGCTCATCCCTTCTGAAAATCAGGTGTGTGTTGTAGCGTGTCATTGTCATTGTGTGCTTTAACACATGGATACTTTCATTATGCTAATTACATTGAAGTAAATGGAAGTCAGATTTGGTGCCGTGGTTTCTCTTCTGTGGCCATCCAACAAACAAAGTATGCATGCCTGTATCCACACCCCCCTCCCCCACCCCAAGAAGAAAATCATATATAGCCTTCTGTCCAACCCCTGACTGGCCTGTCCCTATACTGAGTCTTTAGGTTTGTCCCATAGACTGTATATATCAGTGGTGGCTGTTCACTTAAAAGGATTGGGCAGAACAGGAAGAAAACCAACCCACTGCATCATATTATTTTACACCAGTTGGCTACTTATCTGTACTTTCTTATATTGAAGTTATGTTAAGGTATTATGTTCAAAAGTAGCAATAATCCAACTAGCAACCTAATGCAAATGTACTATACAACTATAAGGTAATGCACAGAAAGTTTATCCCCATCTTCCATAAGGAAAAAACATCTAATTATGGCTGCAACAAGCGATTATTTTGATAGTCAACTAATGAAACGATTAATCGACTAATCGACGAGACATTGTCATTCACCATTTGATTAACTGTATAAACAAGTAATTGCCTGACTGATGCAGCATTCTGCCTAATATCTCCTTTTGTATGTCATGAATATGGAACATAATAAAAGTGAGTGATAAGACATTTATTTTTGGATAAACTATAAATAATTTAATTCACAAAATGTCCTCTCTCATACCTTATATCAGGGATTCCATACCACTGTGGTTTGGAATGACAGCATTTTTAGATTACAGAAAGATTTCTCAAAAATGTTTTATTTTTTAGATCTTTCCATCCTAAATGATCAAATATCATAGGCCTATTACAACACAAAGGATATAAATTCGTCATATTATTTGTGAAGTCGGTCATCCAGCAGTGTTGATCCAGTGATAACCCCTCCCATCCCACTCGCTGCGTCCATGTCTTTCTGTGACCCCCCTCACTCAGGCTGCAGTTACTTGCATCGTTGGCATCCATTCTAGCCGTTACACGTTAGCTAACACTAGCTAGCTACTTCTCGATTAAAAAAAGGAAAACGTAAAAACCCCTTGCATTTATCTTTCTTCTAATATGGTACTGTATCTATTGCTATCGCTGTATCTATTGCTATCCCTATCATTTTATCACCAGTTCATCACACGTGGTTTAGAATTCAAGATAACATTTGTAAATTATAATTGTGTAAACGCGATGTCAATATTGTATTCTGGTTGTTGATTTGTAAGGGAGGACGTCCTCCACTAGAAAGTACATTAAATTGATATGAGAGATCCGCCCCAAGGAGGACAGCAGAGGCCCGTCTTCCCCTGCTCCCTTCTTTCACACACCCCTTTCCCCGTGGCCTGCAGGTGACACTATTAAAGCATTTTAATCAGAATTCAATAATGGATTTTTTCCATGGAAGATTTAGTAATGGTTTACATCAACCAATTACTATTTTTTACTATCTCATTTTTCTCTTCCCTTTTTTGGAGGAGCAACCTCCTCTGCCTCTATAGACCATCCTCCACTGGTGTATATATATATGTTAGAGCTATGAGTCTTTCCCTCTGGTTTTACTGGGACTGAAGGCTTGTTTAAAAAAAGGTAAATACAACAACTAACCACATAGTCATATTTCAAAAGTCACACATCTTAACATACTATCTTTAAAAATATATAAGTCATTTTAATTGTATTTAAACTAGAGAGGGTACAATTTCTGCGCAATTTGTAAGGTGTGCTTGCGGCTGCCCCAGCTGCTCATAGTATCTTGCTGCTGAAATTGATTAAGCTTGATAAAACTATATTTCGGAGCAGGGTAATGTAATAGTCTACTGTCTAATAGCTAATGTAATATTGCAAAAAAAAATCCTATTTCCCCTAAAAGCAATACGATTAGGCTACTTTAAGACACCCCTTCCACTCAAAGTATGTTCTAAATTGCATAAATGCTGCATGTGTACACTGTCTGCTTAATTTGATCTTGACATATAGGCTAAGCATTCTGTAGCAAATAATAACAATAAACCCACTATTAATGACATTATCTTAATGCAGTGTAACTACTTCAGCATAATAATGCACCTAAAATACAAATGTGAGCAAGGGCGTTTAGCAATCACTATCGAATCAACAGCCACGTGCAATTTAGCTAGCAGGTGAAGAATACAAACAACGAAAATCACCAGTTAACTTAATTTTAATTAGCAAGAACTGTAGACTGGAGGGGGTTAAATATGGTCAAAACAACCATAACGAATTCCCCTGTGGTTTAAAGGAAGATGGGAAACTGAACAGTGTATTAGCATGAATCAAATAATACCAATACAAATTATAGTTATTTGACTCTATGGGTTAAATCAGAGCAAGAATGGTTAAAGTACGGTCAAATGGAATACACATTTAATAACATTGCAAATGAATGAAATCAATTACAAGGCAAACATGTTACAAATGAAGGCATTCAATCTTACCTACTCTACCATGATCATTGTAAATCAGAGAGAAAGCAAGAGTGAGCAAGGAGTAGGACAGCACTCTAACAATCACAGCTTTTCGGCCTTTTGTACAGCCCAATTTCTGATACCGTGGCAGCAGAAATGTTGCCTTGGCGAGTCTCGCCAACAACAAAAACATGTACATAAAGGAAACACTTACCCCTTAATGCTATCAAATGTTGGCTGCAACAGTGTTTCCCACAGATCCGAAAGCAATTTGCGGCGGGGGGGTATATTAAATATATATATTTTTTTTTACATTAAATATATATGTATTAGCTATGTTGGATGCTGTCGTCCTCTCCTACTTTTTCTTCAATGCCTAACGAATCTATCTCTTGACCCTGTATTTATGCTTGAGCAGCACTGGTTAAAGCCTGAAAATATTGTAAACAATTTTTGCATATGCAGGTAGCAACGCTAGTGCTAAATAACTATTTAGCTGGTCGGCTAGTAGGGCTCGTGAGACAGCTCAACAAAAGAACGATGGGGAACCACTTGTCTAGCAGATTAAGATGTTCGTAGGTACCTAGCTAGCGAAAAGTAGCCTCAACTTTCCTAGACTTAGCTACGATACTAATGCTGAAGGGTCGCTGATATCGCATAGCGATTAGCGTCGTTGCTAACGTGTGATGTTGTGACGGTGTGTATTTGAGAGACACGTGAATGACAGAGACGGAGGGAGAGCAGGGAAAGGAAATGCAGCTCAACGAATACGCTGCGTGTTTTAGATATCGTAAAAAAAAATCTAACCAAACGCAATATGTGGCGGCCGGTGTTGATTCTGTGGCGGACCGCCACAAATTAGTCTATGTGTGGGAAACACTGCTGCAATACACATTGAGAAAGGTTTGCTCTAAGTCGTGCAAGACCGCATCTTTGGGGTGAATGAGCGTTCTTAACATCGGTAGAGTACTGACTGCTCTTCGGTTAACTAGATATATTTTACTGAACTGCCCATATACAAATAAAATGTGTCATTTAACAGTGGGCAGCCATTACCCTTAGGGCATATGAATGTTGAAGGTATCTTCGCTGACAATGTCTTTTCTGACTGTGGTTAGATAGTTAAAACACACACGTTGTGTGATGTTGTGTGACATCCTGACGCTGTGATGTTTCTGAGTGTGGCTAGTTAGTTTGCTACCGTAAGCTTCAGTTTTTGCTACAAAAACGTACATTATGGCTAAACCGTAAAAACAGAACGTTCGTGCAAGATGCGGTCTCACTCAAATTCCAAGTTTCACACATCACAAAAATATGCTGACCCGTTGGCTGTCTTCGCAATAATCGCCATATCTTAAGCTAAAGAATTTGAGTTAGACCGCGTCGCATAGATATATATATCTATGGTGTGTACTGTCTTCGACAGCTAAACTTTATGTCAAAAGAAACGTTCTCATTTCCGGCGCTAATGTCAAACTTGTGTACGTTTTGGGTGGCATATTTTTTGTATCCACCACCTGGCTGTCTTCATAATAGTCATATCGTCATAACATTGCCCTCCTTCTGTTATTTGGTTTAGAATTGACCGAACAATCAAATCACGAAAATACTGACTGACGCTTTGTAGCATGGCTGCCGCCTAAGACTAGACGGTCTCACGGGCAACCCGCACTCGCTGAAATTGCAAAGACTTTCACGACCTAAATCAAAAATCTGAGATATCAGTTCCACTCAAAATCGCTTTCTCAACAAAGCCAAATGGTTGGTTTTTTTTCCCACTGATAATCTAAACTCCAATTTGCGTGCTATTACGAAAATACCACTATGACGCTTTCTAGCATGGCTGCCGCCTAAGACTAGACGGTCTCACGGGCGACCCGCACTTGCTGAAATTGCTAAGACTTTCACGACCTAAATCAAAAATCCGAGATATCAGTTCCACTCAAAATCGCTTTCTCAACAAAGCCAAATAGTTGGGATTTTATGGGGGTGGTAATTTTTCAGTCATAATCTCAACTCCAATCTGCGTGCTAGAACGTCTCTATCACTATGTATCCATGCCTCGTTAGAGTGTTCTGACGCAGTGAAGTAGGCTATAACTGAGTACCCTTTGCCGACAAAAGACACCTTTTGCCACAAAAACTGAATCCTCCTAAACTGCGGAACATAAATTCGAATACAAGCAACTCAATCGCTACGCAAATCGCAAGACGAAACTTTTGACACCGACGTTCTCTATGTAGTCCAAATATTGACTGAGGCTTAGGGGTGGGAAAATAAACAATAATAATAATAAAATATAGCTGCAGGCAGCAATGAGGTGGCCAAGCAGGTCAGATGACCCAGAAGAAACTTTTGACATCCTCAAAAGAGGGTTCTGAGTACAGGCAGCAAGTTTGGTGTGAATCCATCAAAGATGTGCTGAGATACGACAAAACTTTGTTTGGCGGCTCTGCTGCCGTTTTCGATGTGGCTGTACCGGACAAACGGTTTAGAAAATCTAAAATCATTTTGATAGTGAGGTGAGGTTTGATAGTGTTAACAGATAACCAGTGACATGACAGGCTTGCTGGCTCTGGCTGGATTCTAACCTCTTACGTTGCCCTTGCCAGGACACCAATTTATCCTAGTGAGATAATCTCAGTGATGGAAATTACTGTGTGAAAATATAAGCAGCTTATCGTGTGGCAAGCGGTTGTCAGATTTGGCCCAAGTTTAAACAAACTTATTGCAGCGCCACCTAGAGGTGAAATGGCATGACCTATTTTGGACCTCTGTAGAACAGGGTCCCTAGTCCCTATACCAAATTTGGTGTCAATGCAGTAAAGAGGTGCTGAGATATGACCTCACTTCTTTTCTGGTGGCTTGGTTGATGACTTTGATTGGCTGTTCCAGTCAAAAGATTAAGAAAATCAAAAAAACATGTTATGTCTTTTGTGAGGCTTGGTATGAAGATGACCTGTGCCAAATTTGGTGAAGATTGGACAACGTTATAGGAGAGGTAGCGAAAAAACGTTACATTCACTCATTCAAAATGACGGCCACATCAATTCGTCAACATCAATTTGATTGGCTGTAACTAACAAACGGTTGCAAAAAATAACAAATTCCAATCGTCAACTATCGTGAGGCTTGGTCTGAAGATCATTTGTGGCATTTTCTAAGAAGATTGGACAAGAATTGTAGGAGGAGTAGCGAAAAAACGCTTTTCCTTAACATTCAAAATGGCGGAGAATCTATATAACTGGGTATGATGTCATAGAGTGCGTTGAAGTCGTCTTGATCCAGGGAATCCAATGATACCTCATTTTGGAAAATGCGGCACATGGTTCAGAAGTATCGTGTGTAAACACACCTTCAACTTTGACCCATTGGTGGCGCTAGACGGTTGGACTGGGAGACATGAGACTTGGTGAAATTGATGAAGGTACTGGTCCCAAAGAGTGTGCCAAATTTCACAACTTCTGAGCCTGTGGTTCTAGGGGCTGCCATAGACTCCCATGGCAGAAGAAGATGTATAATAATAATAAATATAGCTGCAAGCAGCAATGAGGTGGCCAAGCCTTCATATGACCCAGAAAACATTTTAAACATCCTTAGAACAGGGTTTGGAGTCCCTATACCAAGTTTGGTGCGAATCCATCAAAGATTTGCTGAGCTACAACCCAACTTCCTGTTTGATGGCTTAACTGCACATTTTGATTTGCTGTAATTGGCAAACGGTTTGGAAAATCAAAAAAACATGTGATGGGCTTTGTGAGGCCTGCTCTGAAAATAATCTCTGCCAAATTTGGTGAAGATTTTACAACACGTGTATGAGTAGTAGAGTAATTCCAAATGGCGGCCGCATCAATTCGGCTGTTATCAAAAATGATCATGGGTCACACATGGGATGTCCCAAGATATCATGAGACAAAGGAATCACTTAATAAAGGCAAACAAATCAACAGTTATGGGCCAAAACACATTTTTGCTTCCTGCGGCCACGCCCAGTGATCACATGACACCAAATTGATTGGACATCCTCAGAAGAGGGTTCTGAGTCATCACACCAAGTTTGGTGTTGATTTCTGAAGGATTTGCTGAGATATGACCCAACCTCCTGTTTGGTGTCTTTGCTGCCGAATTTGATTGGCTGTACCGGACAAACGGTTTTGAAAATGAAAAACCTTTGGATAACTTCTGTGAGGGTTGGTCTGACGATGATGTTAGCCAAATCTGGGGAAGATTAGACAGAAATTGGAGGAGGAGTAGCGAAAAAACGTGTTTTTCAGTCATTCAAAATGGCGGCCGCATCAATTCGGCTGTTATAAAAAATGATCATGGGTCACACATGGGATGTCCCAAGATATCACGAGACAAAGGAATCACTTAATAAAGGCCAAAAAATCTACAGTTATTGGCCAAAACACATTTTTGCTTCCTGCGGCCACGCCCAGTGATCACATGACACCAAATTACTTGGACATCCTCAAAAGAGGGTTTCGAGTCATCATACTAAGTTTGGTGTTGATTTCTTTAGGATTTGCTGAGATATGACCCAACTTCCTGTTTGGTGTCTTTACTGCCGAATTTGATTGGCTGTACCGGACAAACGGTTTTGAAAATCAAAAAGCCATGAATAACTTCTGTGAGGGTTGGTCTGACGATGATGTGTGCCAACTCTGGAGAAGATTGGACCAGAATTGAAGGAGGAGTAGCAAAAAAACGTGTTTTCTTAAAATTCAAAATGGCGGAAAATCTATATAACCGGAAATTGACGTCATAGGGTGTGTTGAAATCGTCTTGACCCAGGGAATCCAACGGTACCTCATTTTTGAAAATCGCCCATATGGTTCAAAAGTTACATGTGTAAACACAAGTCCAACTTTGACCAGTTGGTGGCGCTAGAGTGCTACAGTGGGACAAATGAAACTTGGTGAAATTGAAGACGGGACTGTCCTTAATGAGTGTGCCAAATTTCACAACTTTGTACCATACGGTTCTAGGGGCTGCCATAGACTCCAAGAGGAGAAGATGTGTAATAATAATAAGAAAAGGTAGAAACACTTATGTGGCTTCGCCGCTTCGCGGCTTGGCCACCAAATATAGCTGCAAGCAGCAATGAGGTGGCCAAGCAGTCATATGACCCAGAAAACGTTTTAGGCATCCTCAGAACAGTGTTCGGAACGCATGCAGCAAGTTTGGTGCGAATCCATCAAAGATTTGCTGAGCTACGACCCAACTTCCTGTTTGATGGCTTAACTGCACATTTTGATTGGCTGTAATGGGCAAACGGTTTGTAAAATAAAAAAAACATGTGAAGGGCTTTGTGAGGCTTGGTCTGAAGATAATCTCTACCAAATTTGGTGAAGATTTGACAACATGTGTAGGAGTAGTAGAGAAAATACGTTTTTTTCAGTAATTCAAAATGTCGGCAACATCAATTCGGCTGTTATCAAAAATGATCATGGGTCACACATGGGATGTCCCAAGATATCATGAGACAAAGGAATCACTTAATAAAGGCAAACCAATCAACAGTTATTGGCCAAAACACATTTTTGCTTCCTGCGGCCACGCCCAGTGATCACATGACACCAAATTGATTGGATATCCTCAGAAGGGGGTTCCAAGTCATCATACCAAGTTTGGTGTTGATTTCTCAAGGATTTGCTCAAATATGACCAAACTTCCTGTTTGGTGTCTTTACTGCAGAATTTGATTGGCTGTACCGGACAAACGGTTTTGAAAATCAAAAAGCCATGAATAACTTCTGTGAGGGTTGGTCTGACGATGATGTTTGCCAACTCTGGAGAAGATTGGACAAGAATTGAAGGAGAAGTAGCAAAAAAACGTGTTTTCTTAAAATTCAAAATGGCGGAAGATCTATATAACCGGAAATTGACGTCATAGGGTGTGTTGAAATCGTCTTGACCCAGGAAATCCAACGGTACCTCGTTTTTGAAAATCGCCCATATGGTTCAAAAGTTACATGTGTAAACACAAGTCCAACTTTGACCAGTTGGTGGCGCTAGAGTGCTATAGTGGGACAAATGAAACTTGGTGAAATTGAAGACGGGACTGTCCTTAATGAGTGTGCCAAATTTCACAACTTTGTACCATACGGTTCTAGGGGCTGCCATAGACTCCAAGAGGAGAAGATGTGTAATAATAATAAGAAAAGGTAGAAACACTTATGTGGCTTCGCCGCTTCGCGGCTTGGCCACCAATAATAATAACTAGAGAGCATACAATTTCTGGGGAAATTGTGAGGGTGTGCCTGCCTGCTTGTCCGTCCCTTCAAGTTTTTCCCTTCTAGTGATATTTTCAAGCATTTAGCCTACTCACAGTCTATTGCATAATAATTCATTAAGAACACCCTTGGAAAGAAGCTACTGTTATCACTGGAAATATTTCAGATGGAATCGCGATTCAAACAGTAGCTCTATGTCTGCTAACTTATGACATGTCACCAAAAACGTAAGTAAGCTTGACATTTATTTAGTGGAAAATAGCTCATGCATAAAAAGCTCAATAGCGATCATTGTCAGTAATAACGCAAAATGCGATATAGCCCTTTGTGGAGAAGCTGCCCCGGTAAATTGTATACTACAGTGTTCGAGTCTTGGTTGCGATCGTTGGTTGAACGTTCCGTTGTACGGTTTAGGCTGAAATTAAATATTGCTTTCATGAACAGATTGACGGCTGTGTCAATGAAGTTCGGGTTAGTAGTCAGACAGTTTCACCTATTGAAATACTTTTGATTTAAGGGAGTGCCAAACATTTTCTGTCGCCGTTTGACTCCCTACTGTAAACAGCTGTGGATGTTTTTGTTAGCTACACAGTGTCTCGCGTAGGCTACAGCGTTGCAGTACTGGTTTGAAATCACAGGTAATGATTATTTCACCAACAAATCGTTTACTTGTAATCTAATGTCATAATAAATCGTACAACGAAAATGTATTTGTGAGTAATGTTTATTTTAACGATTGAAAACAGATGCAGCCTAGACCGCTGTAGTATGTGTTGCCCGGGCAACATAGGCTAATGTCATGATGCTAATGCTTCAGTGAAATAGTAGACTACCGTTTCCGAAAGTCGATGTAGTTCCTCAATAATATTAGCTTATATTGTACATTACACTTAACAATTGTGTTTCATATCAGAAAGTAACATTAGTAAATAGTTATCACCCTGGCCTCTTTGCTTGTGGCGTTTCTGCAGCTGCCTTGCAGTATCGTTAAAGCTATAGTTAGCCTATAGCTATCTCCCAGAAGTTAACAAGCTGCTAAACTAATGTTAGGCTAGAGGTAGTCACGCGTGTTTCGTGACGTTAGTAGCGTCAGTGACTGTGGCTAGCAAGTTAGCCAGGTAAATAAAAAGACAAGCAACTCAATGGCTACCAACTTTTGACATGACGTTT